>VWZD01004609.1:8866-132840 GCA_013396695.1 Sakesphorus luctuosus
GCTGCATTTACAGATACGCTTATTGATTGTTCCTAATCCAGTGGAGGTAAGAAATAAGAGTATATTATTTTCAATTAGGCTAAATGACTAAATGCTTGTTAATTCAGTAGAGAGCTTCTGCTTCTGTGCATGTGCTCCATTTCATGAAGCAGTTGCAAGCAAAATGGTTTAAAGGAGGAGGAGGGAGTATAAAGGGTATAAATATTAAGAAAGCTTCTCAGCATTGAGTAGAAAGTACTTGCATCATATAAGAGATGTCTCATGTCTCTGAGTTAGAAGCAGCCATTTCTGCTCTTCTGGCTTGAAAATGTGGTTTTAATCTTGTATTTCCACCTAAGTCTGCTCTCTGCACCTCTCTGGATAATTTTTAACTTATTGAAAGTCCTTAGTCTGTTCTGGGGCCTTAGAGGTGCTTCCCTGAAGAAAAACCACTTGTTAATGCCTGAAAAAAGTCTAGCTTCTTTCTTCTGTGATTTGGCCCAGAAAGTAACTACTTGTAAGATTTTGGCATCAACCTGTCTTTTAAAAGCAATCTGTCACAAGGGTAAGAAAACCAAACTTGTGCATTTTCACTCTTTATGTATGAAGTGGCAAGAGTGATTGAGCCTGTGTTGAGGGCTGGGAAATCAGGATATTTATTGTTGTGATAGGGTTTTTTCTCTACTCCTCTGATCTTCCCTTTTGAAGAAGACAGTCTTCTGTGAAAGAGTGGTTATTTGAAAACCACTAAAATCATGTCATATGCGTCAGAACAGTAAAAGTTTAGGTATTTGAGAGAGAAGAAGGTTTTTAGCCAGAGTGCTTAAGATTAAGGGAGATTAATATTGTGGTGATTTAATATTTTGCTTTGTACTAGAAGTAAAAAGCTGATTTAATCTTACATTTTAAAAGTGGTTTATTGCTCTAAAATTTAAAATGTCAGCAAAAACACCCAGTATGGAGGACATTTTTCTTCTATTCCATTTTCATCATAAAATAATCTGATTCTTTCACAATCTGAAAAAACTATATGTCAGGAGCTGACACTGCCAGTGAAATGTGGGGTGAATTGTAGATTCTGAGGTTAGTAATTTTTTTGTTGTTTTGAAAGTATGTTGTTTTTTATGTGTGCCTGTTCTGCTGAGCCCCAGCAAACTCTTCTGGTTTTCTTTAATGTCAGAAGGGATATCTGCTGGGTGATACTCATTTAGAACTCATGAAGTCATCACTCCTCTCTTTTTTTCCTCTGTAGCTTGCCAAGCTGTAGTCATACAATATATTTCATGCTCATGCTACAAAAATCCTTTTTTTTCTTTTTTGAAATTTACTGAAAAGGAGTTTGTGGATAATGACTCTTAAGATGTTTTTCACAGTGATGCTGAACAAATTACACTGGTTCCATTGCTAATGTCTTTCATTCCTTTCCATTCATTCTCTCAAAAACTGACTTCTGTAATCTCATGTTTTACTTTTCCTAACTCCTATGCCAGGCCTGAGGTATTTGTGCAGTGTGATCTTCTTTCTCTCTTGCAGTGGGAGGTGGACAAAGGGAGTGGTAGGAAGGGTGAACTCCTTTTTGAAGGCCCTGTTTAGTTCCCAGTAGAGAGCTCTGAAGGCTGGAATGCCAAGTATGTTCCTTCTCCCTGCTTCCTGACCCTCTGCTGCGTGGCACTTCTGCTGGCTGCAGTGTGGCCAGAGAGCAGAATTCTTTATGACTGTTTTTGGATTACACTTTGTCCAAATGGAAGGAACACTTCTGTTGTTTACAGTATCCGTAGGATATTGTGTGGTGTAGCAGCCTGCAGGGAAGTACTTGGACATGCCAGGCTCAGACACTGAGCTGCAGTAAACTCAAGTGTTCCCTATCAAGACCTCTAGTAATCTGCTTTGCTTTTCTGTATTTCTTGAATTAAGTGTCTTAATTATGTGAAGAGTCAGGATTTTTTATTTTTAACCTCAGGTATATTATTTATACAGATCCATCCTGCAAGGCTAACACAGAATGAGGTGCTCATGTAGACCTCGGTGTTCTACATTAAGTAGGTAATACCAGAAAGGTGGAATACAGGAAAGAAGTTGTCAGATCCTTGAGACTGTGGCAGAATAGGAGACAGATTGTAAGAAACAATGCTTGAGCAGGGCTCTGTGCATTCTGCTTTAGCTCTTCTCAAATGTAAAGGCAACTCCCCAAAGGAAGGTGACTCATTGAGTAGGTGTCACTGGTCCTGGCTCTGGCCTCTCTGCATTCCCCTTCACAGTGGCCTGGGGTGCCATGGCTGGCCTGAGGCTCGGCAGGCTGGCATCCTCCAGACTCTACCAGCGCCGGCAAGGTCGGCTGAGTGGCACTGGGGCACTGCTGAGCAACAGGACACACACAGAAGCTGGGACTCGTGGGTATGTCTTTGAGATGAGGGGAATGGTGTTGCTGAAGCATTTCCCAAGATTTGATAGGTGTTCGGTTCTGGTGATAGGGTTTTTTTTATTTAAAGGGGGAGTTGTCTGCACACGGCCAGAGGGGATGAGGTTTATTTTCATTTCCAAGTAGATTATGAAGGAAAGGGCTTTCCTGATGAGAAAGCTTTCTGTTTTTAACAATAACAGGAAAACAACAATGGAGAACCTTTCCCGTTTTCAGCTGTGTGCTAGTGTTCAGAAACAGCATGACTGCTGGTGTTGTTAATGGTGAAGTATTTGGGCACTGTAGGAATAAAAAAAATGGTGAAATGCAGTAATTTTTCAAAATGTCAATCAAATTCTATTGGTCCTTGTTTTTTAGGGTTCAGTAGTCCATTTCTTCCCCTATACTGTTAATAGCAAGCATATTGATTTTAGTTTTTGTAAATAACTCCAATACAGCAGAAACTGAAGTTTCAAATGTAGCTATTTAATGAGATTATTTAGAATATGTCAATCAGAGCTTCTTAAATCTGTCCAGACAATTCCATTGCTTAATTTGGACATTACTTTTCTCATGCTTCACATTAAAATTCTACTTCTCTTCTGAATTTTCATTAGTGAATTTGTGCAGGAGATAAATTAACAGGAGTTAAAAAAACCTTAGTTTTTTATATTTTGGAAGAACTGTAAGCTGCAGCAGCAACATGGGATCTGAAGCCCGTGTCCCTGGGGAGAGCGTTGAGCATGCAGGAGAGCTATTCTAGCAGTCAGGAGTTCTGAATTACAGCTCTTTCTTAGCAGGAAATAGACCTGATGCTTGCCTGGAATCCAGGAATTGATTTGGCCTTTCAGTTTGAACTGTGGATCCCTCATTAGAACCCTACTATTCTTGCTATTTTCCTTTTACTCAGCAGGTGACACTGCTGAAGATTATAATCCATTTGAGAAATTTGTTGTCTGAATTGTTTTATTTTTTTCCACAGTTTTTGAGCTACTTAAAATTTTTGCTTCTTTTTCCTGATAGGTCCTGATAGTTTATGTCCTTTCTTCAGGCAAATGAGAGTAATCCAAAAGTAGTGCTGCTGCTAGTTGGTGATAATTGATTAACACAATAGGAATTATTTGTGTTAGGAGTGCTGGTAAACACATTTAAGCTCCTTTGAGATAATGGAAGTGAAGAGAGAAAGATTAAATGTGTATAAGGAGTTATTTCTCAAATAGACATTCTGGGTGAAGTGGTACATGCTTGATAATAAAATCATGGGTTTCCTGTGTAAGCAGTATAATTTATTTAAAACCTGTACATTTCTTTTTGTTGTTGATGGTTGCCTGGGCTGAGTGAACACTGCTAAATGTGTGTCTTTTTAAGTGATTGGACGTCATTTACTGGCAATAAGTATTGCTTTGTGTTGAGAGAGACTAACAAGTACCCCATGGCTTGGGATCTTTTTCTGTGTGAATGTCAACAGACTTTCACTGCTGCTGCTGGTCTCAAAGATTTGCCTGATAGCAGCTTCCCAAGCAGGCCAACCATGGACATTGTACTCTAATCTCAGCTGAAATATGTGGATTTTTTTTTAACTCCCTGCCTTTTACTGTTGCTTTTGCTGGTAGGCTAAGGAGAGATTGGGATATTTTCCATATTGTGACCATAAGTTGCATTTGTATGTTTTTCTTAATTTTGGTTATCCCTGTGTTCTAAGTAAGAATGAAAAATGTTCATTTCATGGAGAGATTGGGGGCTGCATGGTCAAGGAAGATATACTAAGAGAAAGACTATTTATTTCTTATTTAGCCAATGCCAAAATACTTAATCAGAATGAACTGCATTGCAGCTGAATTGCACTGAATTGCAATTCAAAGCAAACAGAAGGAGAAAGCAGAAAATGTTAAGCTGTGCACATAGTTTAACAAATGCACAACAAATCATACAGTGAACAAATGGGATTTTTGTTTTCCTACATTTTATGACAAGTTTAATAATAATCTTAAAGAAGTTCATTCAGTTTGGGAAAATTGTCCAGATAGAAGTCAATTGCAGCAAACAGATTTTGGAATTATAAGGGTATCTGAGGGCTGTTTTTCAGCACAAGTTCATGAACTGATACCCTTCCTCTTTCTTTTGTCTTTGCATTAGTCTTTATCTATGAAATTAATCACAGTCATAAATTAATCATAAAGCCATAAGATTGATTTTCTTTTCCTTTTTGTCAGCCTTGAGGACTTGAAGCTGCTAATTCTCAACCATGCTGTGACAGGTGAAAGAAGCCCCTCTGCTGGAGTGCTCTGATTTTTATCTTGGCTGCTGACATCTATGGTGTCTGCAAGTGGTGATAGGTCTTTTGGTTTTGACTCTTCACTATCCTACCCATGTGTGCATGCACATTGGAAATGACCATGTCACTGTGATCATATTGGGATATTTTCTATACGCACTTGTTTCTACTACTAGACCAGAATGAGCAGAGAATACCTTTCTAGGGCTCCCCAGCACTGGTACAGTGCTTGTCTGCTGAGGTTTGGATAATACCCCTGGGTTCTGGTGTCTCCAAGTATTTTCTTCCTTTCTTTTTGTAGTATCTGTAAGGTTTTGGGTCATCTCTATTAAAGTAATTCTTCATCAGCATTGTGATGAAGGAGAACTCTATTTGACGCTAAGAACAAAAAGCTTTTGAAACCAATTAAAGAAAAGTGATTTTTTTTTTGGCTGGGCTTCTCTGACAGAAGCACTCCTTGCTCCTGCAGCTCATTTTTTGAACCTGGCAAAGTCTGAAACTGTTCATCTCTTCTCCTTCTTGTCCAGTTTTGGTTAATTTTGTCTTGCATCCACATTTAAGATAATGAATTCTGTTAATGCAAAGGCTGGAGCTTCTCTTCTACTCTGTTAGCAGTGCAATTGATAGATTTGCTTCTTTTTCCTCAGTCACCAGTGCTAGAGCCCAGTGAACAAATGTTTAAAAAAGGAGGTAATTTTGATTTCAATGATGGAAGGTAAAATGGTTTCAGATATTCCTATAGCACCTGTATCTGTGGCACAGAATGGATCTCCTAATTAATGTCCACTTTTTATAAAGAAGGAATAGTTGGGGTTTTTTTCTGTCCATTTGAGAACAATTTATAGTAAATACTTCTGAGAAGTCAAAGCATGAAAAATCTGGTTAAAATGGTAAAAAGCTAATTTATGTAAATTAGGTAATTTTACAAAGATAATCTTTTAAAGATATGGCACATAATGGTGAAAGATTGGAAAAAGCATTGTTTGAGCATTGGTATTTTTTAAGTTTGAGCAGGACAGGATAACTTCAGGATGTTGATCTCATCATGTTTTAATAGTCTTTCCTGTCTTTGTGTCACCAACTTATTGTTAAAACAGAGGTAGTTTCTTTATTTTACTGCATACAAAAATAAGTGACCAAACAGAATAGAAGCAGCACTCTGTATTGGGGACTGTCCTTTGTGGGAAAGATTTAGATCTAAATATCTCGTAACTGACACAGCAAGTCAAACTTTTGTGGTCACTCCTGGTACCACCACCGTTCAAAGGATGGTTTTGGTGTTGCCCTTCCTCTCCCTATTGCTGCTGGCAGAAGTGTTATTGCAGCAGTATAGTAAACTGAATCATAAAACTACTCTGAATTAGCACTGTGCTCCCTTTTCCTTCCAGCCTTGGTTAATTTTAACCTTGAGCTAGTTGAATAAGTGCTTGGTTTTGCACAAGAAAGAGGGCACACAGGGAGGTATACTTGATAGAATTTAAGAAAGTGGCAAATAAATGCAAATTCATATCTTTAGGACAAGGCTGAACTGGCAAATTTTAGCTTGAGTGTAAAACAATAAATGATCTTAAGTGAAAAGGGATGCAAATTTAGAAATGGAAAGAGAGCAGGGCAGTAAAATTTGAGGTGATTGTCAGAGCACCACAGCTGCTGGTTTGTATTGCAGGAGACACGTTGGTCAGGAGCTGATGTGTGATTTAGTTGACTCCCAATAGTATGGTGCTCCCCAACAAATTTCAGTTGAGTTTTCGCTGTGTCAGAGAACTGTGTTATTTTGTGTTGGTTCTTTTATTTTAAATTTTCCTGGACTGATATTTTCTCTTGTATGAGTAACAAGTTACACTCATTAGCTGATTTGCATGGACAGCTCAGACTCTACCACAAGCATTTTCCTTATGCCCTTGGGGAAATCTTGTCAGCATCAACAGCAGCATCCCGAGTGAGTCCGTTCCTGCCAACACAGCCGTTGGATTTGCGTGGAGATTTCTCCTGGGACAAGTATATTCCCTGGTGTGTGGTGTGAACTGGCCCTGCTGTGCTGTGTTTCACACAGAAACGTGGCTCTGTAGGCTGGAGGCTGTCATTGTTGTGAACTGTTCACCCAGGAAGTTGGTAGTGGCAGTGATGGGTCCTTTTGGGGAAAAGAAAAAGAAAGAAAATCAGGATTTTTTAAAATATTTATTTAATATTTATAAAACAAACCCCCACCAAACTCAACCTTAGATGGTGCTTTGTTGTTAATATGTAGAGTATAATACTTGCTGGCTTGCCTGGTTTTCTTCCCAGAGGAGTTTTCCACTATGTTGACATGAGTCTTTCTTAATCATGGCTGTTGGCTAGCTCAAGTCTTGGAATTCTGGAATCAAACTTTCCAAGAGGGGAAAAAATTCTTGATGGAAAGATTAAATTTTCAAGTCCTGGCACACATTTGCACGGTGTAACTGAGAGAGTAGTTACTGAAAACCAGGCCAATTAGGTCTCAGCTTTGCTGCAAACATTGGTATTTTGTGTTGACCTATTTCTTTGATACTGTGTCAGGATAAAAATGTTTCTTTAATCTGTGATCTCTGGTTTGTGGAATTACAGGATTTCCTACTTGTCCATAATTCTTCTCCATGTCTGTTTTTAAAGATACTTTGTACTGCAATAAGAAAACAAGCTATAACAAATTTCTGCTAAATTGGTACTCCATTCTTCAAATTATTATGGTCTGCCTTGGTTCTTGCCTCCCTTGGAATTGAAGCAGTAGAGGGAAAGTCTCCTTTTACTGGATTTGTTGCCTCAGAAGTATGAGGCTGCTGCTTGCTCAATCCAGTTGTGCAGAGTACAAATCCCTGGGAAAGAGACAGTGCTGTGTTTTGTGGGAGGACCAGAGGAAAGAGAATCTGCTACTGGAACATGCTAATTGAGTTACTGTTCTCTATGAAGAGGTGTGGAAAGTAGTATGCTTGGTTGTAGAATAACACTAACATTGGATTTTCAGCTCAGAGTAGCTTTGAATATAAAAAGAAGGAAAAAAACCTTTTAAACCAAGCCATCTTTCATTTTATGCTTGTGTTGCATACCTCAGGAAGAGTACTGTCCAAAGCATTTGGAGATTTTTGACATGCTCGCAATTTTTTATACTCCCACGTATAAAATTGCAATCTTTCCAATCATAGAACTCAAAAGGTGCCCAGAAGGCATAAAGTAGTGTAACAGGGTGGGTTCCACAGTTGCTGGAAAAGTGAGGCTGAGCACCACAGAGAGTTTAAAAACCGGGATCTTTATTGACAGGAGTGACTGAATAGCAAGAACCCAGAGAAGAGAGAGAAGGAGGGAGACGAAAGCAATAAGCCCAAGCGTGTAAGAACCCCAGCCACCAAAGAATTACTCACATAAGGTTGTCTTACCCACTCAGAACACTCCCCTGAAGGCAGGGGCTACATCCTCTAGGCCTTGGCAGACAGGAGGGACTCCTGCTGTCTTTTGTGGGGAGAAAACCACCAACCCCAAGAGGATGAGCCCTCTCACCTTTTATTGAGCCTGCTGGAGACATCTACCGAGGGAGGTGTGTCCACCACCCTCCAGGAAGAGGTCGCAGATCCTGCTACTCTCTCTCTCTTCCTCCTTGCTCTCCCCTCCTCAGCTCTCCTCCAAAGGCTGTCACCCAATAGGAGAGACTCAAGTAACTTTAGTTTATGCGAAGTCTGTCTTCAAGGATGAAGCTTTCACTCTATGAGCTTTAGTTCCCTAGAACTTGGCAGAAAAAGGATAAATCTTTTCACAGGTGGCATTGGCAAAAACACAGACCAAAATGTCAACAGTTTTAATTCCCAGCACAAGTAGTTTTCTGTATCTAAGAGTGTAACAATATTGAGTTTTTATATTATTGGATAGTCTGGTGGTTAAAAGAAAGATTGCATTGCAACAAGAAACTGAGACTTGTCTTATAATTCTTCCCTCCACACTTTGAAACGTGATATATGATTTTACAACTGCATTGACTTAGATTAGCGTGATGGCAAGCATGAAAATTTTGTGAAAGACGTTGGTGGGGTCATTCCATATTTTAGGGACGATAGAGGAAGTGTTCATTATGTGATTTGTGAGTGTGGCTTTGGAGGTGTTTTAGCCTCACTTTCTGAGCAAATGAAGCTGATGTATTGGCCAGGACAGCCAGAGGGACTTCTCTCTCCCAAGGTCTTTCCAACATTTTGAGAGTGTCAACTAATTTGGCAGGAAGAGAAAGGCATGTAGCAGGGGAATGCCCTGCTAATTCCTGCAAGGAAGGGGAGACTGCACTGGGATGTCTGTTCTTATTACACCTCAGAAAATCTGCAGACGTGTACGTCCTTAGACTGGAAATCCCAAAAAGTCAGAATCATTGGGTTTGCTGCTCTCCAAACTTCTGGTTTATTTTAAAATATGAGTATTTGCTATGAGCTATTAGCAGGAGAACATAGTGGGGTGAAAGACTGCTGAAGTAGCCTGAAGGATGCAATAGGTCTGCTACATGACTTCATCTGCCACATATGAGTTACCAGAACATTATTTCTAACTGATGTCTGTGATGAATTGACTCACTGATTTTTTTCTTTTCACGTAAAAGGCAGTTTAAAGCAGCAGAAATGTTGCATTCATAGGTGTTGGGGAAACTTGGATGACATGGTTATGCTCATGTGATTGGCTGTGATAGTTGTTCACATTCTCACTGTTGTCTTCATTGCAGTAACATGTCGGATGCTCTCGCGAATGCAGTGTGTGAGCGCTGCCAGGCGCGATTCGATCCTGCAGAGAGGATTGTGAACAGCAATGGGGAGCTCTACCACGAGAACTGCTTTGTCTGTTCTCAGTGCTTTCGGCAGTTCCCAGAGGGACTCTTTTATGAGGTGAGTTCTCAGACTGAGAAAGACAAGAAATAGCTCCATTAAATTGCAAGGAATTAGGTGAAAATTCTGGCAGAAATGAGAATTTTCATTTTTCTTGCGTGTTTAATTTCTTAGCCCTAAACCTCTATCACCATTTTTCTGAGATGCTTCCAACCTAATTTCCCTTTATTTCTTCTCATTTGTTCATTCAGTAACAGCAAAAGCTGCTCTTTGGATAAGAGGCATTTAAAAAAGAAAACTAGAAGTGTTTCTTAATCATCACAGAATCAGAGAATGGTTTGGGTTTGGAAGGGACCTTACAGACCATCTCATTCAAACCCCCTGCCGTGGACCAGGACACCTTCCACTAGACCAGACTGCTCAAAGTCCTCTCCAATCTGGCCTTAATATTTCATTAAACATAAATATTTTTTTGTCTTATCCTCGACTCATTTTGTATCAAACTTTTCCAGCTGGGCAACAAAAATAGGTGAACCCATTTAAAAATTTGGTTGAAATTTTTTTACAGAATATGTGTGGGCACATATTATGAATAACACATTGTTTTAAACATGTTGCATTTTATTTTGGCATGAGTTTTAGCCTTGTGTAGGAAGAGTAGTTCTGAACTAAACTAAAGCAAAAATGAAATTAAAGGTAACTATAGGAAAAGTACTCTGGGATTCTTCAGGATTTTTACTGTTTTGTAGCAGCATTGCTATTAATTTAACTGTTTGCTGTGCAAATTCACCACAAGGCTGAAGCCATATCTTGATATTTCTTTAAGAAGAGCCTTTATGAGTTGAAAAACAGGTGTATGGGTGGGCTAGAACTAGCAAGCTGAAGTGACCTTGACTCATTGGTCATTTCAATGGAAAATCATGCTGAACTGTTGAGATGTAAAAGTAATTCAGTTATTCATGAGGGCTCCTTCTTTCTTGTTTTGTTTGCAGTTTGAAGGTCGGAAGTACTGTGAGCATGACTTTCAGATGCTGTTTGCTCCTTGCTGTGGGGAATGTGGTAAGATGTGGCACATATCAACACTGTGGGGTAACAGCTACAGGGCTGTGCAAACCTCTCAGCATTGCTGTGACATCCAGCCCTGGCCTAGGATTGTTGAGGCCATTTTTAATAGTAGGAGCTCTGGGTGGAAACAAAGCATGATACCAGCAGTGATTTGGGGTATTCTGGTTGTGGGAATAATTGGGTTTTTTTCAGTTAGACTGTAATAGTACTTGTGGAATTAAAGTGAAAGGATTATGAAGACAGTAGATTTGGATGACTGTTTTCTGATGCATCTCAAGATGTTGCTTTTCTTTTGCAGGTGAGTTCATTATTGGGCGTGTTATCAAGGCAATGAACAACAACTGGCACCCAGAATGTTTCCGCTGTGAGCTCTGCGATGTAATCCTTGCTGACCTGGGCTTTGTGAAGAATGCTGGCAGGTAAGATAGAGAAGGAGATTGGAAAGTTTTTATCAGTGGGTTATTGATACAGCAGTGAGATGCTGAGAGTGGTCACTTAGTTGTACATAGAGGAAAAGCTTGAAAAGGTACAGAAGCTTTAAGGAGTAACCTGTTAGATGGGAAATGGAATGAAGAACAGTGTTCTTCATCCAATGAAATATGAAGAAACTCAAGTTTTAGTAGCTAGTGGATGGGTTCTGTAAAAGAAAGAAATTTCAGGTAGAAGGCAGGGATTTCAGGCAGAAAGCTGAATAGTATGTGAGAAAAAGGGATTATGTGTTCCCATGCAGGCTATTTATCAAGTAAGCTGCTGAGCAGGAAATCAAAATATAGAAAAAGGCCAAGAAAATAACACAATGATTACAGCAAAGTCTGTTCAGCATGTGATTCCACTGGTCTTCAGAAATCATTCATTTTATATACAGTAATATAAAAAAGAGTCCTAGAGGTCGATTAATACATTTAATTAAAAAGTAAGAAATAAAACCACAAAAAGATACCACGATAAGAAAATAAAACAATCCAGCAGGTAGTGCATAAATCAGAGCTAATTTTAGGCTTTCATATCTCATGAGTAAAGCCTAGGGTTAGGGTTAGGGTCTGTTGCAGAGTTTATATTTGCACTAACTAAATGGTGAAGAAAAGAAGGAAAGGTTAAATGCTTGAACCCCGTCCAGCAGGTAGTCCTCTTAATTCCTTCCTCTTCTGTCCTATATGCAACTTCTGTGCCTTTGTGCCATCTGGAGCTGGGCATAACTGATGTTCTTTTGACACCCAAGCTTGTTTGAATGGGCTGCTGGGATAGCACTTAGGGTGTTTTGGGAAAATGGACAAGATTGAAGCAGTTCAAGCAAGATAAAGTATGTTTGATTTCATAATTTGTGTGCCAAATCTACAATGGTAAATAGCTGATAAAAATATATTTCACCTGTCACATGATTTCCTATAATGTTTATTTCCCTAGCATTGAAGCAGTCTTCTAATAAATTTTATTAGAAACTCTTGCAGTCTTTTTCACTCTTTTGTTGTACATGGTCTTCCCTAGTCTGCCTGTCATTTCCAAGCATATCCTGCCAGAAGCAGAGATGTGAGAATAAAGATAATCCCTGCTTTATCCACAGGGAAGAAGTAGTCTTGCTAGATAAGTCACAAAAAAAGAATTGTAAGCCATCTTAAAGATAGGAGGCTCTTCTGGACCAAGTAGACTTCACTTCTTCAAAAGCTTACTTTTCTTCACTTCTGCCATTTAGGTTCATACTTTTACAATTCAGTATGTAGCAAAGATGAATGCTCTATTCCTAAGCAGCCCTTTTCCGCTCCCCAGTTGGAGGGTTAACAGGATATTGGGGGTTTTACAGGGAACTGCATAAAAGGGGCAGTGTATTAATGTTATCCAACTACTGTCAGCAGCTTTGAGATGAGGGCAGATGGAGACAGTAGTGAGAAGTTTTATGCTCATCTCCAGTTCTGAATGCTGGAAAGAACTTAAAAAAACCAAAACAAACCACATTGTGAGTCCTGTCTTAATTCCAGTCCACGCTGGATTTATTGCAGCATTTTGGTCTTTTTTTTTCTTGTCACCATTTAGTACCAATTTCCTCTCCAGAATGTATAAATGCTTTGCATTCAGAAACTTGGGCAAGATGTGCTAGCATGTTGCTTTTTCATCAGGCAGGTCTGTCTCAGGAGTGGATCTCTACTGCTGGCACAATATGAAATTTTAAAGAAGGTCGTATGCATTGTGCAGAAGAAGAGTTGTTACTGAGTGCTTTGGGAATACAGTTCTTTAAAAAAAGTTTTAAAAAGTCTGTTTCCCTCTTTGCCCCCTTCCCTATTCCTAAGTGCACAAGCCTCAGTTTCACATCTTGGAAATCAGTAGAACTGTCCTATGTCTGCAGTTTCAGTAAGACAAGGACATGTGATCTCTGTTGTTAGAGGGTTTCTTGCTAGTTGCAGTCCAACAAAACCAGCAGAACTTCCCTTCTCAGGATGAGTTTGACTCTGGGTGGACTGTCTCTCTGCCTGTTTATGCTCTCAGCTGCTTTTGGTGGAAGAGAGCGTCATTAAGTCAAAGCAGTGACAACAGTCCTGTTCACAGTTCAGATTTAGCACTTAGTGAACTTTCATTTGTCTTACCCTCATATGTTTGTGGCAACATTACAGTCTTTTTAATACAAAACAGATTGCACAAAGCCTCGTGGAATTTCTCAGCTACAAAAAAATACATGACTGGGTCGAAGGCCCCGTTGAGACTGGTGAGGCAGGAGGTGATGCGGTTGCTGAGGGCCAGGATACGCTGTGTGTCACAGGAAGTTCTGGTCCCATTGTAATGGAGAATGTAAATGTAGCGATTGACATGGTAAGGTACAAAACAAATCAGAAAGATCATCAGGACCATGATGATCATTTTGACAGCTTTTTCCTTCAGGTGTTTTTCAACTCTGTTCCCAGTCTTCAAGCTTCGGATAATGAGTAAGTAGCAACTCACTGTGGTAACAAATGGGAGGGTGAATGCCACTGCTAAGGACACGAGGGCATGACGTGAAGCCTTTTCTCTGTAGAGCTGCAGGCAGACAGTTGTGTTTTTCATCTGGACCGTTTGCACACTGAGCAGCAAAGGAGCCATTGCCACCCCAACAATGACCCACAGAAAGGCACATGCCACATGGGCATAACAGGACTTGCGGAGCTTGATGGACTTCACAGGGTGCACAATGGCCAGGAAACGGTCAACACTGATACACATGAGGAAATAGATACTGGCATACATATTGAGGTAAAAAAGGAAGCCAGTGAATCTGCAAGGAATCTCACCAAATGGCCAATGGTTACCAGAAAAATGGTACACCAGCCGGGTGGGAAGTACCAGCACAAAGGACAGGTCAGCCACAGCAAGGTGCATCAGGAAAATGTTGGCAGGCGTGCCTGACTTTTGGTCACGAATGAAGAGCCACAGAGCCAGGGCATTGCCAGCAAAAGCCAGGATGAAGTCCAGGAAGTAGAAAGTGGAAAAAAGGATGTTCTCGATGTGTGTCTCTTTGCCACATTGCTCTGATGTTTCCAGAGCAAAATTTGATTGATTTGAGCAATTGAAGAGTAGGCTTGAATCTGCTGGGCCATTCATCTTTCCCCACAGTTTTGAAGGAAAAAAACCCCACCTAAACCTGAAAGAATTAAGATAGTATATTACACAAGAGCCTGGGTTTGTGGAACAAACCACTCAACCAACAAAAAAACCTCCAACAAAATACCCAAAAAACTACACATGGAAATCAGCAATGTCTCCTGTTTGCTATCAGTATCAGTGTTTAATGTGACAGGGCAGTCTGAGTGTAAACCCTTATATTAAAATGCTGAATTACCTCCTGCTTGGCTGGGTTTTCCAGACCACTAATTCCCATGTAGGGAACCTTAATAAAGAGCTGGCTAGCTGGTGATGACTTGTATAACCAAGTAGTAAGATGCTTTTGTCCAGTTAAGGGGAGTGAAAGTGGGTTTTGTATGTCTAGCTAGAAAGTACTTGCCATGTTGTAATTTGAAATCCTGATTCAGGACTGAGAAGCTCCTAATAAGTCAGCTTTTCTGAGCACAGCTTAATGTTGTAAGGTGACCTAGCTTATAATATCTGTCTTGTTCCTAGAAGAGATGAAAGACAGGTCGTCAGGTACTGCTGTTATTAAAAAAGTCCACAGGGCTCCTGAAAGTCTTTGGGGATTATTTTAGTCTAAAGTCCTGTATTTAAGGCAAATACACCTATTTGCAATATGGGAGGAAAGTTTTCAGATGGGTAGCAACATCCCATTTGACACTGAATTGACTCAAAGATTATTAATAATGCCCATGCTGTCAGTGTCTTGTCAAAGTGTCATCCTTCCCTGCAGCTTTTCTCTCCCAGCACACCTCTCCCTTTTCCTCCCTCAAAAGTCTGAACTCCACTGTAGCTTATTCAGGACCTTTGCCAGTCTGTGTTTGCAGTGTCCTGAACTGCATCATCATAAAGTGGTAAGATTTTCTGGGCACAGCCCTGTGGCTTTTTATACGTTGCACATTGGTGGGTGTAGGTGGTGGGGAAATGCAGGCCATCTGCAATTCCAGCATTGTCTCTGTTTCTTGGATTCCTCAGAGGTGTTACAGTGTGTGTGGCAGTACCTCTATTGTGCTCACCATTGCATTTTGTACTGACTGACCATTTCTCCATATTATTCAGTACATCTTTAAATATATCCAATATACTGTGCATCCAGCTTTCCAACATAACTCATAATTCAGATGTCTAAAAATACTGGGATAATCTAGAAATTGAAATGGGATTAAGGGCAGACAAATATATTGGAAAATGTGAGCAACGTTCCAAGGTAATTAACATCTTTTGTTTGGCTGCTGTTACTTTCAAGTGAACAGAAAACCGCAGTAGCTAGAGATAAATGTGCTGGACTGCTTCTGTTTTAGTGCACAGTTGAAGAGACAAAACCAGCAGAAGGGAGACTGAATGAAATTCAGAAACTGAAATTTCTTTCTATGGCCACTGAGGGCCCTTCTTACTCCACACATTGCCTAGATATCCTTCTGGATTTGAGTCTTAATAACAAATTATTATCTTGTCATGACTTGCAATTGCATGGACAGGGAAGACTGTACAGCCCTTTTTAGTCCAAGGGAAATTTTACCTATAAAAATACATGTGAAGTCGTGGTTTCACGTACAAAAGAAAAATGCCCTGTTGCAGTTTTTTGTCTGGAGCTCACAGGTTTGCAGAGGAGCCTGCAGTTTTTAGTATTCATTTGTCCCTTACAAAGTAAAACTTGCAGATATTTTCTAACACGAGAGTTTGAAGTTTGTATGTGATGGTAATGTTAACTCAAATACTTGTTGTCCCTGGATGGAATTAGTTTAAATATGTGTTTTTCTGTTGCCTACCAAAGAAGAAATTCAGCAGACCATGCCTTTTTATTGTTAATTTACAACAGTGCTGATCACTTCATGTTCTGGCTATTAAGCCTTTTATTGTGTCAGGTCCATTGTTTAATTATGCATTTCATCTGCAAAAAATGTAATCAGGTGATGTTTATGGACACACCTTTCAGTGGTGAGATGGTCTGTGGCTAAACATTACTCTATCCATGGTTGTGACACCTGAGCAAGCAGTAAATGCTGGCTTGGAGCAGCTGAAAAGACAGAAGCAAGAGTTATCTAATGGAACAGACTGGAATGGCTCTTGTTGTATTGAGGTTATTTAAATCATTTAATGAAAAGAAACAGTAAGCAGAGTTTGCCCTTTTTGCCAGCTAATTATTAGGGGTTTAGTATCATGATACATTGAACCGATTCTGTTTGAGTTGATTTCCTAAAGAGGATCTTGGGGATTTGGATTCATCTGAGTGTCAGTGCCAGACTTTGAACAGGCAAGACTTGAAAGCTGAGAGTTCTGTCCTCACTGATTACAGCATTGAGTCTGCCATGAATTTCTATCCAGACCTGCTTTCAGTGCAAAATGCTGTGGAGTAAAAAGGACAATGTCAGAGCTATCTAAGAAGCCCAGTATGTCAGCATGAGGAAGACAGAGGTTTAGAACTAATGATAAAATTGAAATAAATTTAGTCTTTTGCAAATGACTGCCTTCTCATAGGAGAGCTGCTGTTACGCAACTTACTTTTGAGAGCAGGGTGAAGGAAGGTATTTTGTACTGTCTGATTAGAAATCACAGAAAAGGGAAGTGGTCCTCCTTCTAGTTTTGTTTATGTTTGAAATTAGAAGGAAATTATAATTAAAGCTTTTATTTATTTTACAATTCTGCTTATTGGGTGAAAACTGTGATGTAGGTCAGGGAAGTTAGGAAAAAAGCCAATGTCACTTGAATTAATTGTTGAGCTTATTTTTAGAACTTACGCATTTTCAACAAAATGCTACAACTTTAGAAAAGTGATAATTCTCTGACAGTGTGTTCTATAGACAGTGTTGAAAGCCCTCTGCTCTTACTTACAGTTCCACTTCTATTTCCCTTAGTTTTATCCTATCCAATTAAAATAAATGTGTTTAGGTCTTTTCTTCCTTTTTGTTTTTTTATGCTTACAAAAAAACACTGGGAGTCCTAGAAAGCCTGTTGTAGTAGTCTGTATAAAGAGCAAACTAGAAACTTTCCAAAATTATCTAGGATGTGCAGTATGTGTTAAGATATATGGTGCAAGAGGCTGTAACTCCACAGACAGATAACTCCTTTAGGAGTCTCATTATCCAATAATTTCCGCTTGGATTGTGCTCTTGGTGTTGTGTGAATATTTAGTGATTTGCATGTTGCTAAACAGAGCACTATTCTGGAAGCAGCTGTTATGCCAGGTCTCCCAGGGCTGAGCTGTAAGGGGACATCACTGCTCATTCCAAGTGTGTGCACACTGACCATATTTTATGCCCTGTTTCTCTTCTGCTCAGAAACAAGCAAGATAACAATCCACAAGTCTATCAGTGTGGACATAACACAATCACTCTCTCAGCAGATCTGTCATCAATGAAACAATTAACTAGGATACGAAATCTTTAGTTCATTGTAAGTTAGTTACCTGGCTAGTTTGGAGCTCCCTTATAATGCCCACTTCAAATAAATTTGAACTTAATGTTAGGGTTTGTGGTGGATATCAGAAATTCCTGTTCTTGCCCTCAGCTAGAGCAGTTTCTGGTTTGTGATTACACTATTTTGTTATGATTATGGGTTTTAGTGTCTTGTCAAATGGGAGTGTCTCCTATCTTTCACTCAAAGTACTCTTCAATAGAAATAGTCTGCTTCTGACTGAAGTTATTATCTTGAAAATCACTTGCTGCTGAGCCTACTGAAATACTGAAATACTTGGATTTTGTGAGCATCCAAGCAGTATCAGAGAGCACTGGACATACCGTACCACTGGCATAAATGGATATACATTACATACCAGAGTTTGAAAAATGTTTTTGTTTTGGAGGAGCAATGTAAAGAAAGGCATGGAAATAATTCTTTGAAATTCAAAAAATGCTGTCTATTCTTAGTTTCAGACATTTCCATTATATTCATCCATCTCAGTATGTGTGCCTTTGCTCCTCACTGGCACCAGCTAAAACTAATGCCATTAGGAAAGCTCCGAAAAATACTCCTAAAAGAAGAAAGCTCTTTAAGCCCCTTCTAACAGAATTTTGTCTCTTACCTCTTTACAGTGCAGTTGTGTAGGTGGAGTAGAGGGTCCTTTTGGGGAAAATCTCAAGGAACTCCTTCTGATGACAGCAAACCACATAGAAGCAGAACGGAGAAAACAAGATGATCCCAAAGAGCACACAGATGATCACAAAGAGCTGCTGAGGGTGGAGAGGAGAGCTCCTCTATATAGTGTCCTCCTCGCTCTGATGGCACATTATCAGCTTAGGCAGACAACAAAGCAGGGGAGAGGACACTCCAGCACTGAGGAGCAGCCTTCATCCCAGCTGAGCTGTTGGCACTGGGAGTGCTGCTGCTGGTATAAATATGAATATCCTGCATGAATATTCCAGTGTTTATGGTGCTTACTGAAGGCTGCTACTGAACTCCCAGCCATGAACACAGCCTCCTTGGAATCCCTTGATTATTTTAGAAGAGTGGAGAGACGCATTGTTTGGGGGAAATTTAGTATTAATAGACACAACAGGGCATTTCAGAATGGTATAATTCTTTAATGGTAGGAGTGGGGAGGGGGAGAGGGAGAGGGGAGGCTGCTATGGTAACGGCTTAGCCTGTCCAACACTTCCCTGTGCTTGCAATAGAGGAGGGTCTGTGGGAGGGCAGAGGGTTTGTGAGTGGGGAGGGGGTTGGTAGTGGTTTATCAGTGCAAATGGCTGAAGGCATCTCATTCAGCTGAAGGAGAGGGATCTCTTTCAGGACACTTGCTTCGGGGTCCCCATGTCCTGCCCTGTGTAATTACTCTGCATTTGACAGTGCTGAATAAAATTGATGCCTTTATGCTGAGATGAGCACAGCTGCATGTTTCCCTATAATGGGGTGCTGTCTGCCTTTACTGGACTCTGTCTGGACAGCCAGTAGTTCCTGCCCTGGACAGAGGCACTTGCTGACAGGAGGACTCAGATTTGGAGAGAATAATAACGATACTTAGACAGGCGCCTGCCAGCTGAGGACCATAAATGTTTGAGGTCTCACAACAACTTCTGTGTTGTATTCTTATGCCCATTTTACAGATCTACGGGTAAGTGATTCATCACAGCAGATTTTTGGAAGGGACTTTGCAAAGAACCCACTGCTTCATCCATAAATCTGCCCTTTCCTTTTGTGTGGTGTGTTTTGGGAATGACCTGTAAATCTCAGCAAGCCTTTGACATAGTGATACAGTTAAAGGAATTAAGCAGGCTTGTTAGTCTGGGGACAAAGCAACCCACAGAAGTCATTCATCTGTCATTTTTGTTTTGTCATAAATTCTTCCCAGCACACAGTGTTGCAGCTACAGGGTTAGGTAATAGGCAAGTAAACTGAACAACTTCTACTTCAAGCTCCCAAATATTGGGATAAAACTGATGTGTTGCATCAGCCTTTACACAAGTTTTTTTATGTCTTTGTCTTGAGTTTTTGTACCAGAAACTTGCTTTATCTACCACTTCAGGAATGTGTTCCAGAACATGTGATAGGAACACAGTTGCATTAACCACAAAAAATTACAAATTGCATAGTTCTTTATTTTCTTTAACTTAGGATTAAAAGGACATTGTAGGCCAAAGAGCTAGCATTCAATGGTCTTTTGTTTGTCCTAGCTATTGAAGACTAAGAAATCCAGCCATGGTAAAGGCATGCAAGCAATGCACTTTGGTTTAATACTTTTATTCTCTGTCCTCGACTCCCTTCCAGTGCTATAATGCCTCTGATATGGTTGGATTCCATGCTCCGTAATAGAGACAGGGTGTTGCCACCTTTTCTTGCCCAGCTCTCAAAAAAAGATCTAAAGTTTTGGAAAGGATTCCCAGGAGGATAACTGTGTAATATCTCTGATGGGATGTAAATCAGTGAATGTTGAAGGAGTATTCCAGGGAAATACATCTCTGTGACTGCTCTATTCACATATTCTTCTCTGTTCAACTGGTGTGAAATATTGGATACCGAAGTGAATTATGGTTAGTCTGACCTTGGAAGACACTTGTGTTAAATAAAGTATTTCCTACAGTATGCACTGTATGTTGTTTTAAGAGAAAGTATTTTTTAATATTTTATTTTCTTCACTTTGTTCAACCAGGCATCTGTGCAGGCCGTGCCATAACCGTGAAAAAGCCAAGGGACTGGGCAAGTACATCTGTCAGAAGTGCCACTTGATAATTGATGAGCAGCCTCTGATGTTTAGGAATGATTCCTACCATCCAGATCACTTCAACTGCACACACTGTGGGTATGTTCTCATACTATAAACTCTGACAAAGAAGAAGAGAGAGCTACAGTTCAGTCAGCACTGCAGTCCTTCCCAAGGCCTGAACTTAGCTGCCTTCACATTGTTGAACAAACAGAAATTGGGTGAGGAGAAGTTGAAATAAATTTGGAAAGCCTATGGGAACTTGAGTTTTATTTTGCCATTCAGTAATCTCTTATTCTAACTTTGAATGAAAATTTATAATGAAAATTAAAATACTTGCTTGGTATGAACGTACCTGAAAGGTCATGTGCAGATTACCATAGTAGTGTTGTCCAAAGATAGCAATTACCAGGCTATTCAAAATAGTTTCACTTTGAATTCCTGCATATTAAAAAAAATAGATAACTTAGTGAGCTGTGTCTGTGTTTTGGCACAGGCTGTTACTGTGCCGGTACTGTATTACTTGCCACAAAGGCAGTATTACTGGGGCACAGCACTGCCCTAGGCTGGGTCACAGTGCAAGTAAGTGGCTCAGTGTTGAGCATTACTAGTATGGTCCTTGAACCTCAGCTCTCTTATTCAAAGATAGCTCTAATCTTAACATGGCAGTGCATTGTTCCATGTAAAGTGCACCTTGTATTTCTGCAAGAGTATGTAGCTGAAGACATGATGTTGCACATATATTCTTGTCTGGCAAACTGGGAAAGAAATTTTAGAAAAATGAGTTGACAATAACTGTACTTCACTAGCTTAATGACTCTGGAATTGTAGCATGAATGTTGCCTAAGTTAACTTTCAAGTTTAGTCTTCCAAAACTTCATCCTGGGCATTCAGGTGCTTCATTTGGTGTTCTTACTTCAGGGAATGTTTGTGTTTTCAGGAAGGAGCTGACTGCCGAGGCCCGAGAGCTGAAGGGAGAGCTGTATTGCCTGCCATGCCATGACAAGATGGGGATCCCCATCTGTGGGGCCTGCCGCCGGCCCATTGAGGGACGGGTGGTCAACGCTCTGGGAAAGCAGTGGCATGTTGAGGTGAGGCCTCTCTGAATCTGAAACTTCCCTCAAAAGCGAGTTTGGAAAAGGACTAGTGCTATTTGATACGTGGGTGATCTGTAATAGACAAATTCAGACAAAACCCAATTGCTTTTGTTTCAGACTGTTTTCACCTTTTGTGTGTGAATGAGTGCAGCAGGGCCATCAGGGTTCCTAAGAAAGCTATGCTTTCACAGCTGTAATAACCTTAATTTTAAAATGCCTGAGTTGCATTGTAAGGATTCTTGCAGAATATTGTTTACTGAACAGCATTTACTAACTAATGAATTTCCATATTTACTATGATGTAGTTAAGATATATCCTCTCCAGCCACAGTTAACAAGTACATAAATGTGTTGGAATTGATACTGCAGGCAGAGCCAGTGCTATTCCTGCTGCCTTTTTGGTTCATTGTTTTTATAACTTTCAGCTGAGTCATCACAACTTCCTCTGAATTTTTTTAGTGATTTGTATTTTCTGTCATTTAAGCCTCTTAGGGCTTGAACTGAGAGAGCTGCTGCTGCTCATTTGAAGTGTATTTGTACCAACTATGTGTTATGTTCCTGTTTCTCTTCTCTGAAACAAGCAAAATAATAGTCCACAAGCCTATCAGTATAGAGACAAGATAATTGCCCTTCCAGCAGGTCTTCTACCTGTCTTTAATACAACTCTTAATTACTGTAGAGACTAAACATATCTTTTCTTTTGCTTCCATAAAAATTCTCCTGTCTGTACTTACATTAAAGCATTAGGAGGTACCAGTTTTAAACAGAAGGAGGTAGATTTAGATTAGATGTTAGGAAGAAATGGTGGTGAGGCACTGTAGCAGGTTGCCTAGAGAAGCTGTGGCTGCCCCATCCCTGAAAGTGTTCAACGTCAGGTTGGACAGGTCTTGGAGCAACTTGGGATGGTGGAAAGTGTCCCTGTCCATAGCAGGGGAGCAGGTGGAATGAGAATGGTCTTTAAGGTCCCTTCCAACCCAAAACATTCTATGATTAAGTGTCATGTATTAAGCCATGATTTGTAGCCATGTAAGTTTTGACCTAGTGATGGGAAAGTCACTTTGCCTGCCATGGAATGTCTTTTTTTCTTCTACAGCATTTTGTTTGTGCCAAATGTGAGAAGCCATTCTTGGGACACCGACACTATGAGAAAAAAGGACTGGCTTATTGTGAAACTCACTATAACCAGGTAAATTCTACCATCTACTTATGCTGGAGGTACTTGCTCTGACTGGCAAATGCTTTTTTACATTTTAAATATGCAAAACTGTGCAGATTTGCATAATCTGAATTTGTAGAGACAATGCAAGATTAAGAAATTTGTGAGATTTAACAGAAAAAAATAGTTGTTCTTGGTAGATGGAAAAGTGATGTTGAGAACAGAATAGAAATTTCTTGGGGATACTGCCATTGACAGAAAAGCACTGACCATGGGTTGTGATGAAAATCCTTGTAATTGTACTTCTATACTTTTTGTGTGGGCATCTTTGATAGTACTTTCTTCCATGTGCCTGAGACAACCGTTATGTTATCTAAAGTATAGAGAACTATGTTTCAAAAGCCAACCAAAACCTATTTTCTTCTGTATAATTCTACTGAACAGCTATGAGTTTGGTATTTAATTCTGTCAGATAAATGAGGTAAGTGTTACTGTTTTGATAAAAGCTCTACGTTTTATTTTGGTTTTCATAGTTGAGCATCAGGAGATGTTTGTCTGCACTAAGCATTATACTCTACCAAACCTTTCTTCTCCAATTGCCATGTGTACAGGACTTTAAGATCCCATAACAGTGGTAGAGTGTGAGGCATCAACAAACAAAGTTTTGTAGTATTTAGTCGTATGAAATCCAAAGGAACATAGACTATTTGGCAAGTGTATGAGAAGTTATTCAGAAGACTTAAATTGGTGTATTTGGGGGCCGCTGCAGTATCTGGGAATTCTTTGATTGTTACGATTTAATTTCACACCAGCTGCATATTTTGGGGAGCATGAGTAGTCAGCAACATGAGTTCCTGTTCTTATTTCTTTGTTTGTGCAGCTCTTTGGAGATGTCTGCTACAACTGCAGCCACGTGATTGAAGGAGATGGTGAGATTTGTTCTCTCCTCTTTTTGGGTTGCTGTCCTTGTTCCCTTTGTTAGTGCAGCTGTTGCAGTCCCACAGTTGCAAGGCACCAGTGTTTGTTTTCACATATGGCCTTGTTTGACTTTGGATATAAATCTGAATTCAAATAATCCAGCAGTTTCCTCTTACTTTGTGCTTTTGCTTTTGCAGTGGTATCAGCTCTTAACAAGGCCTGGTGTGTGAATTGCTTCTCCTGCTCCACCTGCAACATCAAGCTCACACTGAAGTAAGTCAGTGTTTGTTTATATTTTGGACCATGAGAGACATTTGCCCCTGAGGCAGGGTATCACGTTGGGGAAGCCATGAACCAGAAGCCTCTCTGAGGGCAATATACCTCTTCTGTATGGGAGCAGGTGCTTACAATTCCACTGATTTCAGCACTAAAATGGAGCTGGCACTCAGCATCCTCTCTGATTTATTTTTCTTTATTAATCTATTCTGTAAGAAGGTAGAGTAAGAGAACTCATTCAGCAGTACAAAGGGAAGGCTCTAAACTTTGAAGAACTGCCTGTCCTGAACAACATGCAGCCTCCATGTCCAAGTCTGCATGCTCCCCTCAATGACAACATTAGCTATTGCATAGATTATTTTGAAATAAAATACTGTGCTATTTCCCTCAAATATGTAGAAGAGGGACAGCAAAAACCAATCCTACATTCTTCCTTTCTCAGGCTCAAACTGTTATCCTACTATGCTAGGTTGACTCTCCTGGTCTTGTATATGAAGGAACTCTAATTCATCACAAACAAAATTATTATTCGAGATGGTTACATAAGAATATATAGCAAAATCTTTCTCCTTATTTAACTAATGATGCTAAAGACCCCAGTTCCCTGGTAGGAACCCAATCTCTGTTCTTACGTGGCCTGATGAGGAAATGAGTTGTTTTATAATTGCAGTAGAACACAAGACACAAGCAACCAGATTGATGTAGGTGCATAGGGATTTGAATTAGTGAAGCATGTAGTTTGCAAATACCATTTTAATGCCTGTTCTTTGTGTTAAAGGAATAAATTTGTGGAGTTTGACATGAAACCTGTGTGCAAGAAGTGCTATGAGAAATTCCCTCTGGAGCTGAAGAAACGCCTGAAGAAGTTGTCAGAACTGGCATCCAAGAAGGCCCATCCCAAAGCTGTAGATTTAAACTCTGCTTAAACAGATCCGTTAGTCTCCTGACTGCACTCTTTCAAAAGCTGCTGCTCACTGCAGCTGTGGATTACAGAGGCAATTACTAAGAAATGAAACCAAAGATAAGGAGTCCCTTCTCCTGCTTGTGGTAACGTTGCTTGCATCTAGACTGTCCCTTTTCTCAAGCAATTGTCTATTAACACTGGCAGAAAGAGAAGTATGGTTTCTGCTTGAGCAGTTTAAAGGCTGGTTATTAATTTGCTTTGTGGAATTGTACAGTTTTTCCTTCCTCAGTGGAACTGTAGTTCTGTCTCCATTCCTCTTAGTCTAAGGAATTTGGAAACAGTGTTTGAGTGTAGGGCTTGAAGAAATGTCTGATTTGCTATTTTTCAGATAAAGTATCAGAATTTTTCTTCTTACTGTGGGTGAAGAAATTTTTTGATTTTTTTAATACACATGCAAATATTCTGAAGGTTGTGACTCTTTGCTACATGCAAAAAGCTCTTCTCCAGATTCCTACTGAGAATATACGGGTGCCCTACAGTCCTTCTGGTTTGCAGGTTTACTGGAAAAGCCCAGGAACCAACAGCTATGGCATCTGCACTGCCTGCTTGTCTGTCTTAGGCACAGTGCTGGGACAGCTGGAAAAGTTTGCTTTGCTGTTAAGTACTGAGGAAACTTCAGTTGTCAAGGCCATTTCAGCCTCTTCAGAGCAGTTGGGCTCGTGTTGAGGAGGAGGTGGCTATGAGGAAATGAAACCTTTTCTTAGAACCACCACTCTTCATTTTCTTTGTTCTCTACTACTGCACGGCTACTAGAGGTTCTGCTGGTCAGCACAAAGCATGTCTTGTCCACTGATATAGCAGATATTTCTTGAGGCAGTGTGGCTGGAGCCTTGGAGAAATCAAATGGATAGTATGGTACCAATTTAGGCACTTCAGTTTCCCCATTCTCACTTTATTTGCAAGCTGAGTATAGGCTTATTGGTCACGCTCCAGAAAGTCCAATTACATAAAGGAGTTGCAATTGTACCAGTTGTGCAGTTTGTCTTATGCAGAAAAACCCCCAGAAAGTAGTTTTCTTAAAATTTTTTATTCAAATAAGATTTCTTCATCACCTTTCTTCTTGAGACCTGAGTGTACTTAGAGAGAGGATCTCAGCCAAGAATGTGTACATATCAAGCATATAGTCCTGCTCTGCAGTTCTGCCTATCACCAGTGAAGTTTCACTGGTCCTACTACAACCCAAGGTGCAGAGAAATTTACTGGTTTTGAACATTCTTAATACTTTTTTAGGGTGAGCCATCAGCAGTGCCGTTCCTGAGGCCACCTACATGTTCTATAATCACAGTGAGCTTTGGTGTCCTCTGGAGGCATCAACCATATTTTCTTGTCCTGAACTAAGCTAAGCAGCCTGAAAATCCCTTTCCATGAACAGTTGCAACACTGTGCCTGCCTTTTTGCAATGCTGACAAGCACTGGAGGACTGCTGTCCCCTGCATGATTTAAATCTTCCAAAAAGTGGCTAGGTTAGTAGGTCAGATGAACACAGCAGTTGGGCCTAGGCACCACCCTGCAGCCCCAGGGGAATTAGCTAGCAAGAAGTTAAAACTTCCTCATTTCTTGTATGTGTGAGCAGCAACTGGATTGGGGCAAAAATCTACCTTAAAATTGTGTTAACACGCTTGCAGGATCTCCTACCAATGGAACTGCACTCCTGATACCACAGCAGTGGTGGGAAACTCTGGTTAACTGCGTTAACATGCGAGAGCATCTCTTAGATCCTCAGTCTTTGCTAACTGTTTCCCTCATCTGCTTTGCTTTTTGTTGCCCTAAGTTACCATAAACCTTTAACTGGGTTATACTGCATCCACTGTAACTGATGAGGGGATCGGCCGAGGTTTAACAGTAAACTCTTCCATCCTCTCCCAACCACAGTCTTTGTAGATTCCAGTAAGAGCAGCTGCTTGTGTCACTGCTTTAGGAGAACATGTGGCTACTCACTGTTCTCTCACTAGCCCTAAAACAGACTTTTAGTTAAGGGCACAAACAGCATCATGTCTTTTAGTGCAGTAATGTGTGGGCACTGTAAAGGCCCATCCTGTAAACCTATTGTTGGCATTTTTGTCACAGCATGAAACATAGGAAGTGCTGCTCTAGATTCCACTCAGTTTGTTATGCATATCCTTGTCAGCATAAAGCATTCTGGTCTGTCCCTGTAATCTCAGTCCCAGGCCGTGCCTTGTGCTGAATCTGAGCAGCTGTGTATCCCCAGCTTCCTGGGAAGAACGTGGAGGAACACACAGCAGCACATTCCTGGTGATAGGGAAGGACTATGTAACTAGCAGGAAATAGGCAATATTCTTTCAGTGGCCACTCAGCTTCAGCAGTGGAAAATACATGTATGTGGAGGTGAATGGAATTACTTTTGTAGTGCAAGCAGAGTTTTAGTGTGTGTTCTTACCTTGTCTTATGCTAGAAATTCAGCAGACCTAGTAAGCTTCAAAGGAGAGTTGATATCATTCTCTTTGATGAGCTATTCAGTTCTCTAGGATTTGGATTATGTCCTTATCAGGACATTTTGCGAAACTAGTGGGTGGAAAAAATCATCATAATCCCTGATCTCAGTAGAGGGTGATACTCTCTTAGTATCTCTTAAATTATTAATTTTTCACAACTATTTTTCTTATCCTTTTGCTGCCCATAGCCTGCAATGTGCAGAGTTGCAGTAGGGTATATTACTGACCTACCTTTTGTGAGAGAATGGAATTGAAGGAGTAGAAGAAATAATATAAATTATTTTAAAAATGCATCTTGCTCTACTTCTATGAGTCTACTTTCTAAAAACCAAGTAGAATACAGTGCACACTCATGAGTTCTCCTTAGTGTGTTGATAGGCTGACAGGTTTGTTTTCTTTTTTAATAAATAAAGCCAAGGTGCCAGTCAGAAATAAGTTGCATGCTTTTTTCCATTGCTGTAAGTAGACCTGCTGGCCAAATTCATCCTAAGAATCACACCACTGGAGAGTAGAGAATTATACCAAGGTTGAACTTGGCTCAGAAGTCAACACTTACTAAAAGCTGTTGTCTCATTCTATACATTTATAGCTTACATTCTTATTTCTACATAATTAAAATCACTAACATTAACTGAGTACACTTGAAACTGGTTTTGCTTTTAGAAAGCACAGTATCTGAAGCTTGTTTGTATTCAAAGGGTATGCTAATCACTTGCAGTCTTTCATTATGGCAACTAATCTGTTCTCTAGGGTTTGCATCCTGTTGTTCATTTTTACAGCAGTCTGTGCAATGTTTGCAAATACTGGTCAGCCTTTGGTACTGAGGGTTCCTGATGTCACATGGTTTGTATTAGATGATGTGACTGACACTTTTTTCAGAAGTGCTTGGATGGTGAAGGAATAGATTGCAAGTAAACACACTAAATGTGGCTGTACTAGTCTGTAAAGCACTGTTAAGTGCTGAGGGTGTTATAGACTGAGAAAAGAATTAGCAGCCTTGTATCAGGCTTTGATGAACGCTGTGGGTTCTACACCATGCAGAGCTCTCATTTTATCACATATGACTTGTGCTGTCTAACCAAAGTATGTGATTGTTGATTGAAATGTTGTAATACTGCACCTTTGTATGTTCCTGTAATAAAGTTAACTGTAATGCATTTTAAATCTACACAAAAAAGAGTAAAAAATTTGTATAATGTACAGTTAAAAAAAAATCTGCAGTTGCAATGCTGAGCCAGAGAGCATTACCAAGTCTGAGGAACCCTGGGGATTGCCCAAAGCTGAGACAGTGTTGTGGTGAATTCATGTTTTGGATCTGTGCTGCTTCTGTGGTGAAGTGTTGGTTGGTGAGGATATGCAGAAAGGTGTATCATCCTTTTGGAGGCTGTGTTGTACAAATCATGTTGTGTATATGACCAGCAGATGGGATGCTATAATCATTTACAGGCTGTAGTGAATATTTGGTAGGTTTAGATTACACGGATCTAGAGCAAATACTCACTTTTCTTGTTAAGAAAAAGATACTGCAATTGATTTTCTGCAATCTTTATTTGAAAACAAGAAATAATACAGTTTGGCTGCAAAATTTCTTTGTGTACGAGTGAATTATTGAACACTTCTCACTTATAGCCAGTTAGATCAGACACAGGACGACAAAACCACTCCAAGTAATGAATCTCCAATGTTTCCATTGCCAGCAATGGGCATTATAGCAGGAGTGTCTAATTGCTTGCAAAAGGATCACTATTCTGACAGAGGTGTGGCACTCATTTAGATGCACAGAGAGAGTGGGGATCTTCCTTGCCACCCATGTACAAAACTCCCATCACTATTTGAATTTCACAAACACGCACACATCTGAGGGAGCAAGGGAACCATTGTGCATCCATTGGCAAAGCTGAGAGATCAGGCAGAGCTGCTTTTCCAGCACTGCCAGATTGTGTCTCAAGGAACTTGGTGTAAATGCTTTAAGACATGTCCATGTTTCACTGTGAGCAAGAGAGAAGTACTTTTTCCCTGAGGGGGATCATCTAAGTTTACTTGCATCACAGTGTGTATCTGTATATCTGCTTTACACACTCAGCACTCTGGTTCCTATGGGACCAAAGCTGTGTGTCTGCAAAGGTCTGAGAGATGGAACATAAATGCTGAATCAAATTTTACTACTCAAACTGTCTGCTAAACAGGAAATAGAATCAGGAGTTTAAAGCTATTCTTGTCCCATGAAGGAATGTCTGCATAACTCCAAGCTGAGAACATTTTTATAGAGCAGAAAAGTTTCTTTTCAACAGATGTCTGTTAGATTGAGTTCTTCAATTCTGATTTGCACTGAACAGTACCTCTATAACTCAAAATAGTAGGAGCAACTAAAAGTAATGGACCCAAAATCCAGATTCATTTCAAAGCTTATGCTTACTAGAAACTGCATAGCAAAAGCAGTTGGTAGTTTCCAAGAGCATTATAAAAGATGGAAGAAAGAAAACTTGTAATTTAATCAAGGCAATGGTGAGTAAGGGGACAGCCTGATAATTTAGCAATATGCAAGAAGGACAGTTACATTCTGTAACTGGCTGTCCTGGGCTGCTGTAATGTGCAGCACGTAACTAGGCATCTAAGGATGAAACCCAGCATCTTACCTTTCAAAGTGTCCAGTTATCTATTACTGAAGGGCATCTCTCCACTCTTAGAATTTCCAATAGGAGAAAAAAAATTAGCTTTGTTTCCAGACTCATGGAGTTTATGCATTTGGTAAGAGCATATACAATAAGGGTCATTCTTTCCAAAAGAAAGACAACTCTTAATGTGTGTCTCTGAATGGAGGAGATTCAGCCTATTAGACTAACCTCATACAGTTCCCCCACTCCCCTATAACATTGAAGTCCACCTAAACTTTCTCTAAATCCAGAATCTGAATGGAATTCTCACACTACATCTTAGACAAATGTTACAGATACGTGAAAGCACATGCTCACTTGAGCTTTTCTCACAATAATATTTCCGAAACTCAGTTCATTCAGTGTGTGATCAGAAGACTGATCACCAAGAATAATATTAAATGGCATTTCTTATGGGAGATAAAATTGCAGTTTGGCACAAATACAGGTTATGGGTTCTGTCACCACTCTCAGTCTGGGAGGTTCTTTTGCTTGTTTACAGCATTCATGAGCAGGCGTACATAGGATGTTAACAGGTCGTCCATTTTGTAACCCTGTCAGGAAACAAAAAAGTCTTAAAACTCTCAGCTCCAGAAGCAAAAAAACCTCTCATTTCCTCCCTAGTTTATGTTCTTCTTAGGTTCTTCCCTGCATGAACATCTCTTTCAATAGCTGTCACTCTTTTAGTAACAATTTACCTATTTCTTCCTTTGCTCTTCCCAGTTATCCAAAACTTTACAAAGCCTAGCTCTGCTGTCTCCCCCGTATTCACTCTATAGCTTGACTTGTACTCTAAGATTCTTGTATTTAAAAATCCAAGCTTTTGTGTCAGAGAAGTTAGTCTTTAAATGTTTTTGTTCTTTTTACATAATTAATTAATTAATTAATAATACAGTGATGCTTCTCTTGAGTCTCTGGACAGTCTGAAACCAGTTGCTAAAAAGGTGGTACCACTCACTGGAAAATATAAAATTTTACAAGGCTGGCTTTCCTGCACGGATGGAGACAGATGTGCAAGACAAAAAGCCTCTTACATAGTTTTGCAGTCTTAAAGTCTCAGAGGGATAGAATTTTGATGTGTGGGAAGAATTTGGGAAATCACTATTTTCTTTGTCTCTCATGTCTTACACCTTTGCATCACATGGCATTATGTAGCACCAAACCAATTCTAAATGGCAATTTTATTGACGCAGCAGTGAATGCTTTTTGCAACTGCACTGGTATTTATCTATTTTGGCACCACTGTAGAAATTTTTGTAGAAATTCTGGATGTAAAGTTAAAATTAGGAGGTAGCTGTGTCTAAGTTGAGAAAACTCTTCTTACCAGAGATGTTTCACATAACAGCCGGTTTCCTCGTACCAGGTTCCCTATTGTCATGTGAAAGTATGTGCTTCCACTGCTCCAGTTGGAGATTTTATTGAATGGATAGACTGTTAAAATATCCTGTAGGGGGAAATAAACTGAACTACAGAACATTTGTCAAATGAAAACAGGCTGCTACACAAGAAAATCTGTAGAGCCAGACCATTCTTTCTCACTTCATTTATAAACACAGTGCATCAAGGTAGTTTTTGCATCTAGACTAGTGGTATATTGTATTCTCACCAAGCAGGTGAATCTTAATCACACTAATGAGGGTTCCTTTCATTATACATTGATCTTTGCCTTAGCACACTGCCATTATATTTACAATAATCTAAAACTCACTGGATAGTTGTTTCATTATTAAAAGCAAATAGCGATAGTCCCTTTCCTGGGAACTTGGTAAGACCAGTGCTGGGGTTAGACAGCAGCTAAACACTGCCAGTCAGCCTGAGCTTTGAGACAGCTGGGCTTCATGCAAAGCATTTTTCTGAAGCAGGTGCACTGCCCATTCATCTGCCTAATCTTACCACTTTGCCCAGGTGCATCATGATTCCCATGTCTCTTTGCAGAGATGCCCTATACTGTTTCCTTTCCAATACAGAAACTGCAAAGAAGTAATTTGAGGAAGTAAAATTTTCTTCTGTTTCACACAAGAAATTAATAGAGGACCTCTATCCTCTCCTGTCATTCCTGGACAAGGTCCTATTCTGTCCCTAAATAAGCACTGTCAGTTAAATCCTTCCTTCTACAGACTCCTGAGAAACAACTGTTACCTTTGTCTTCTGGTGTATCAGTGAGACTCCTTGCTTGTTGATTGCAATCAGCACAATCTCTGGGAAATTTGGCTCTGAGGCTTGCTGTAAACAAGTAACACAGCAAGATAAGCACAAAATGAAGAAATTATCTGTACAAGGTGCATAGCGACCTTTCCAGTGCTGCTTGTGCTTTTTCCCAAATGAACACTGAAACCTTTTGGCCATATACTGATGACTTGAGCAACTGCTACGTGAAAGCAGAATCAGGTCCATTATTAACTACACTGACAACAGGTTGGTTGGAAACCAGTTAAGGGAAGTTTAAGAGCCTAGCACGGAGAAATTAAAGGTAGCAAGTGGGAAATCATCCTTGGGAGGTATCCTCTCTAGAATGAGAGGATTAATACAGTTCTGTTCTAAGGGAAGAGTCCCCAGAGAGACAAGATTTGGCTGGCAGCATTTTGCTGTGAAGAGCGATCACAGGACTAACCCCTACAGCTGCTACATAGTTGTAATGTAGGTGTTACAACTGGAACAACAACATAGCCAGTAAACAACAGGCATAGTTCAGAATGGGTAAAGAACCCATCTCCCCACTTTGAGGGAACTGAGTTTTCCTCAACAGATCACAGGAATTCAGCTTAATAATATATTTTCACTTACGCAGATATGGAATTATAGTCAGTCTGTATCCCCCAGTAGTGATCTACTACCAAAACCACTCACACAGGCCTTCAAACCTACCTTCACCTCAAAGAAGGCTGATCCAAATGTTGGCCACCGGTGTATCATTTTCAAGAAGGCAATCTTGGCCTCATCCACAGTTTTTCCCTCGTGTTTACTATATGCTGCAATAATGCTCTGTTTAGGAAAAGTGGATACAAAACCTGTTCAGCTGGAGACAGGCAGGCTTCCAGTGCTCAGCATTAGCACTAAAGACAGCAACAGATCACCAAGATCAGTCTTTTTTCCCAGAGCAACAGAAGACTGAAAATGTAAACAGCCTGCTATGCCAAGGGGCAAGGTGGAGGCAGAACCCCCCAGCATTTCTTATTCATGTGTTGGGTGAAGGAAGCCCAGCAGCCCCAGGGAACAGACTTCAGGGTAGAAGGACAATATAGGATGAAACAAATGAAAGCTAGTGTTCAACACCCACAGACAAGTATCACATCTGCTGAAATATGTAGGGTTAATTTTTCCTCTACATTTGAAATAGTGTCCCATGTCTTCATCAGTGGACTGAGAAGTACCTGCTCAAAGTTTCTTGCCTTTTCATAAAAGAGCCCTTTGCTGTAAGTAGCATGCAGGAGGTGCAAGGAGTTTGATTTGCTTCCAAACTATGAAATATTTATAACATACCTAAATGTTCTATTTCTGTCCAATATCCCCAAATTCCCAGTTCCATCACTGATTTCCCTATCTCTACCTCTTCTTCTGGGCACTGGAAGTAGATTAATATCTTCAAGAAAGACACACATTATCAAATCAATCATCCAGGCCTGCAGATATCTTTCAGAGCTTTGGTAGAGAGGAAGAAAAATCAAGACTGTAAGACCCAGATCATCTCACTATCCTGCTGGCAAATCCAGCAATATCCAATAGCATCCCTCTCCAGTGCTTTCGAAGACTGTCAGCTGAAAAATGTAGTGTGGCTCAACGTCTGTCTTCTCTCCTAAAGCTTTGTGTAAGTAGTATGATTAATAAAGCTGAAGTTCTTACCTTCTTCCATTCATCTGGTGAGACTGCTCGGAGCAGATTATCTGGCACCAACTCCTTCAGGATTTTGGGGATGGTTGCCAGCTGTGTGCGGTCATTATTACAGCGCACTTTATAAATCAGCCCTGCCAGCTGGACAGCTTCATCCTTGGAACACTTGTGGTAGCCTCGGAGGTACTTTGGCAGTTCCTGGAAGAGACCAGCTCTGAATCCAAGCAGAATGCACTGAAGCAAACACTGACTTCAGCATTCTAAATCTGTGAGGTCAGGGTGTGAGTCTGTCAAACACAGTTCAAGGACATCCCAAGAACTTTTGACTCCTGAAGGTTCTCAGGATGACCTTTAAAGGTCCTTTCCAACCCAAAACTTTCTGTCGTTCTCTGTACAATTTATGGAGCAAGACAAGCATCTCCACGGAACAATTCAATAAGGGAGCTGTGCTCCTAACATACTCAGTATGGCTAAAGTGTGAACACTGTGAGAAATAAATCTGCTCCGGAGGCTGAACTGTGCCTTCCAGAGGGATTCCTCTCGAGGCTCTATAATGCAGGCCTTAGGGAAGGAGACAGTGATACTTTCTCAGAAGAGTTTCTTGGATCACACTGTATCTATGCTTTAGGGAGCTGCTTACCTGGTGGTAATGGAAAATGGTATCAGCTTTCAAGTCCTTCCCAGGAGTGACAGTCAGCCACAGCTTTCTCATGAAGTACACCTCATATGACACAGACATAGCAGCCCCTAAGGAAACCAGATCTTGTTAATGTTCTCTGTGTCATTGACAGTTCTGCAGTTTTTAAATGGCTTGTGAGTTTCTTCAGAAAAGTAATTCTGGTTTTAATAGTAATAAAAAAAATTACTACCCAAAATTTATAAAAAGCCATTTTAGATGACCAAGAAAGCGATTAGTTGTCAGTTCCTGTACACTGCTCACACAGTGATCTGAGACGTGGGCTCTCCAGCCATGGAGAAGAAGCTGACGGTGCCCGTGATTGTTTGTTACTTCTTAGTGCTCACAACAGCTGCCTGCTGGTGTGCAGCACACCTGAATTCTGATGCAAGTACACTCCCTGATGGCTGTGCTTATGTAAATGAATTGTGATTTAGTGCACCGACATCTTTATGCTGTGATTTTTACAGCTCCTAGCAGCTGTGGGGAGGGAAGTTAGAAAGTCTTAGATACACCAACAGAGCTGCAGGAAGGTGAACCTCAGCTGTAGTGAAATAAGCAAAGGTCAGGATAAATTGATAAAAAATTTGAGCAGAGTTTGATTTTGATGTAAATTTCAAAGTGTAATAAATAGCAGGGTCTAAGTGCAAGAAATTGCTGTTATTAGTATTATATTGTTTTATTCAAACAGGTGTTTCCCTGACAACATAACTAGTGCTTGGGTATCACTAGGTAATAATCTGGTTAAAAAATTTCTAACAACCCAAGGAACATAAGTGACACCGCATGAAGAACCTATATAACTTGTGTGTATCCAGCTGGATACAACAGATCAAAAAATCTTTGTTAGCAATTTAAAGTTTCTGGAGAGATCCTCACACAGATGCTCTGGTGTTTCTGATAGCCTGTGCTTGCCTGCATTGGGTCACTGGATCTTGCTGCTGGTGCAGGCAGTAACCGGGTGTGTGCAAACAAAAATGATGTAATAAGACTCTGCTAAACACTTCCCGAGATGGAGTGACTCCTGCTGAACAAATCTGCTGCTTTCTCAGTTCAGCACAGCATGTCATGCAACCTCTTGTCATACTGGCATTCTCCTTACCATCTTTCCCTGGTTTGTTCCTCCTGTTCCAGTCTGTCACCTGCCTTAGTGAGTCAAAGAAGTAGTCTGCTTCATTCTGACTGATCACCTGCAATGAAGGAGAGAAAGGAGGGATTAGCACATAATATAAAATACTGCCTGTGCCAACATACCCAAATATGAGGCTGAATTTTCTTTCCCTGTCTACAGTAAGAGGGCAGAATTACAGCAGGAAAGGCAGAGGCAAGGGGAAAGAAATAGAGAAATAGGAGGAGGAAGGTTTCATTTCATATGGGTATTTTTATTGCACCTTCTGTTGCTTTTTGTTTTCAAAGCTGCTTATTGAAGTTAAGCTGAAGATGTCTACTGCATTTTCAGCCACCTCCTCTTTGTAAAATACTGTCACATGCTGGTTCCTCTTTTCAGGAAGGCAGCACAGTAGAAACTCCCTGTGCTTGGCCTCAGTGCTGCTTTTGCCTCGATAACAGTTCCAGAGAGAAGGGACCTCTCAGCAAGACAGCCAGATCAAGCTTCATCTCAAGTAAGGCAAGCTCCTGACAAACTAGAGAGCAATCAGCTGGTTGTCCTTGCGCTCCCTAATCCCCAGTGGGCACTGTATATGTTCAGCTTATCTCCTGGGAAAAGCCTGAGTGGAAAAGGGCTGAATCCAGCAGTACGCAACATCCAACTTGATACAATCCCAGCAGCTGCCAGAAAGCCCACATCTTCTCTGCTTTTAGTACCACCTGATATGAGTAGACTGATAGAAACTGTGCTTCTCCAGCCAGCCTCTTCAAGAGACTTAATTGTCAGGTGCTACATGTTTGAGTCTGGGTTTTATCCCCTCAGTAAGACAAAAGCAGTAATGACCTGCTCAGGTCCTTGGCTTCACGTGGTTGGTTAGGTGCTCTGGTAAATAAGCAACAGAGGAGGGGGCTACCCTGCCACAGTTGAGAAGAGTTACCTTGTCCGCAATCTTCACAAAGAGGCTGAAACCTTCCCAGGAGCTCAGCTGCAATTTGGAAGCGATGTTCTGACACAGAGCTCGGATTTTGGTGTTTGTTCCCACATCAAATATCTATGAGATAACAAGATTTTTGTTAGAGAGGAAGAAATAAGAGCACTGAATGTCTTCAGACATGCTCCTGGATGAACATGTCATGGCTAGAAAAAGGGTCAAGGCTCGGAAAACAAACAAGGGCTCACCTGTTCTGTTTCATTGGGGAAGCAAATCTTGTGTGAGATCTTAGTGTTGTTCTGTAAGATAGCCTCAACCTCCACAGGATGAGGTGCCCACTTCCTGCAGCCACTCCTGGAAAATGCCACCACCATCATAAAAGAGATCAGTTCTGGATGTTTAATCACTGAGGAGCTGAACAACAGACTCCATCCAAAATGCTGGTACTGTGTGATGGCGTGAGCTTCAATGGACCTTCACCCCAGTGAAATTCAATGTATTAATAGCCAGAAACTGAGGGCCTTATTACCATATATATTAAAAGTGTTTTCTACCCTGTAAGGAGTTGCATGAACGAGGCACCTTCCTAGCCAGTAACATTGCCCCTTCTATGGATTTAGCAGCATTTTTCCTTACTGAATTATGAAGATAATGGCTGCAAGGAGAAATACATTTTCTTTAATTCTTGCATGAGGAAAAATATATATATTCAGATGCAAAATTACTTATAGCACAGGAGGCCAGTACCAAAAACATTTGGAGGGCTCCCAAAAGCACTACATTTTATATAAAAGCTGGAGTGCAATCAGTGACTCAGGAGCTGCTTAAACTGTACAGTTCTTTGAAATTATACCTCAGAGCAGAGCTGCCTATTAAAGCAAAGGAACTGGCCCTGAAGTCTGGGTCATGCGAAAACCTTCACACAGTTAAAGTGAGGACAAATCTAGCACATTACTTCCTGGAGCTGGTCTGTTCCTGCCCTCGGTGGCACAGAGCAGGCTATTGAGAGATTTTGTACACCATAACGTGTAAGCCAAACTCCTCTCACACTGGGTCAATCTCTCAAGAAGAGTTTAGTCTAGATGCAGCTTCAGTTGTGTAGAGTTGAAAACTAATTTATTTTCCATTCAGTTAAGTAGTGGTTTCATTGGAAAAGGAAAACCTGACTGTAGCCAAGCTGAGCAACATGTGCTTGTACTGTACAAGCACTGTATGGAGCATGACCTGCCCTACTCTGTCACCTGTTCCTGGAATGGCATCAGAAAGTGCTCAAGGAAATGCAGCAGCTTGGCTGGAGGGGCCCACCTGTGTTTGCAGCCTGAGCCAGGAATTCATTGCCAAAGTGAGATCAGTAACCAGGATTCTGGGGATGTAGCTGTAAATCTGTTTATGGAGGAAAAGGTGTGTACCCAAGGGCTCAGCTGCCTTCTCCTGGATGATTTGTAGGTCAGTCCTTTGAGCTGACTGCTCTCCCCTTTCCAAAGAGAACAGGTTACTTACAGGGAGAAGTTCGACCATATGATCGTTGAATGTTCCTTCCCACTGAAATAGTCTGTCCTGTTCTGTTCTATGTTATGCTATTTTACGCTGTTCTGTGCTGTTCTAAACAGATGCAGGTTTAATCTTATGAAAAGAACTGCTCTTGGAAGACAAGATTTGTCTTCCCATCCCCCAAGCTCCAGATCTGGGGCAGTTTAGCAACTAGAATTCTCCTTTCAAACAGCCCATTCTGCTTTCCCCTTCTTGTCTGCCCTCTCAAAAGAAGCTCTGTAAAGCTCAAACAGGGCTTAGAGTATGATATAGGGAGACAGGAATTTTTAAGTCTTCTCCACAGGAGTAAAATGAATAGCATTCCTTGCCACACATTACTCAGGGACTTCAAAAGCAAGTTCAATGTGTGGTGACATTTCCTTAGCAATGCCAAAACCCATGCACTGCAAGGGGATTATCCACTGTGTTAGCATTCCCCTAGAACCTGACTCAGAGGCTCACAGACCAAACATGGGGCTCAGCCTGAGAGAGGGGAGGATGGAGAAGCTGGAGGGAGAAATCATTGGGCGGCTTTTTTACTGATGAGGTCTGCAGCAGGCAGGTGGTAAATCACAGCATCATGAAAAGGAAGAAGGCTGGAATCAACCTTGATGCCAAAGCTCTGTTCTCAGAATGGCAAGCTGGGTAATTCCAGTGCCTGAACCAACCTAGGGAAACCTTCCCCCTACTGTTCAGTTCATCCTTCCTGAAATCCTAGTATCCCTTCCACTCTCTCTGGTTGTGTCATGTCCATTAGAACCACAAGTCATTCAGAAGTTTAGGAAGCACTGTGGTTTGGAGGCCATGTTGCTTCAACCGTCAGCAGCCTCAGGTAATGCCAATTGGATGGAGAAGTGCCTTGCTGTGAGCCAGGTAAGTGTCAGGGCTTTGCTTATTTGGATTTCTTCCAAGAATAGGAATCAATTGTACTGATCCTCTCCTCCCAGCATGGATCTGCTTTACTTCACCATCAGAAGAGCAACAGAGTCACAGTAGTACTCCACAGATAGCACCGACTTTAGTGCTGCCCCTCCACTATGAGTAAAATGTAGTATTGTTGTATTTTTAACTCCACATGTGCAGCTCTTTGCTACTAAGAGTCAAGAAACTCAAGACTAATGCTCAGGCACATATTAGAGAAACAAGGGCATACTGCCTCACCAAAGAAAAAGTCAGGACATCAATAACATCATTCCAAGCTGTATGCCCTTTAGGATGTCTGAAAGACTCAGCTCTTAGAGTCGAGATGATGATCATTTTAAAATGCTGCTAACTCTGTGACAGAAAAAAGTGAAACTGACACAGACCACTCTTAGTGGTTCAAAGTCCATAAAGAGTTAAAAATAATGATCACTTACAAAAAAGAGGATGTAAAGAGGCAAAGAAAAGTAAGAGTTGCATTTATTTAGCCTTTGTGTTTTTTGGTACCTGACTATTGATTTTTTAACACTTTGAGCTGGTTATCTGCCAGATCATTTACCTCATCACTGTCTGAATCCTCCGACGGCACCCCAGGGCCAGCATTTCTTTCTGACGTGTCTCTATGAATTTCTGGGCATGTTTGAGCAGTGACTTGCTAGGTGGGAAGAGGCCAGTGCAGAGCCAGAGGAGCTGCCAGCCCCTGGTCACACTGTACCTGGGAACACAAAAGCAAACAGTTCTGCTACAGCCACACATAATTCTGTGTTTGACCACACACCAGTCACAGCAAAGAGAAAGACCTTCCCATCATGGTGCCATTCAGCAAAGGACTGCAAATCAACAGAGCCTTCTTCACCCAGGCTCTAGCACTTGTTTGCTGTGCAACAACTACAGCCTGCATGTGAAGACAATGCTAAGTCCTCCATGGGAAATACTCATGACAGTTGCAAGTCTTATGAATAAATAGAAGCTCCAGGTTAACAGACATCTTGGCAGCAGTGATCCTGATGCCATCCTCTTGGAAAGCTACTGTCCCTTTGCTGCTGAAGCTCACGTGTATTTGGATTGTGTTTTCTCAGTTGTTTGTAGTCATCTGCCTTTCGCACTGGCAAGTTTTGCTCAGGGCATGAGCACTTCACATGCACTGACTTTCCCTTGCATGTGCTCCTGTTCTGAAAAGTGAACATGTAGATGGCATTGTCCAGTGAGGTAGTTAGAGTTCTTAAAAACCCCACATCAAGTTGGTACCATTTTCAGGTAGAAACCTGGTTCTTCCAGCCTCTGCACCTGTGATATCTGCCAGTTGAAGCTCTTCTAGCACCTTGTCCTCAGCAGTACAAAAGGCTGTGAAGCCCAGAGGTGGTCAGTCATTCTGCTTTCCAAGCAAGGAGCAGAACACGCTTCAGCTATGTCCCAGAATTACCCTGAAATGCTCAATGGTGGGAAGTGGTTTTGTTTGGGAAAGTCAGCATGTCTGGCTCTGAAAGGGCACCAGATTTGGCTGAATAAAGAGGTCCTCACTTCTTTATTCCCATTTGCTATTCTAATTTTGCAAATGAAGACACACTATTTTAATCCCATTTATACTCTATAGACCATGGTGCCTGTGTCTGTTTGAGAGCAGGACATTGTCCACAATAGAGCAGCCTGAGAAGGATGAAAGATTTGTTGCTCTATTTGTTCTAATGAAAGTATATGGAAATAGCCACCTTTCAAGCATTGTGTTTTCCACATCAGTGATCCTGCTCTAAACCAGCGACTAAATTGGTGGAGCACATCAGGCATGGCACTGACACCATGATTACAAACTATGCGTTAAATAGCCTGTAACACTTCCTGCCTGCAAGGAAATGTAACATAGAACAATTACAAATATGGTAAAGGTTCCATTAGGTGTAATACTTGTGGAACAGTAAGACAGAAAATAAATCACTGGAAGCTCCTCTACTTTTGCAGTGACACAATGCAGCCAGAAACAGTCAAACTATTTTGTTAATAATTAGTATGATTTTAAGCTTCTTTTGACAATTGAGTTCCCCTGGAAGTAGGTCAAATTCTCATTTTGTGAGTGGGGAAGAAAACACCAGCCTGTTTCAGAGACTTTTGTATGGGCAGGGACCTGTGAAACCAATCTGTTCTGCGAGGCAGTTGCGTCAGCTAATTAATATAAGAAAAGTATTTATTCACTGGTAAAAATCTAGCCTGAACTATGCGCTTATGGAGAGAAATTCTGCCATTGGGAAACCTAAATGGAGGGTTGGCAGGGCAGTCACTGATGGGATGCAAGGACTATGTGGTGCCATATTTTCTCCACAGGTCGCCTTGGGACCAAGAGAGCCTCAGTAACACCTTGCCTGCCTCGCCCTGACATGGGTAAGGAATGAGGTGAGCCCCACAGCACTGCCTGGCAACAGGGGGGAAGGGATGGTATCATTCCAACATTTCACCATCCTTGTCCTCTATTCCTGATTCCCACTTGCACTTGAGGCCTGGCTCTGCCAGGAGCAGGGTGTTTGCACCCAGGTGAGTACCTGTTTCTGTTCTCAGTCAGTTGCTTCATAATCTGGCAGTAAATCTCATCCCGCAGGACTTCCTCCTGGATAGCTGCCACAAATATCTGATCAGTGACTTCCACAGAGGAATGTGCCTGTTTTGAGGGATAGTCTCCCATGAATTTCATGATGGGTGAATGTGCTGTTAAGGAGAAGAGCAGGCCAATTTTGGAAGGCAAATGGGAGGTTTTGTCTGGATCCTAACATGTTGGTGACTCTTTTGATGTTTAAGTGGCAAATGCTGTGAGGAAGGCCTGGAGCATGTTCTCTGTCTGTCCCCTACCCCTTTTCCCTATGCAGCAGTCACTGGCTGTGATTTGTACTGTGTTAGCTGCTTGCTCTCAGCATATGCAGTACATCTCTCTTTCTCCTAAAGCCATATTCCCAGTTAAGTGAGCCATCAGGAGCTGTGGAGCACTGTGAAGGAATAGGAACTTTTCCTCTGTAGACAAGGGAAATAGATTGGATATACCCCACCTTTATGTGAATGTTCCCCTGTAATGCAGTTGAGGTATCACAAGAGAAGTGAGTTTAGTGGAGGCAGCTAGCTCTTCCTTCCCCTGAATGTTCTCAGGTCTCAAACAGAGGGGAGAAAGGATATCAATGAAGGCTTGACAGGCCAAATCCCGAAGATCAGGGTTTGTGCACACTCTCTTCAGCAATGGCTGTTTGAGGGGCTCCTTAGAGTGTGCCCACAGTTGACTGCGCCCACGGGATTTCTGGAGAACAGCTTTGCTGATGGATTCCTTCTCAGGAGTCCTGAATGAAGGCAAGTGCAGGCAATACAAAATTACTGGATCAGTACTGCTATGAACATAGCAGGTCATTATCACAAAGTCATATCTCTAGACATGTTCATTCCCAAGACAGTGATCTTGTATGTCCTTTGATTCTGTAGGTCAACAAGAACAGGAAAATGTATTTTGCTGTATATCCAGAAGGGAGAAGGCTTGCAAAAAGAAGAAAAGTTTTAGAAAACTACTTTTCCCGTTACTCTCTGAGGCCTGAGATGTTATGTATCCTTGCTGAGGAAGGGGTAAGAACTAAGAACAGGGTCTTCTGGAAAGACATGACTCCAGCTGGGGTTTTACCCTCTACTTTGCATTTTTGCAGACTGAAGATACAACAGACTGTGTGCCAGAATCTCTGCACATCCAGAGTCACAATTACAGGGAACAAAGAGAAGAAACTCAATCAGAAATGGGAGATGCCATTACATCCTAGGTTTTAAGGATCACTAATCAACAAGAACTTTCCTAGGGCGTACACTACACAGAGAACTTCACCTGAAGTGTTCATAGGAAAACTCCTCCAGGGTGTAAGGCTTCACTTTGACATCCTCTTCATCAGGTTCCTTCATGAAGGAGTTCTGTGAAGCTGTCCTTCTCTGGTCTGGAGACATCATGAGCAAACTCTGGAATGACACAGCCACATAGAGATGTCACACAGAGACAGGTCTCCGCACAGGTTGTCAGGTGTTACTCAGCATATGTACACAGGTAGTGCTCCATGCTACCCAAGACCTTCTGTCCACAAAGCAGCATCTCCAGAGACTCAAGAAAGACAGTTGACTTGAACAATTTCCATAGACCTAGCAGGAGCAGACATCAAAACGTATGTGACCTTCTGAAGCACAACACATTTTACACTGCACCTGCTTATCACTAGTCTGTTTTGCCCCTAGCTTTTCTGCTTTTTACCTGTTAGCACAGTATCCAATATAATGAATCTCCAGAATTGAAGACAAAATTGCCAGCAGAGAGATCAATGGGAAACCTTGACCCTCTCAAAGACTGTATTCTTTTAAAGTAGCCTGCTGCACTCAGAGCTTCCCTCGAGGCATAATGTGATCACCAGTCAAGTCCAGTGTGAATGCAGGAAAATTCAGCTGTGCACCCTTATTCACTAATTGCTACCAGTTCCAGGCACTGGAATCTCACACGGTGAACAGACTGGGTGTTTTTTAAAGTCATGCTTGTGTGCAGCTGCAGTCTTGTCCTTAGAGTCTGGGCTAAGTTTAGTTTTGTTTTCAGACAGGACAGAATGAAATGCTTTGTTTCAACGGGAGGTATAGAACTTGCCTGACTTTGGAAGAACAATTATCTTCCAGTTATAAATTTAATCATATTTAACATTGTTATTATCATTTATCTTCCAATCTCTTCACAGAGTGTGTGTAGCTTTTCTTACCAGCACTTGACTAGAGGGTTTTGTGAGAGAAGGAATGATGTAGATGTCTTCCAAAAATACATTCCCTGTTTTGCCTGTCCTTTCATTCTGGGCATGGATCCAGCCAGAGTCTTTGTCCAGCTTCTCGTCTTCAGTGAAGATTAGCAAGTCTCCCTTTTTGAAGGACAGGATGCCAGGGTCTTCTGGAAAACAGAATAAGGGAGTACTCTTCAGGGTTGACAATCCAAGAAAATGCAAAGGGATTGCAACATGAAAGACAAGAGAATTGTATTTTGAAGGGCTGAATTCAGTTAGCAATAGAAAGCGATTTGTGTAAACACGGCTAATTATGCGGTATCACTTTAGATAAATGACTTTAGTTTCCTCTGACAGCCTGATTTTGATCCACTCAGGGCAGTGGCAAAACTCCATTTGATTCACTTGGATGCTGACTTTGTGTCTAGACTGGCCCCAAAGCATGCAAAGAACCTCAATATCTGTAAGTAGCTGAAGTTAATGTTTACATTTTGAACGTCTCATGTCTGTTCGAGCCAACTACATTCCACAGAAGATTTCAGTTTACTGCCTTGGTGAAATTCTTCTAGAAAGTATTTCCAGGAAGCCCAGACCCAACTTCCTACTATAACCAAGCTGAGTTCTTGGACACTGTACTACCTAAATAAAATATACTAAGAGGCAGAAGGAGAAAGAAAAGGTTATTTTTATGCAAAGATACTGAATCCCACTTCCTTATGCTTTGCATTGCTGTGCTGATGCATCCCTCCTGGAGCAAAGGGATTGTTGCTGAAGTTCTTCCTCTTCTCTGTGAGCACCTTCAACAACCTTCTCTCCAAATTTCTTCCCCAACCCCGTAGAAAAGTTGTAAGACTTACCCTGAGATTTTTTGTCATGCATTGCCACAGCAAATTGTGATCTTTTCTTCAGTCCTTCCAGGAATGTCACCACCAGTTCAGCAATGACAATGCTGTTTACGGATGTCAGGACAAACTCCTCGGCACGAAGTGTGATGAGAGTACAACTCTGTCCAAATGACTTCACTGCCCTATTATTGGAGAGTTTGTTACCACAGCAACTGAAAAGCTTACAGACCCGTCTGCAAACAGCCCAGGCACCTACACCTCCTCGGAGATAACTCCCTTACAATGAGTATTGGTAGCTCTTAAACTGCCTTCCCATGAGCTGGTTGGTGTGAAGGACTGAAGTGGTTCAGATTTACTCTGGACTCCACCATGTTTTAGGCAAAAGTGCTTCATTACAGAAAATTAACAACCTTCCTTTGGAGTAACTGGGCAACTAATTAAATCTCTGACAGTTGTCAGAGGGGTTTTTACATATATGTAAGACCCTTTTCCCTGAGTCACCTGATGCAATGATGTGTTCCCTGAGCAAGCCAGTGGTTATCCTCTTTCTCTTGGTTACCTTGTTCAGGTCCATGACACTTGAGTAGTATATGAACACCAAGCATGCACGGCACTCAATGGCTTAACTATGTCAGTTATTTGGGCTGTTCTTGTCTTGATGCTTTGTCCATGCTTCCTTATAGCTTTCTGACTGAGCAGGACCACCTTCCATCAGCTGGAAGGATCCAGTCATTTTACTTCCTTTATAGGCCGCTCAGAAGTTTTCACCTTCGGTTTCCCAGACCTAGGCTAAGCCACCTTTCCAGGTACAGATCAAATCACCTAAGGAGATGGCAGAGAAAGTACATGCTTTCTGGGTATAGAAAAGATGACTCCTTCAGCTCTTGTGTTTCTGGGGCCCTCACCTGTTGGTGTGGATGCCAGTTATCTCTGGGAAGGTCAGCTCAAGGAGACGCTTTTCTGACTCATCCAAGAAGCAGATACCTTTCCAATTTATAGCAACGATGAAGTGGTTCTTAGGCAAGCTGGGCCCTGAAAATAAAGAAAAAACTTCTTATCAATGTTATACAAGTCTTCCTCTATTGATATTATTTCTGTCCTCTACTCACAGGCTTCAGGTATTACCTGAAAACTTAGTGACTTCAAAGAATCGGGAAAAAAGCAAAGGCCACTGAAAGCGAGCAAAATCTACAAGTTGCTCCTTCACAGTCTGAGAGGAGAGATGGTCCTGTGTGTATGAGGCCTGCAGGATAAAAATATACTCAAGTTTTTTTCAGTGAAATCTGGTTTGTATGATCTGCAGGCAATAAAGAGCAACCCCAATTCCAGAGATTCCCAACAACCTTTTGCTGCCACTGGTTTCAAGGGTACCTGGCATATGTAAATCAGGAACAGTCTCCAGGGGCCTAAGCCACATGCAGCTAAGATTGTCCACAGGCATGTGGATTTCAAATTTCCTCCCAGTCCCCACTGACTTACCTTTCAGAGCCTAACACACTTTGGATGCCATGGAAATCCATTTCCATATCAAAACCAATATTCCATCCCACACCCATCCTGACTCAGTTGCCTTAAAAGCTACTCTATTCAGAGATTTAAATGTACTTTTTTATTCTGCCCCCTTCTGAGGCTTAAATGGAAGAGTGAGTGCTCCCCCATCCCTAAAGAACTATTTGAGATATATAAACTGAGCTGGTTTTCCTTCTTCCCCCTACAGACTATTTTAAACGCAAATGGCAAAAGAAGCAGAAGCTGATGCTCAAGAGTGGTTACCCAGCAGTGCCAGACAAATCTCTTACCTTAGCATGTGCATAGGTTATAAGGTTCACCCATTTTTCCAGGGGCTTGGACTTCAGCAGTTTCACTGGAATACAGTCATGGAGCATCTTCTGCACAAGTTCATTGTGGATGGAATCTCCAAATTGGATATAACAATATTTTGCACCTATCTCCACCAAATCCTCCTCCTGAAACAATTAATCCATTAAAAGAGGCCTAGAAAGATGTCACAAAGCCTCATTCAACCTTGAAGCCAGTTTAGGAATGGGGTTTTTCTGCATTTTCGTCTAGATAACTCTTACGAGTCATCCAGCATAAGGCGGAATGAACTTCACAGAACCATAGCATCAGAGAGATTATTAGCAAAGATATTTTAAAGTAAGACCCAATTTGCCCCTTTGGACATGCCTCCTGCTGCCACATGAACTGAAAGTTGAAGGAAAGAAAAAATATTAATTATGGCTGCCAGTGTTCCATCTGGCACAATCACCTGCACAGGAATTGTTCACTAAGAAGGGAAGGATAGTTCACATCCACTGCAAACTTAGTTCATCTTCATACTGTTTAATGTGGGAAGTGTTAATATAGTTTTGTCTCTTTAGGAAATTAATCAGGAGACCCACCTTCTCACAGCGGTACTCTCCAAACCGGATGCCGCGAATGACTTGGTGGTAAATGAGATCAGTGCTGACAGGATCCTCCTGGGAGTTGTGCCAGGGGGTGAAGATTTCCTTGCGGAAGTACAGGCGCCAGGGCGCGTGGCGCTCATGGGTGCCCTGCTCCCTCACAAGCTGCTCGCACTGCGAGATGGCGTCCAGGACGTGATCCCGGCCCCCGCCCAGTGACCACACCTGCCACAAAGGAACACTGCATCACTGGCATGCCTGCTCTGGGGCCGAGGGAAGGACAATAAGCACAGAGCTCCTGGTCTCCCAACAGCAAAAAAAACTCCAAAAAGATAAACAGATAGATGTGCAAGTTGTATGTGGTAAGTGGATGTATTTTTACTAGTCAACTACATGACCTGGCAAAGAAAACCTTACAGGGCTGCAGCAGGAATTGCTAAGCTGCGAGCCAGCAGAAAGGCAGAATAAGATTATTAGGTCCTGACATCCAGCTGGGATTCAGAACTTATTTGGTCTGGGTGCAGGACTGCATTGAGGGTGCTCCAGAAGTCAGAGTGAGGCCTCAGTGAGGCTGGATGGGCAGCAGCAACTCTACAGAAAGAGAAGGGAGCTTTCATTCTATTTTTTTCTATACTTTACCTTATCAAATACAGCGATGTAGAGCGAAAAACCAAAAGCATCCTTCAATTTGGTTTTATCTGCTATGAACTGACAGATCTCTTTGGCAATGGAGGCAGAGTCTGCAGGGACAGTGATGCTTTGGCCATTCATCAAGGTGACATTAAACATAATGGGTTTCTTCTGCTTTGTTGCCTGTAAGTCAGAGTCAAATGAGAGAAACAAATTATGGGTAAACCTTACCTTTCTCTGAAGAATGAAGAAGGCATTTAGATTTGAGCTTCACAAACTGTGCAACCTGGTCAACAATCTTGAAGTGAATCTCAAACACCCACACAGTTTATTCAATGCATGGTGAGTCTGAAATTATATCCCTGGAGCAGCACTGGACTCCAGTTCTCTTCTCCTCACAGCTCAGGGGAGCTGATTATTATAGAACAATATGATAGACTGATGGACTTCTCATGAGTCACAGTTGTCCTAATGACTTTTGGGAACAGCCTTGCACACATCAGTGGAGAGATGACCTGCAGCAAGTACTTTGTCCAGGAAGATTGTGTTAGGCAATAGGATCACTGAGATTTAGGAAGGAATTGAACAGAGGTTTTTACTTGAAGGGGAGATGTATGGCTTTCAATTACTAGGGTGCCATTTAAAGGAAGAGAAGGACAATATAGCCCTGTTAAACTCATTTCTTCCCTCCATTTTAAAAGCAGCATAAGCCCTGCTCCATTTTTTTCAAAAGGGATGGTAAGAGCTTCCCTCTGGAGGTGGTTCTCTGGTCCTTGTGGCTCCTGAGTGAATGGAAGTATCTCCCTGCAAATCATCTGTTGCAGTTTTTTACTCACATACTCTCCTCAGTTTAGGCTAACTGAACAGCAGAAGAGGTTTATTCAAGAAACTGCCCAGATCAAGGTAGTTGGTCTTCAACCCCCTTGTGCAATTCATTTCCATGATTGGATTTAGGAAGGTCTGTTAGGGCAGGCTAGTAAATGCAGAGCAGTATAAGATGTGACAGATGAATACAGTGAAGCAAAGCAGGAGGCAGTACCTGCAGCTCCAGCCAGCTCGGCGGCTCAGTCCGCGCCCCGTTGATGTACGTACGCCTCAGGCGCTCGGCACAGTACGGAGCGTAGCCCGCTGGCCCGTGGTGGATGAAATTCAACAGGTACTATGTGTACAGAGCACAAGAAATAGTTAGGAAACACTGATCCTCATGAAACATTAAAAACCTTCTGCAGCTGATACACTGCCTTAGAGTGATCTGTTAGCTTTCAGTTCATCACACAATATTAAAAGTCAGGGTTGGAATTAGTGTTTTCAAAAGGGAGGTTTGAGACACTTAGGTTTCACTTATTCTTCAGAGCTTTCAGTCCAGAGGGGAAGACTTATGTCAGTCTATTCACCATATTTAACTACATGGCAAACATTAGACTGGGGAGACTTTATTCTTATGATTAGGTTAGAGCAAGCATTAGTGTTTTCAACTGAAAAGCCTGAAGTCTTGTGACATTCTGTACAAAGAGTGCTGAGAAGAGGGTTAATTCCAGATTATGACTGATAATGATTGATACTTTTAGTTTTACCAAGTTCTCTGGAAGTACCAATAGCTGAAGTCCATGACTGAGATTGGACCTTGGAAGAGAAGAGTTGGAAAAACTGAACTTTTGGAGATTGTATGGTTCTTGGTTGACATGGGCTTGTATTGGCATATCTGTATTTAGTGCAAGTATGGGTCATTCACTAGAGGTAGAGTATAATCATATATCTTTTATGAATTCTGCACAGTTTAGAGTCTTTGGATGAAGACTGGTGTCAAAATACAATGCAACTGGTTTGTTACAAGTAGTGTCCATTTAGCAGCATTTATGATTAGATTGGATTAATCATTTAAACTGGGGTGTCAGTAAACCAAGGCTGAAGTTTCAGGCACATCCACAGATCCTGTTTGCCTTTGAGATCTAGGAGGAAGGCTGATATCAAGTTGTAGCCACAGGCTGGGTTTTTATCCTGTGGTGGCATGGATTTATCATCCATTTAAATGTGGAAATTAACAAATTATGAAAAAGCCCAAATCTCTCTTCGATTTTTTAGGGCTTGGAGATGTAGAATAAGAATTGATAAAATATGGGCAGTGATTTGATACTGGCCTCCTCAGTATATGTAATCACAGAGTTGTAACTGGGGACACCCTTTAAATGTTGGGGTAGAATTGGAAAGGTTAAAATTTGCCACATTCTTTGCAGATCTAAAATGAGAGCCATGATAAGAAGCAGAATCCAACCTGTATGACATGTAATGAAAGAAATAATTAAATGTGAAAGTAGTAATAATTTATTTAAATCCTCCAATAAGGATATAAGATGAGAGAGTTTCTGCTGAAACCACAGCACCAGCTGCTATGGAAGCCAAATATTTTATGTGGCTGTCAGCATCAAAACATCAAAATACACAAAATCCCAGCTGAGCTCAGGCATGTGAGCTGCTGTAGGAAAGGTTAGCAGTGTACCTTCACAAATGTGTCTGAGGGAGGAAAGCAGCCAAGGCAAAGAGACAGTAGGATCCAGCCGCGAGCATAGCTGCTCCTGTTGCTGTTTTCAGTGAGTTGTTTGCAAATCTGGCAATAAATCTCATCTCTGTAATGAAACATGTGAGAGTGAGGATAATGATTCACTGTCTGAACTGTCTTTGTCTACATGTTCACTGCACGCATGGCACAACTGCAGCATGGTGAAGTAGATCTGAGCTAGGTTTAACCATGTTATCTGGAATGCCCCTTGTAATGCACCACAGGAAATAACTTGGTCATGGAAAAGGTTCAGGGCACTTTGCCACCCCTTCTCCCTTGAGCAGTTCAAGTGCAATTCCCATGCTGGAGTACCTCTTGTGACAAGCAGGGGTAACTGTGCAGGGATAACAACTGCTGGGTCATCCAGCTGGGAAATGGCATTGCTGTCCCACCACACATGAAATTTGCTCCAAGCACGTGGTTTGTATCTCATGGCTCTTATGTGTCTGTGTATAGGTGGACTCGGGTATAAGGATGAGGGGACACCCAGCCCTGAGCTCTGCCCCATTCCATACCTGTGGGGGATTCAGAAAGCCATACATGGAGGCAGCTGGCCTAAACTACAACAAAAAAAATACCGGAAAAGACAGTAAGGGAGTCATTCTCCAGGACTGTGGAAAGGGGATGCTGGATTTCCTTGATGAAATGGACATCTGGTCCTAGGAAGGAGGTACAAATTTCCTACCTGATGGTAGGACGCAGAATTGCATTGCCAATAATGAAGTGCACTTTTTCTAGGTTGGACATAGGTCTCTCAGAGATCGAGCTGCTCTCTTGAAAAGCCTCTTCTCCACTTCGCAGCTGGTCTGTCACCTGAAGGAAACCAAGGAGAACTGCAGAGTGCTCTAAAACCCTCTTCTCTTGGCAGGCAGCTCTCTCAGAAATGAGAGACACTCCTTCTCTGTCTTTCTGTCTAAACCTCTTCCTGCTCAGCGCAGGAGCAGTTAGAGCCAGGCCATATTCCCCTCTTCTCTTTCCAGGTAACTCCCTAAATGCACAGTTACAGCACTGTCACTGCCTCAGGGAACTTTCTTGTACTGTCCTGTACTTTCGTAAGCACACGGTAGTTCTCAGTCTGTTCAGGGATTTGGGCAAACTGCTTTCTAATACCAGCAATTCTCAGTAATAAATTGTTCCCTGTGTTCTCTGCCAGAGAATGGATGACAGCAGTGTACATGGGGATCCTTTCCAAAGAATACTGCAAGGGGTATCCGACACAGGGGTGCATGGGCTTCTCAAGGGAACAAGTTCCCAGCTGGGAGGTTGCTGTCATGTAACATCTGTCAGAAGGTGAAGACAGGGTTCCAGGCAAGGAGAAAGGGAAGCAATTTATTTTGACCTCTTACCTTCCCTGTCAGCTTGGATGACCGTTTCAGCTTCAGGGATGAGATTCCCTTTGAAATCTTGTTATCCTTTCTGCCTTCTCTCTGCAACACACATTGCCATTACAGGAAATTAGTTCAATGCACAGCAAGAATGATTCATTAAGGACAGAAGACGCTCAAGTGAAGATGTTTTTCTTTTGTACCATCCTGCCAGAAGGAGATGTATTGTCCTGCCAGGACTGACTGGAGCCCTTTTGCATTTGTGGCCTTTCAAGTACAGTAGCATTAAAGTGTTCCTTTGCTTTTCTCACTCTTGGTGGAACAGCACAGAAAAAAAAGAAAGCAGATAAACCCACAAATGTAGCCTGCTTCTCTCACCATATCTGGGCTGTCATTCCTCAGCTGGACCTGGTTTTTCCTGCCAAGTGTGTCATATATCTGTGTCATCACAGAGCTGCTATTGGAGGTGGCATTCTTGGCAAACATTGCTGGCTCTGGCAGGTCCCCCATGAACCTCAGGATGGTCACCCACACGACTAGAGAAGCCTGTAGTAGCAGAAAGCAAAGTCAGATACTTCCAAGAGAACCAATGCTTCATGCCATTTCTGCCTGTTTAGATGAGAATGCTCTCTTCCTTTACCCAGTCCAAATTGTTAAAATTCCTATCTCCTCCTGATACCTACACCAGGAGTTTACGTTCATGTCAAACAACATGAGAGCAACACTCATAACACTTTCATGCTAAAGGAAGAGAGTACAGCTGTAGTGGGAATATCAGATTTGCTCTGCCCTCACCATTCCCTTTACTGGCACCTTGCAGGTATGCTGTGGCTGGGGTGAGGTGGCGAAATCTTGGCTGAACTGCACCCTGCATTTACCCACTTGAGCAGATAAGCAGTGGAGTGGAGTCTTCCAGGAGCCCTCATGTCCAGAACTAGAAAGCCAAGTAATAGCAAAGTTCTTGGCTCATGAGATCTTCAATTCTGCAAGGCTGCTTAGCATCAAGGAAAACACCCTCCTCAATCCCCCTCTGGTTCAACAGGATATTGGAGGCCTGGGCCTTCTGACCTAAGTCACAGACCAGCAACCCTAACAAGAGTAGAGAAATGAATGCACTCTGATGCTTCTTCTCTCTGGTCCATTTTTGCTCCCAAAGGGTAAACTCAGGAGAAATCAAAACAAACCGCTGAGTTCCCTCTTTAGGCAGACTGAAGGTAACCAGAGATCCTGTGCTGGGCAGGTGTTTGTGTGAAGTGCATGTCTGCAAAGTGCTAAAAATTGCCAATGGGAACTGTTACTTTCATACAAGTGCTTAAGACTATCTCCTTGACTCTAGAGTCTCTGGCTCCTAGGGCTGTGCCAGAGGAAGGGGACCCAAGGATGAGGGGAGCTGTAAAGGGCTGTGGAGAGAGCAGTTTCAACAACAAGAAGGAGCAAGATACCAGGACATTGTCCCTATCATCATGGTAGAGTAGCGGGTGCCGCAGCTGTCTCCGGATATGTGTATGTGTAGAAGACCCCTGGAAATAAGTAGCTGCAAACTTGGGGAAGGTGTACTCTTCCAAGCCACCTGCTTCCTCTTCTAGCTCCATGCTCATGGGAACCATGTCCAGGTCCACCTCCTCCAGCTTGTTAGGCTTTGTTTCCAAGTCCTGTACAGAACACAAGGAAGAAACATATTTTCTTTCTCTGAACTCTGATATTCTTACGTTTGGTTTGGGGTTTTTTTTCTTGGTCATAGGTCCTGCTCTCCACCTAACCCCAAAGCCATTTACAGCTGCTACCAACAGATTATTTGGACTCAGAGCTTGTCCTTCTGAGATGCATCCATTCTATATGGCCTTCCTGTCTTGGACCTCAGTAAGAATATTGCTGATGGAAAAATCCAGGTGTTACCTCATTGTTCACATCCTTCACTAACCCAGACCATTTTATTTTGCCCACCTCTCCCTATACAATTCCATTCATCACAGCTGGCAGGACCAGTATATATCAAGTTTTACTTTTAAGAATATGGGATAACTTGGCTCATGAACTTCCAACTTGTTTCAGGCAGAAAATCACCAACAGAGGTTGGTAGCAAGTGCAGAGAATGGCACTGTTTGGCTGGACCAAAGAAACAAATCTGCAGTTAGAAGCTATATAGTCCCCAAAATGCATGTGACCTCCAAAAACAGATGCTGCAGTGACTGTCTGGATGACTAATTTGGGTGATTCTTTCAATGTACAGAAGTTCATTAAACAGAACTGACCAATGATGGAATTCCAACAGTCAAGGGACTTACAAAAGGGATAAGCATGACCCAGTAGCAGTCTGCAGGTCTGTACCTCAAAACCCAGAGGAGCTTGTCCTTCTTGGCCTCCTATCATAGAAGGTAAAAAACCAAAAATTTTGTCCACCATTTCTTGGTCACTGATAACATCATGATTTGTTGATGTGTTTCTCCTTTGTCCTGCTTCAGCCTCCTCTCTCTCCTAAGTTGCCAGGTATACAAATAAACATAGAAATAGGTTAGGCATGATTTGAACATCGTTCTGTTAGAATGAAGGGGTGTGAAGATGAAACAGTATCATAAAGGCACATAACAGGGAGGTCCAGCCCTGCCAGTCAAATGGGAAGTCAAACGTTGCTTATGTCAAGCAGTCACAAAGACCTGGCACATGAGCAGTAGGACCTTGTTCTTACAGCTGTCCTTATGGACTGTTAGCCTATTGATAATGGTGTGCAATTATTCAAGAACTTTATCAACAACAGATTACACAGGAAAAACACAGAATTTCTAACAGCAGAAAAACTCACAATATGTAAAATTTAAAAACTTTTTGTATCAGGGGCAGTAATACCATTGGGCATATTTGGCTAAGGTGCAAGCTCATGCTGCAATCAGAAATGTGTATGTGTTTGGCTTGTCCCATTTTCAAAGCATTATTACAAACAGGTCTACAACTATGTCTTCTCTTTCGTAAAATACAGCACTGCTCAGATGTTTGAGCAGGTCTGTCTGGGCTGGGCAAGGGCAAGCTCTCTTGTCATCCAAGGAGCGTGGCACTCAGTGTTCCTCCACCAACACACCTACCTACCTTCTGTAATCTCATAGCTTCTTCCCTTGCTTTCAGTGGTCCAAGGACTTGGATGAGATGTTCCTCTTCTTCCAAGTGGATATTCCTGGCTTCCAGCGTGTTCTGTGGACAACATTGTATGACTATTTGTACAACTGCTGAGCCAGGTCCCTTCAGCCATTAACAAGCTGTCCACACCAGCACTTTATCTGAATGGGGCCTAAATTTTAGACTGGGCATTTAAGGGAACAGGCAGAAATCTTCAGACTGGCTTTGTCCTGTTTATGCAGCATTAGTACAGAAAGGAAATCATGGAAAGGCCTCCCAGGTGCTATGGACTGCCAAGGGCTGGTAGCACATAACAAGACACATTGCATCAGGATTCCCTTCATAGGTCCCTGAGTGCCATTAGCAGGCCTTGCTGAAGAAATTGATCTCCCCTTGGAAGACTGCCTGATAATGATCACATGAAGTAAATGCAAACAAGATCAATCTGCTTAAGACTCTGCTTTTGTGCTTGACAAGAGCTCAAATAAAATACCCCCAAATGAATATCCACACCCAGTACTATGCTGTGACAACACTTGCTGGTCATGAAATCTCCACTGGAATTTCGTAGAAACAACGTGTTACCAAGGTATCTGTGAACATACCTCTCCCTTCATCCTCTGGTAGATTTGGCGGGCGAACATGCCCCTTGCATATGCCTGTATGACACACACAGCTTTCTTCTGCTCTGCCACCTTGCGGCGCACCAAGTAGCCACGGCACATGGCTTGGAGCCTGATGATGTGAGCCCGGGTGGCCCCGTAGTGCTGAGCCAGCTGCCGGCTGCGGTACAGCGCCTGCAGGCGCCCGAAACCCAGCATTGCCTGGGGCACGGGAGAGACAGGGACACACTGTGCTTCAGAACCACAGAGACTGGAAGTGGGTTGGCATGAGTAGAAGACAAGAAAATTCAGTAACTGGATATAGACACTGGCTGCAGCTAATGTAATACTACCTTTTATGCTTTATTTCGTGCCAGTAACAGGCCTTTAAAACTAGATATGGAAAGCTATTTGGGGAATCTGTTCTAGGGAGTGGCTCCAGAGAGTGACAATTATAGCCTGGGATTACCATAAGGGAAGGAACAGAGCAGAAATTAAGGCCCAGTGAATGGAAGCAAACAGTCACATCCTTGGAGCCATGGATGTGAATATCTTAATTCCTAATACTCTACTCTGTCTGTTAGGGCATAGTATATAAACACACATATCTATCTATCTATCTATCTATCTATCTATCTATCTATCTATCTATCCATCTATCCATCTATCCCCTACCTACCCACCTTACCTACACACACACTCCTTTATCTTACCATTCTGAAGTCCTTTCGGCAGCAGTAGCCTCTCCAGGCTGACTGAATGGCTACAGCAGACCTCCTCTGTTTCAGGAACTGTTTCCTAAGCAGACAGACATGGGAGGTGACAAACAATAGGTTATCTCTGTTGCTTCTTATGACAGTAGTAAAGAACAAGGTGGCATTTTTTTGGTTTTTTTCCTGGGATGTCTCCAGTCTGATCTCAGCCTTGTTTCCTGCAAAATACTCTTAGCAACTGCAGACCAAATTCATTGCTGTGGTCAGAAAACTACGTACGAACTGAAAACCCCTCACATCAAAGTTGGATAAGTTAACTCCCCCATCTAATAACCACTTGCTCCTCAGTGTCCTGCTGCCAGGACTAGGAGCCCATCTGAGCAAGATGAAACTTCCATGGTACAAACGGTCACACTGAAGCTGGCAGAAGCAGCACATGGCTCTGAGGGTTTAAAAATAAAAGCAAGTTTAGGCTTTTAGGCAGAGGTGATACTGTGCTACACAGCAGGCAAGTCTAAACAAAGATGGGAAAGTTTGGGGGCATCTGTGTCATGGTTTGTTTTTTTTTTATTTCTTCCTTCTCTACTGTCAAGAATATTTCTAAACCAAACCAGGATTCAGTCCTATATCATGGTTGTGGCTGGGGGGGACACAAGATAAATAAATATATTTAATGAGGACAAACATTTACTTGACAGTGACTAAATTTCCTTCTGAAGATACTTCAAACTAAAACCAGACAAAATGCAAGAATTATAAATCTTTCACAAAGAGGACTGGTTAGTTTCTATCTGATTCGTTTCTAGGTTTTCTATCAAAGAAGTATCCTAAATAAGAGAATTCTTGTAGCTCTGAGAAGGACACAAATTCCATGGGGATTTCCTGCTTTTCCAAATGTCTACTGGTTTACTAGAAATATTAAGAGTAAATTCTCCTTCCAACTCTCCCTCTTCATACAAGCTGCATGTGCCACAGCCCTGCACTTTGAAAAGTGCTTTGAAAAATAAAAACTGAGCCAAAACAAATTCTTGTGCAAAATCCACATAGACACACTATACACAGTTACATGATCAGCATGGAACTTAGGGCTGGTGGAAGATACAGATTGGTACATTTCATACTCAGAAATGCTGCACAGAGTGTATTAATCTACACCACAAAGATAACTGCTTCAAACCAAAGTGACTTCCCTCCTGTAAGATCACTAACCTGTCCTTCAATCCTCTCATCACCTTCTGGATAAGAACAACCTTATCTGTGAGTATATTTTGGCGTTCCAGCTCCAATACAGTGTCATGATGATCCTGTTAAAAGAAAGTGTGGATATGCCAGCTGAGCAGACACACCTACAACCTCTGAAAACCGGGCACATGGTCTTAAAGAGGCCCAGAATCAGCATGATGTAGTGTAATGTGATTAAAATGCACTTCTGGGACTGCAGTAGGATGAGAATACACCATGTGACCACACCTGGTCTATAGCCATAGACAAGCAGCAGGACTATTTTACCTGGGGCAATGCTATAGACAAGGTGGTTCCTGGCAACAGTGTACTGGTGTCCTATTCTTTTTTTATGCTCCAATACATTACACTGTGCTGTTTCTGCTGCAGCGCTGGAGCACAGGAAAAGGATAAGCCTCTCCTACACCAAACTGTCTCCATTGATTTTTTCTGGCCTTCAGGATCAAAGATCCAGCCTCAGATTCAAGAGAGAGTTTATAAGACAAGTTTTTCTAGATCATCGCTCTTGCACAAGCAGGTCGAGCTGTACTGTGAAGCATCCAGTTTTTCAGAAGAAGAGAAAACAAACTGTCCTTTATACTTACTTTAAGGAAAATCTTCGTCTTTCCAACTTGCCAGCTTTCATCCTTGCCCAGCACTGCTTCAGAGATGCTGATGCAGCTCTGTCGAGCATCGTTCTTCAGCTGATGTGCAAAAGCATGATGATGTTAGGGCTTGGCTGGGAAACACAATCTTCCTATGTAAGGATCTACTGCCCTGCATTTCAAGGGCAAAGAACAGAAACAGATGAGGTCTTGCTGACCTCTGGGCTGACAGTATAATGAATGAACGTGGTCCAGCTAAAATGGTCAGGAAAAGGAGAAACATGGCTGCATGGCCAAACACTCCAGAGTTCCAGTGTGAGGAGGATGTGAGAGACCTAAGAAGTATGTAATTACAGCAAAGAAACATCTGAGGGCAATGGGGATGTCACTGTGCCTGCGATGTCTGTGTGGAGCAGGCTGAGGACAGCTGGACCTAAAAGCAGCTGTGCATTTTCGGCTAAGGCCCAAGTGAGTATGTAAGTATTTAGCTATAATTACTGTGGTGACAGTTCCTCTAACGGCAACTCCTGTGATTACAGCTTTCTCAACTGTGCCAGCAATATTCCAAAGACATGCTAACATGGGAAAGACTAAATCCTCCTAAGGAAAAGATAGATTAGCCTAAAAACTATGTTTTTGCTTACACACCTCTTGTCGAAGAGACCATGGCAAGAGAACCCTGTATCTCTCAAAGAACTCCTCAAAGGTGTAGCGAATTGGGTACCCAGCTTTCCTGATCTGAATGGTCTCCATCATCCCCGAATATCTGAGCTGTTTGATACACAGCTCACGGTCAAACAACTGAAAGGGAAGGCACACAAGGAGGAGACGGCACTGAAAGAAGGTATACATGCAGCACTCCTTAGAATGTATCTATTAAACCTCCAAATTCAAAATGGTCTACTATACTTTTTAAAATTGTAGTTCTTATTTTTTAGTGCATTGAATTAATTCATCACAGGCTTAAGCAAGTCACCCCAGAGGGTTCTCAAGTTTGTGTATATGTGAGCAGTAGAAACAGTCCATTAACTTCACTCTGGCTTTAGCAACAATTTTCAATTCTAGAACCTCAATTCCAGATGAACAGTGAATTGTTCTTATAATTTTGCAGGTGTGAACAACTGCAGTAACAACTTAGGCCATTTGGGCATACCATGCAAAGCATAGCAAGCTCATTTCTAGTAATGCAGATTAAAAATAGGTTCAGTAAGCCACATGCTGTACTTCAAATATATTCACTCGACAAGTCCATGCAAGATTCTAGTGTAGAACTGGGTTGAGATCACCCAAGTTTCAGCCAAGCGTCTTAATGACAAACTGGCTTCTCTTCTCCTGTAATGTCAGACTAAGCCACATCAGCCATCTCATAAACTCCAACAGGTCTCCTGTTCTCTCTCATGCTATTTCATAGCATGAGCATTGTTCACTGTTTTTTGTTTGTTCCCTTGCTGAGGGGCTACAAATTCTCCAGTTTTGTCTTCCACTTTACAGAAAAAATAACTATATAACTCTGCTCAGGAATACACCTATGTGCTTTTGTGGCATCCATTACTCCAGGATGGGGTTTTTTTAGATGTTTTTATACACTAACAATGCTATATCCTCCTACTGTCTTCATTGCAGGAATAGCCTGTACTCCAACTTTTCCTGGCTGCAGCCAAGTACAGCTGTAAAGCAGTACAGAGCAACTGACAGCTTTTTCTGATTAAAAACTTTACTGAAGACAACAGCTTATATTGTTAGAACATTACCAGTGGTTTCTTGTAGTCATTAGGCTTGATGCAGCGGATGAAGTATGGCTGGCACTGCTCCAGGATTTTCATTAGTTTTTCCAGGGATTGCTTGAACTGTCCTCCCAGAGTGGAGAGCCGCTTGGTAGTATCCAAGCCCTAGGAAGTATAAGCACATGCTCACTGCTACATTATTCACTGTCAGAGGCCAACTGTATTTTTTCACAGCATAGCAGTACGACACAACTCCCCGAAATAAAATTATTTACCTACATGGGAACTAAAGTGGTCATTGTCACCTTTTTCATTTGTGTTTATTCTTGCAAAGAAATACAATTAAGTGTTTTCACCTACTTGGGCACTAAGTTCTAACAATGGGGGTGGCTGTGGTAGAAGAAATTCCACCTACAGGAGCCCATATACACCTGTCACTTCCAACCAAAGCTACGTTTAGTGTAGGGCCTGGGTGTCAAGCTGTGATTCCTGGCTGTGTGCCTGACAGTTGGGTGAGAAACAGCCATTCCCAAAGCAGTAATAACCTGCAGGCCAGACATGATAGACAGGAATGCTAAAGATCCAGAACTGCCCATTTCTTAGGGTTAGGCTTACTGATGACCTTGCTCATTATAATACAGTAAGCAGTGAGAAGGCAAACTTTTACTGGAGGATAAGGTAAGAGCAACTCCACACTTCCCCAGCTTCCCTGACAGCACAGTTCCACCTGTGCCTTTTTCACACAAGTCATCACATTAGGCCTAAGCTTATATGTCTCAGTATGTTCTATGGGCACATTAAATTACAGTGACACCAGTAACAGAAGGTCTCCAGTGGCCCTATACATACCGGCATGGAGCTAATTATTGCAGCACAACACAGCTGGTTTGTTCATTTGAGGGGGTTTGGTGAGTTGTGGCTTGTTTGATTTTCCTAAGTAAATAATTTAAAGTCCAGCATCTCCACTCACTTACATGATCTTTACAGTATCTCATTCTGCTGTTCTTACATCTAAAGTACCCTTTTGAACATTCAAATTGCCATCCTCTGCTTTAGTTACAGGGCAAGGCTGCCCTCCAGTGATCAGACTCATGTCTTTGAAAAACAGCTCCTGGGAATATCTTGTCAATGTCTTGTCGAAAGCATTTGAAGTAGGTATGATAATGGCATACATGTATTTAAGATGTGTAAGAGTTAAAAGTAGTTTTCATTCCCAGACCTTAGAAGCCTTTCTGCTGTACCCTCAGTGGAATAGCAACAAAAGGCTGAAGCTCATGCCCTCGTAATCTCATATTTAACATTGTTAAAGTTGAATTTGTTGTTGACTTTTGACTTATTGGTGACTTTTCTGTCAGGAGAGGAACTCTGGGACCTCAGGCCAAAAAGATGTTTCCTGGTACTTAGTTCATTATTCTTTTCTGTAGCCTTCTGTAGCTTCTGGGGCCAGTGGTGGCCCCACCTATTTGAAAATTAATAGGGATATTTCAGCTAATTTCTCTGTGTTTTGAAATGGGTAGCCCACATTTAGTATCTCCTTTCTTGACATGCTACTGTGGTTTTTTTAAACACAGCCTTGTTTATAGGAAAAAAAACCATCAGAGCAACGTAGACAGACAGGATATTTAATGGGAAGGTATTCATAGCATTTAAGGATGCTAGGCCAGTTCTCTGCTGCTGCTTGTACCACTTCTGACGTTTTCTGCCCCAGGATGTTTACCTGTCCGTGGCCAGGTGTTCTGGACAGCAGAAAGCCACACTGGGACACAGAGGAAAAAAGAACAGGATCAGAAAACAATGCCAGGAGAATAGACAGATAAGAGGTAAGGTCGCAAGCTGACAGTTTTGTGTGCTGAAAAGGAAACTCAAAGAAATAAACAGTAAAAGCAGAAGTATCTTTACACACTGATGACACTAAATAGTTAAATATTCAGAAATCACAGTATGTGAAAGCTGTAGTAGGGCAGAGTCTGAACTGTGCCCCATTCTGTTTCCAGTCCACTGCACTTTACACTCTCATTTACACTAGGCACAGACAAGTCTCCCTACACCACTAGAAACAGATGAACCTGTGATAATGAGCCTTCATGAACTTTGTCACAAAGCCTCTGGGCAAAGAGGGAGTGCTAAAGTTGCAGCAATATGCAGGGCAGTGAGACTGTCTATACAGGTGTCACTGGGAGCAGGAGGCAGAGTATCTTTCTATGACAGCATAGCTCTTTGCTCTGTTGTGCTACTTGTCAGCCCTCTATAAGAATGGGAAGGCCAGGACCCACTGCCCCATGAGACCCCTTGGTGTTCTGGTCCCAGCAGACTGACTGCCTGTGAAGCATGGCAGTAATTTCACTGCTGTGCTGGCTTTGCTGAAGGGTCTCTGGTTGCTGCCTTGTCCATTCCAATGAACCTTTTGAAGCCTCTCCTAATTTACACCCCTCCGAGGGATGTAGATGCTGGATGGATGCCCAGGCAGATGCAGACCAAACCCACCCAGTGGATGACAGCACATGGAGGGGGGGGTACCACGACTAAGAGATCTGTGGCAGCCTGCAGATATGGCTGCACATATGTCCATGGGTGCAGAGCTGGGAGACAGAGTTGACAGTGTGCTTGTTTACAGCACAAACACCAGACCCTGACTTTTCCTGCAGTGTCCTTTGCAGAAACAAGTTGAATGAGAGGGATAGGGATTTGCAGAGAGAGTGCAAAAAAAAAAGAGGAGGTCAAGAACAGCCAGAGGAACGTAGGAGAAATGAGTTGTTTCTGCAAGTCATTGCCAGTAAGCCAACCTTGTAAACCTGGTCAGCTCCAAGATGCCGGATGGTCCCACGTCCAAGAGTAGGTGGGGTTGTTTCCACTTGGAAAATCTCTCTCAGGAATTTGTTTTTGGAGGAATAGACCACTTGCATTACATTAGCACTCAGTGTGTCACGATTTTTCTCCAGGAAATCTATAGGATGGAAACAAAATTATCTCATCACCTCTGCAGCCTGCTGGCTCTAACACCACTCTGTCTGGCTAAAATCCACCTCATTTACAGTAACTTGCAGATTAGTTTAGAGTAATCCTCCTGTCCTCCTGATAAACTTCAGATCAACACTACCCTGGAGAGCCACATATCCACGGCAGGTCCTGCCCTTCTCTTCACCCTCTGTATTCAGCAGAGAAAGACTCACCTTTTGACTCGTAAAAGACAACCCCAGCAAAATGGTTGATGCCAAACTTGGTGTCATGAACACTCTTAGGTGGGATATAGATTTTACTTTTGCCATGGAGGGAATTGATTTTGATGAGCATGGTGGCATCTGTGCCCTAGAAACAAATACAGGCAAAACCAGACAGTTATCAGGTTGTCCCCAGCACTGGCCTGTGCTCAGAAAACAAACAGAAGTAGTGCTCAGGGATAGCAAAAGCTCAAATTCTGTCCTTATTTGTGTAGTAGATCTGGAGGAAGGTAGTGACAGAAGTATCTTTCCTTTTATACAGACCCCTCTCTCAACCACCATGACAGAACACACCATCAGACTCTAAGGTCTGGTGTTCTAGGGCTGTACACAAGCCTCCATAACATTATTAACATCACCAGGCACACTGAGAATTTCTCAGATCTTTGGATCTCAAAAGCAGAGCCCTCCTCGCCCCCTCCCGCCCCCAACCTTCTCATGCCATCCTACCCAGGAAGCTCAAAGGGGTGCATGCTCCTTCTCCTGGGCAGGCACAGTTCTTTCACTTCCCAGCAGGTGTAAGACTCAGATATCCCTGGAAGAATCCCTGAGCAAATAACTGTCAGCATGCCCAGACTGTGAGTTCCAAAAGCAAGGCAATCAGCTCAGTGATTCTCTTCACAATCTCATCCCCTCGTGGTGCATGCGAGGCCCTCCCACTGTGCACTCTGTGCACTGGCCCTTCTAGGGGCAGTGAGGGCTTTGCTCTCAGTAGTCATGTGCTCTGGTGCCTTCTTGTCCTGACTGTGAGACCACCCTCTTATTAGAAAAGGAAGAGCTGCCTGCCTATACATGATCCTCTCAAATTGTTATCTGAAGGACACAGATGAGGTGAGGCAGGGGCTTGCTTTTCTGGATACCCCCCATTGCAATCTGATTCCTGCACTAGTACTCCTGCTTAGCCTCACTGTGCTCTGGAGACAGAAAATGCTCTGCAGGGATGTCTGAGATCAGATGCTACTTTCATCTCCACTTTTCTGTTTGAGATGCCTCATCTTTGCAGAATAATACCACAGAATCACACAATCGTGGTAGACCACAGCCACAGACACTCCCTCATCCACTAAGCAGGTCACCTTGTCATAGAAGGAGATCAGGTTAGTCAAGCAGGACTTGTGCTGGCTGGGACTGATCACTCTGTTGTTCCGTATGTGCTCTGTGATGGTGCTCAAAATTATCTGTTAATGACCTTCCCCAGCAGCAAGGTCAGGCTGACAGGCCTGTAGTTCCCCTTCAGTTCATCACAATGGTGACATTACTCAATTAAGTCTGTCAATCAGGAGAAGAAAGAGCACGCTGCAGCCCAGACCAAGAGCAGAACAGTATCAAACAATAAGTAATTTCAAAGATTTCCTAAGAAGCTCTTGTAAAATGATTCCTTCCTTCTTTGTTGGAACAGCTGTAAGAGTTTCAACAGCAAGGTACCAAGAAGAGCAAATTCCAGCACAGAGTGAAGCAGTTGTATAGTGAGCTGATTTAAAAGAAATATCTATGCAAATAAGATATTGACTCTCCTGATGTATCCAAAAGTCATCTTTGCACTTTTGTATGTGTAAAACCAAGTGATACCTGTGAGGTGTGTGCAAAGCCAGGCATTATGAGTGAAACCAGAAATTTACCTTTGGGAACCTGCTCTCTTCATCAATAAGGGAGATGATGTTCATGGGCTTGAGTGCGATGACTTCCAGAGCCTGGCGGTTGTCAGTGAAGTCAATGTTGTTCCAGGCAATGTGCTCTGCAAGGTATTCCTCCTGCTCCATCTTGAAGACATGGTGCACAAAGAACTGCTGAAGGTGCTCATTTGCAATGTTAATGCAGAGCTGCTCAAAGCTGGGAAGGGACAAGATGAGAGCCCATGGTCATCCTTGGCCAGTGCTGCACTGCTCTCTGCTATTTGTTTATTCTCTGCATTAAATACATACCCAGATATACTACAGCTAAAATCCACAGTGGTGCTGACACCACCACTGCTCATTGCCAATTTTACCAATAGAGGGAGACATTTTCTGCTGTGGTAAAGATCAGCAGCAATGAGCCAACTGATGACTGAGTGATGCTGAGTAGGCAAAGAAAGACCTTTTATGTGTTTCAAGAAACTCCAGAGACAAAGGGGAAAATATAACTGTGAAAATCATTGGACTGTATGAGTGTGTGACATGTTTCTGCTTGCACTGGCACTATGACTTCTTTGGTTAGTTACCCCTTTATGCTGCACCAGAATGTCATTGCCTGGTAATTACTGTGGCATACTGTGTGTGCCTGTGCAGTGCTCACCACAGTGAGGCCTCATGTGGACTGCAGCCTTTGGGAAACAGCATAAAATAACAGGAGACAACATGAAAGAGAGAAGACGGACTTAAGAGATCCTGGATCTTGTTCCAAAAGTCAGTGAGGAATATTATCATGCTGAAGGCAAGAGGTATCAGTTCAAATGGATTGGAAAAGGCTTCAGAGCATGTGCTGATGGTTTGTGGAGAACTGATGATATGATAGCTGAGAGAGCTGCTGCCCCAAGAGAGAAGGGCAAACAGAAATGGTGCTTTGGGTCTGGAACCACCAGTGGAAGAAGCAGAAGTGGTACAATAGTATACTGACTAGGGACTTTGCTGACCTGTCCTTAAGAATGGAGAAATAAAGCAGCCAAAAAAAAAAAGGATGGGAAAAACACTGAGAAGGACATAAGCATGAGGTGAAATGGGAAACACAACATGGTCTCCTTTGTATTATATGCCAAATGTATACCAAGAGACATTGTAAAGTGCTACAGAACAGGAAATGTTACAGAAATAGACACACAGGGACGTACTACATCCTCACATAGTGGCTGTCTGCTCATAGCAGCTTCATAGCTATCTCCTCTGAGAAAATTCCTGACATTTTGGAATAGACATGTGCAATGGATGCACTAAAATGAAGATGGGGAGAGTAGGCAGAAATATGACCAAAACTGAAGAAAAATAGAATCTGTGCATGATCATAATTGGGAAAATCCAGTAATGGAAATTTCACTGCTTTTCTGAGAATCAGGATGATGGTGAAAAAGCATGTATCTGTTTTTTTCATTCTTTCCCTTTACATCAGCTGCTTTTTAGCTTTCCATCTAGAGTCTCCTACCTGTTGTTGCTGAAGTTTTCAAACCCAAAAATGTCCAACAGCCCAATGGACTGACATCTATCCTTATGCTTCTCAGAAGCTGGGTTGAAAATGGCTGAGTTGATCTTGTTCACTATCCACAGGAAAATCCGTCCATATATACCCTGAGAAAAAAATGAAAGAGTAATTAAAGCCCATCATTAGAATCGGGACATAGCTTACTGTTTGTTATTGTGCTGCTGTTAACTGTGCCTCAGACCTATACAGGCCTGGAGCCCTCAAGGTGAATGTTTGTCACATCAGGCTCCTCAGCAAGGAAGACAGACAGCTCTGAAAGCACCCTCAGTCTTCAAACAAGGAAGATGTAAGCACCAGCACCTTCACAAAGGCATCCCTGCCGTCTGCAGCTTGAGCCACGTTCAGAGGCCTGGACACACTTTCTCCTCGGACAATGATGGAGAGGTTTGTGAGGCTGTTCTGGAGTTCACTGGAGTCCACCTGGAGGAACAGTCATGGCAACCTTATCATTCCAGCAAAGTCTGTATCTGGAAGAGGGCTGTGACAAACTGCCTGTCTAACAGCATTCACTGGCAATTTGCTGTCCCACTTAAATATCTCCCAGCTTGAAAAGACATCTGCAGCAGTGTGACTGGAGTCTCAGCAGGAAGAAGGGGATGTGCCTGGTGGATGTGCATCCCCACATAAACACTGTAGAGATGTGCTCTGTCAGTGTGCTCAGGGAACAAGGGTGAAGGAAGAACTAGTAAGAGAAGATGAGAATCCATTACCTCGAGCAGTTTGGTGGCAATTGAGAAGTGTGATGAGTCCATCACATCGGAGCAGTCCAGGTTGTCATACACAGCCGCTGCAAAGAGGAGACAGCTGATCTCATGGGGAACCATTTCTGCTGCATTAGGGGCCTGTGCTGTTAATGCAGGTGTATTTCTGTGACCCCGTAGCTCTGGGGATGTGGCAAGGCACTCAGTTCTTTTTTGAAACTTCCAGGTTTGATGATTTTACTAAGGATTTCACCCAGGGATCCTGGGATCTGCAGGGCTCTCACAACTCCAGAACATCAAGACAAGAACAGCAGCCAAAGGGATGAGGTTATTAATTTAAAATAGTAGTTATTGGGGATCTGGGGAAGTGATATTTGACTACAGAAAATGTGTTTCTGAAAATATTTTTTGTCTATCTGCTTGTGGGATATTTGGGCAACAAAGGGGAAAATCCCTAATTTTAGCAGCCAACATTACTCCAAAGAATCCAGCTGGCATCAGGGCATCTGGACCTCTGTATCACAAAGTGAGGAGCTCTTTTCAAAAATGTGAGAGCTTCTGGTATCCTGCTGGTGAGTGCCGCACTGTGCCTGTCCATACCAGAAGTGCACCTGTGCCTGTGAGTGTTCACCAGACCTAGCCAGGAGGATGACTGCTGTTATCTCTACAGCAAACATCACTCAGCTGCTCCTATGTCCTCTGGCTTGTGTAGCACAACAATCAGTAAATGTAACATGGCATTATACTCTCTGTTGTTTCAGTTTGTGAGATAAGGGCCTATATACAACCATGGAAACCTGATGGCATGACAAAATAACAGTAAGATGTTGTTTTTCAAAACACCAGGCAGTGGAATCACAAATCAGAACTTCATTGTGCTTATCTGCCTGTCCTTCCAACTCTGTTGACCTGTTAATACAGGGCAGAGCAGCACAACCTAATCTCTACAGATGGAATCAGGAAGTACCTTTACCATGAGTCTGAGGAAAGGCAAGTACAGACAGTGCGGAGTTTACCTTGGAATTCAACATTCCCTAGGTGCAGGATGGCAGCCAGCAGCTTGCTGATGTCCCAGTGTTCAGAATCTGAGAACATGAGGATCTTCATAGCTGAGCGGATGTGGGCATAATCCTTTGCGTCATTCCGGCTGTCGCAGCATGTGCAGTTGCCCTGCAAGACACCACACCCACAGGTAAGGAAAATCCTCCTGTTGCCCATCAAGGAAGAAAGGACCTGTAGGCTGACAAACCTTTGTACACAAGATGAATATCCTGTGAGTCACCTGCCATATGATGCAAAGTAAAAACCTATTTAGACATTCTGTATCCTCTTTCCATGGCTGTTTCCTCCTTCATCTTTACTCTCAAGAACTCATTAGCAGAGGGCTCAGTAATGCCTTTCTCCAGGGCTAGACTGAATTCTGAGAAAGCCAGAAGGAAAAGTTGAAGAGAAGGCTGCTCTGGAGCACAGAAAGCTTTGACAAGGTTACCTACATTAACATTACATGCCTGTTTCTTTGGCTTCCTCTCTCTGTCTTGTCAATGGACAATTAAGAGCCCTTATCCCAAATCAAAGCAAGTAGGATTGGATCAGTACTAGACGGCAAATCTCAAAACAGAACTATTAGGTTCTAGTGGCAGGCAAATGGAAGCATCCAAGGTAGCATCAGAAGAACCTTCATCAAAGCCTGCACAGCAGGTCCCAGAATGCTGCTCCTGACAGAAACTATTTTCAGCCCTAATGGACATGGGGAAATGCCTTTTTTATCCTTGCTATTTCTGCCAATATAGTGCGATGATTACAAAGGGGAAATATTCTTAGACATTTCAGTTTACATCATGCAAGCATGCCAGCTTGTGCCAACAGGTGACCTTAGCAAAACCATGGATATGTTCTCCTTTAATCCAATCCTCTTACCTCTGTATCATACTGCCCTACTGCTGACCCAGGGGTTTTTTTATGCAATGGCCAATGGGTGAATTGCACTAATTGTACTCATCAGCTTTTGCTACAAGATCATTGCTATTTTGAAAATGTTACATTTGAAAAAATCTCCAGCAACTTTAATGTTTTTTTCTTTTGAGACTCCAGAAAGTGATTAGAGACTTAATTTCCTCTGAAACTAGATGCCCAGCCCCCACTAACTTCAATAGATACAGGACTGAGCCCTATTTTTAATATAGTTGTAGAACAGACCAAATCAGACCAGCTGACATATTTAATGGGAGGCTAAAATCAAGGATTTTCATTATGGCTTTCATGTCCCAAACCAAACAATTAGCTATTTTCAAAAATCCCACTTATGAACATTCCACTGCTGCCACAGTGGCATCATAAACCCAGATGGGGACACTAACATCAGTCATGGGACATTACATTGAATGCCAGCTGCCTGAATTATGTAGATAAGATTTCCTAGATAAAAGGACTAGGGTTCTGCTTATTCATTTTCCTCTAAGGTACACATATGTGATTGCTGTTCTCCTTGGAATGAGATCCCTTGAATTCCTCTGAAATCTGATTGCTTGGGAACATGGGGGATGTTTCCCACCTGCTTTAAGATGTCCTTTATGTTTCTTAAGTGTGACTTTGATAGAAAGATTTGACCTGCCTCAAGCTGCTTCCAAGTGGTGAACAATACAAAAAGTCTCTGAAACTGAGGGTCACAGCTCTTCTCATATTACTGTTTCTGGTACTCTAAGGAAAGGACTGTTCATATTTGGTAATTAGCATCTGCAGCTCCTAGTGATCATAACTGCTCTCTGGAAGAAGCAAATGGCAGAGGAATAATGGAGAAGAAAGCAGAGGGTATTACCATAGTGAGATACGTGTACTCTGAAGCAGTGCCCAGATTCAGCATCTTTTTCTGCTCTGTATTCATCCCCATCAGCATGCAGTAGAAGATGTGATAGTTCCTCTCCTCTGGAGCCTTAAAAAAAACCAAAATAGGCCAAGGACAGCCTTGTCAGGATAAGCTCATAACACAGGAGGAAGCAGGATGTACACCTGCCAGTGCCCTCACCTGCCGGCAAACCCGGGACTTCTCCAGAAGAAACTGTTCTATCCGTGCTCCTTCTATCACACCATTTTTGTTGAAGTGAATATCTATGTATTTCCCAAAGCGGCTTGAATTGTCATTTCGAATTGTCTTGGCATTTCCAAAAGCTGATGGGCAAGGGACAGAGAAAGTATCTGGATTATTGCAGTTAATAAACATCAGGTCTATTTTTATGCCCTTCTATTTTGCTGTTAGCATTTTACACATTATGTTCCAAAAGACAGTACTGACAAGCATTAGAGAATGTCTGGTCTCAGGCTGCCTCCTGAAGACAGAGGCAGGCATACTTTGCATCCAGATAATTAGGCCCTAAAAGACATATTCCAATGATCCAAATGTGGTCTATATCTGGCCAGACAAGAGAGCTGGGCAAGTCTGAAGATCTCCAGAAAGATTTACTGGGAACACGTTTGATTCCTGTACAGAGAAAGATGGGTGTCTCAGGGAGCTCCCCTACAGATACATCCATGTCACTTTGCCACCATCTAAGGTGAATGCTACACCAGGGGGCTTTGCCTTGGGCGGTGCATTTCCAGGAACTCTTGTGCTCCTGGCAGTTCTGGGTCACACTGCAGTGGCACCTCCTCACACAACATGGGAGTTGCTGTGGGCTTTATGAAGACATGGCAGGAAAGTATAGAGAACATCCACTGTGCATCATCACTGTTTCAGGGGGTTTAGCATTTATGCAGATACAAGAGTTCAAAGATCTGTTCCTGAATTTTTTTATCCTGAGATAAATGTAGTAAATCTGGCATGTTTGCTAAATAACCCACCTTCCAGAATGGGGTTGGCCTCTAGGATTTGTTGCTCTATCCAGGAATGCTGGCCACTGACAGCTGCCAAAAACTGTAATATTAGCTTTGTGCTTTCAGTTTTCCCAGCTCCAGATTCTCCACTGCAGTAAGAAACAAAATCATTAAAGGTTTACTTTCTTTTTTTGGCTAGGGTGGCAAAATGGCAGACCAAGTGAAAAACAAACAAACAAACAAAAAACCCCCCCGACCCATTTAAATTTACCCTGTGAATGGCAGAGCAGACTTTCTTTCATAGAGGACTGGAAAATTCTAGTTTTTCACCATCAAATTTAAGTTGTTTTTTAGACTCAGAATGAGGACTAAATTCTCCCATCAATTAAAACCAAGCAAATCCACGGAAGACATTCTGTACCTGTGCAAATGAAATGACTACTTGCTTTTCTTCTTTATTGCATTACTACATTGTCAATGCTAGTCTTAGCACATCAACTGAGTTGCCTCAGCTATCATCAGTTATTACTAAAATGATACTATCTGGTTCATCACACTGATAACAAAGAGAAAATGGATTGTTTATAGGAAGAAAACAAGCTTTCCTCCATCTTCAGGTTAGCAGAGGTTATTTCTCTCCAGAAAATGTTTATTCTCAGAAATTACACATAATGTAAATGTCACGCATGTCTCTAAGATAAAAGCCCTACATCACACAGGCTCACAGTTTATGTTTCTATATGTAGTGACTATATGCAGAATGTACAGCCATATTCAAAATTCTGGGGCAAAACAATGGACTTCAGAGGTCCCTTGCTTAGGTTCTACCCTTTGCAGCCTAAACTGAAAATGAAGAAGCAAGGGAGAAAATATTTCCTTCCTGTTGTCTGTAGTCTTATCTGTGCCCTTCCACTTGGAAAGTCTACTGTCCCCACAAAGGTTCCCCAAAACCATGCCAGAGTTGGTTTCTGCTATTAGTCCTATCAGTCCAGTCACCTGATCACACAGCACTGGTCTCTCCTGTTCCTCTTCATATTGAAGTAACAGTTGTCTGCAATGGCAAAGACATGAGGTGGTAGCTCTCCAATCCTCTTATTACAGTACCGTCTGATCTGATCCACTGTGTAGAGGGGCAGCAGCTGGTATGGATTCACTGCTACCAGGATCGATCCCGTGTAAGTCTGGAAAACAGTTGTGAGCATTACTGCTAGCAGCAAACCTGCAAACAAGAATACAACAAAGCCACTCGCAGTATAAATCTAAACAGAGGCAGGAGGGAAGCCTGGGAGATCATAGCAGCAGTTAGGTGAAATCCCAGTACCTGACTAGGAACTTCTGTTCAACATCCTAGGATATGGAGGGTTTTGCCCAAGGAACAATCCAAAATGCAATCTCCTTGCCAAAACACAGCTCGGGTCTCTGTCTCAAGCTGAAGTACCTGGAAGTCCAATCTGACCTGGCATTTTTGTGTTATCATAAGCTGTTTTGCAATGTTTTGTTACACTGCTTTTGTATTCTAGTGCAGATGTAGCTGAACTTCTCTAATGGACAAAGCTATAGTTTTGCTATTTATATAAGGATTTTGTAACATCTGTAAAGAGCACCACAACTGAAATGAAGGAGCCTGTTGAAGGCTGTGGAGATACAAGGCAAGAATATTGTTCAAGAACTACGTAAGACAACTGCAGACTGATAGAGTCTAATATAACAGGTCTATACATACACCTTGGTAGTTATAACTGCAGCATCTATAAAACCAGTCCTTGTTTACACTAAGCATTGCCACACCGATGTTTGTAAGAGGCAGCTTCTCTCCTTTAGTGTATATAATGTGGGAGGCAAAGCATGGAAAAACCTGAATATGAATTGTTGTATTATAAACTGGAAACTAAGTAAAACAGAAAATAAAAATGCCAAATTCCTCAGTCACAGATAAAAACCATAATGGGCAAAATATCCAGATATGTTCTTTATCTATTTTATTACATCAAAATCAAGTAAATGTTGGCTTGGTCTGGAGGACAATCATGTCATTGTGTACTAGTTGGACTGATCCTGTAGGTAAGAGCAGCACTAAGCTGTAACATGGGCTGGATTTAGCTCACTGTCAGTGACTGGTGGAAATGATCACTCAAGGAGAAAGTAAAGTAGGGTCACCACCTGTGCAGAGCTGTGACTGCAGAGACTGCTCTTCACAGCTGAAGTACTCAAACGAAAGAAGAGAAAAACTGTTGTGTCTCCTTCGCACCCTTGATCAGTAAAGGACTCAGAGGGCCCCATGCACAAAAAGCTTGCAGGCTGCTCAGGTCACCTACTAGGTGTGACACAGAGGTCATTCCTCAAAGTGACCTGGCCCGGTGACCATGGCACTCACATAGATTTTGTGCTCCTGGTGTCGGATGAAGAGGTTGTGTACCATGCCAGCTTCATGGAGATCCCCGAGGTGGATCATGTCCTCCACCCCCTGGACGGAGGAGGGGTGCATCAGGCGCACCATGTGCATGTTCCGAGCTGTTATCCAGTGTTCCTGGAAAAGGCAAGACATAACCTTCAGTGTGTGATGTTGTGGCTCAGAGGCAAGCACAGGAGAGCTCTGCCTTAGACCAGAGTGAGCTTCAGTGTAATGCATGCTCAAACAAGGATGTTCTAACAAACAGGTGTCTGACCTACAGGAATTAACTGGTTTGCTGCTCCCCAGGACTGGATGATTTAAAACACTGAATGAAGCCATTCAGGTGGGTTCTGAACATCAACAAATTTAACACTGTTCAGAGTGCAGCTCTGTCAGGTCATCACAGCTACAACATTGTATGAAGTAGGGAAGAATTTATTTCAGTGGGATCGTGTTTTCACCTGAAGATTCATCCAATTTAGGGATTGGAGCCCATCCATTTCCTTTTCTTAACTCTATAGATATAACTTCTATTTCAAGAAGCTCTGAATCTTTATAGTGCTTGGACCTGGGAATGACAGGGCATCATCTTATACTTGCCTTATCTTTATATTTTTTCTTTCAGTATATCGTACCAGACATTATCAAAGTCAGACCATTTGTAGATGGAGCTTTGGTCTGACACAAAAGGGCCCTTCTTTTGTACTTTATACTTTTAAATTTTATGTTCATCTTTTACAGAAGATTATGGCATAGCCCACCTTGCCTTCATCATCCTGCAGCAAGATCCGTCCTGAGTCAGATTCCTTCACAACTGCCCCAATAGGGACATTAAACTCACTATTTGGTTGAGTGTCCAGCCACACATGATCACCCTGAGAAGAAAAAAGCTATTGTCAAGTCCAGTGACATATTTGATGCCATGTAGCTCACAGGCAAATACTTCTTAGTCTTATTTTTTAGTGATTTGATTTCTTTAGAAGTGTTTAACTGGGTAAGTTCTTACTGCTTGAAGATAGTACATTCACAAACCTCTGAGTTCTACTTCCAGCTCCACAGCTGACCGAGAACATGACTTTGGACAAGCCATCAAACCCAGCTCTCTCACAAGAGGAAATAAGGCAACACCTTTTAAAAGACAGGAATTACACAGCTCCACTACCTCCACCAGTCTGGTGGGGGGCACAGTGAATGCTGGTGAAGTGCCTTGGCAACCTTACATTAGCTGTGGTATTCTTTCAGAAGAGACTCTTGAGAACACAGACTTTACTAGGAAAAACAAACAAACAAACAAAAACCAGATGCCTGGAAATGGAGAGCACTCTGTTGTGAGAATTTTTAGATACTTATTCTTCCTGCTATGTCTGAAATGTGAGTGTATCCATGATCTCTCTTAGGAAAAAAAACCGCATCAACATTCTTTATCCAGCCCAGCTCCTCTCTTCATGTTTGTAGAGGCTTGGCAACATTCTGCCACTGCAGAGCAGGCAAGAAGTGCTCTGCTGTCCCTGGAGGAAGGAGTGAGCCACAGCTACCCTTTCCTAGAAATGAGCAGCATCTTGGTGTCACCTACACTAGTATTCTGGTTATACTCCCCTGATCCAGGCCTTCAGGAACACTTTCTCTTGCTTCAGGCACTAATACAGATTCAAATAGAAAGATGGAATAAAAACTGAACAAAGCTGTAGATCAGATCTTCAGTGGGCTTTTTAGGTGTCTTATATACAACTTTTGTTACATAATCATTATGGGTTTAGCTAGGTGTAGGCCTAAATTTAGGCTTTATTTTTCAGAGTAGGCCTGAGACTATCAGCTGACTTGAGCTGGGCTGGGCTAGCTGACAGCTGACTACTACTGGCCAATGATATTCCATACCATATTCCAACATCATCTCAAAATATAAAAGCCAGAGTAGGAAGAGTTTCTCAGTTCCATCATGGCCAAAGTAGAGGCAAGACATACAGCTGCTGTCTTGCTGAAGTGAGCCTTGGCTGCTGCTCACTGCTACTTCACATTTTGTTTGAGTTCAAGGAAATAAAACATTTTATTGTTATTCTCTCTCTTTTGCCTTGCTGGGTGTCTTTTGAGGTACTTTATGGATCTAGAGTGACAGAATCTGTTTTCAGTGAGAAGTAGAAAATTGTTGCTATATCTAACTTGTGTGTGTTATATTGTAGTTTTAATTTTCACTTTTCTGTATAAATATATATAACTGGTTTCAGTTTGAAGGCAGTTAAACACCATCCTAACACCTGATCCCATCAGATCTTGGAAACTAAGCAGGGTCAGGCCTGGTTAGAACCTTGGATGGGAGACCTCCTGGCAATACCAGGTGCTGTAGGTTCTAGTGCTGAGGACTTCTCTGTCACCATCCGAGCTTGCTCGGCCGTGGCAGATGAACCTCAGGAGTGAAGGGTGGGGCCAGTTCTGCACATGCTGTGCCTCACCTAAAACATCCACTGCACAGGCTCAAAGGACACACTCATGTGGGTAGAGCCCTTCCCAAATCCTCATTCATGAAGCCTGGCCATCAGTTTAAGTTTAAACCTGTTTTGAGTTTCCAGGTTTCTTTTCCTCCCTTTTCTCAGCAGAGGGAGGGAGGCTCTAACACTCTGTATCGGGCAGTTAGCATTTTGCCAGCTCAACCCAAGACAATACTGTAGCATTTATTGGCACAGTTTCAATATTTTTATTAAAAAATACTTTTTCATCTCAAAACACTTTGTGGACTTACATTTAAAACCAAACAACCAGTGTAAAGCATCTATAAACATTGCACCAGGTTATGAAGAATGTTACAGACTATCAGCTCTCATGCTGAAAAAACTCCATAGGTAATTTGTGTGGTTTCAGTGCCACACCTTGTGACAGAGGTCATCTGCTCAACCACAGCATGGCCAGGTTTGGCAAGACACCCCTGCTTCCCTAGCCTAAGCTAAAACTATTTTATACCATGTTGATACTGGGTTATTGCTGCTTTCTTTTTGATTGAACCATGATTTTGAGGTAATTTTCTCCTCTTTGGGCCTCAGTTTAATCAATCACAGCAAAGAGTAGGACTTACCTTTCTTAAAACCACCATTATGTTTCAGATCACTGTATGCAACCTGCAGTGCCAAGAACATAATGTTAGGCCAGAAAATGGCTTTGATGAGAACAGACAAAGGAGGTTCCTTGTAAAAAATAACAGCAAAATGCCTTAAAATAATTTTGTTAACCAGAAGACATCATGATACACCCAATGTAGAAACAATGACACCATCTACCCAAAGCGAAGAACCTGCAGAACTGGGATAGTGGTCTGTGTTCTACCACATAGCCCTGGAGATGTTCTCAGCCCTGAAGATTTCACTGTGCACATTTTCATACCAAATAATTCCCTCAATCAAATGCTTCTCTCAGTCAAATGCTAGGTACAATTACTGGCTGAACTTCAAGGTTGGCTTACTAATAAAAACACCCCACAGTGCAATGTAACTTGAAGCACAATGGAGCTCCCTTTGGCTGAGTTCCATCATACCCACCAAGCTTGAACCTACCACCATACAGAAACTGGGCTTAGAGTCCATCTTCCTCGACTGGAAGGGGCTGCAATCAAGGCACGAACAGCAAAATAAGGAACAGCAGGGAACCACAATAAAATTAGGAACTTCCTCTCAAGAACGTACCAGTGAAAATATCTGTGGCCAGAAATCTGCAGCAGTGCTTTAATTAAGGGATTATGCTGTCCAGGCTGTGATCCTTGAAATAACCAAGGAATCAAAGTCTTCAGAAGCAGATTTCTGTCCCATAGACAGATCTGGATCTTCGGAGTGATTCCAGGACTGTGTGATTTGCCAGCTCCCACTCTCGTTACAGTGGGAAGACTGCTGTATATATTTTACTATGTGTGAGAAATCACAGCTAAGTTACCTTTAAACGTTTTCAGAGTTCCAAACAGGGATTTTTCCTTCCTCCAGCTAGTGGGAGTGATCTCTGCACAAATAACCTGTAATTCGGTAGCTGCTGTGACCATAAGACTTCAGTTATCAGCCAAAATCTCTCCAGCCCCATATTCACAAACTTCTCACAGCTGTGGGACCCAATCTGCTCCCTCCATTCCTCTAAAGGATATGCCCTCTATCCATTGTTCCAACACAGCCTGACAAAAAGTTGAGCTCACAGTTAAGAATAAAATGTTTACAATGAGCAAAATGGTCCAAAAATTAATTCTATTTTTACTCTCTTTTGACCTGTTACCAATGATAACATTATTATTATAGCATTTTATCTCAACATATTTTACAACTCATGATCAGTAAGGACATATTGAACCATCTGCATCCCTTCTGCATGTTCCTGTTTGACAGCAAACCACTTGAAAACCAATTTAAAAGATGAGTGAACAGTACAGGACCAGAAAAGGAGCTTTAGTACTTACTCCAGGCAAGTCCATGATGTCTTGGATCATCCCCCATGATGAAGAGAGACACCTGGCCTGGTTTTATCTTGACACTGAAATCTAAATTTCTTGTTGTCTCTTAGCCTTTTGAGAAGTTATTTTATTCTGGCCCTAAATTATACTTGCCTAGGTTTGGGGCAGGTTCTCAGGAAAGTTTGAGCAAAACAGGAAAACTTTAAATTAAATTAGTTGGAAGTTCCATTTTCTACCTGTGCTATACAAATAATGAGCAAAATTCCAGTTTGTAGTACCATTAATTAATAGGCTACTTCATCAATAATTTCACTGACATCCTTTGGATTTCCTCTATCATGTAAAAGATTTAGAATTTGATATTCAAATTTTTTATAACTGCTGTGTAATATGGATGTTATATATTTTAAGAGGTACTCAAATTTCATTTAAATAATTTTATGATTTATCGCCATTTCATGCTGGGGCTATACAAATTTCTGAGGTTTAGAACTTTGCAACTAAACTACCAGAAAATTGTTTTAAGTCACCACGCTATTTTTGGAAATTCAGGCTCTTGAATAATGAAGATTACCAATAAAAAACCTTCAAGGTAAAGTTCAGGGTACTATTGTTTTCTCCCTCTTGTTTTAATAAATTTTAATGTTCAAACCTTGCAGTGAGAAAATTAGAGCTCATTTTATCATTCTTGTAGCTGCCCACTTTTTTTTACTTAGTTATTTGGGAAGGTGTAACTACCTTCCGTAAACCATGGTTTTATTTAAAACTGATGGGTGCATAAACAACCTTTTCTTTAGACTGAACGAAAGGAGTAATTACACTCCTGCTGATATATCCCACTGATGTGGATCTTTAGATTGAATATTAGGAAAGGGACGTTTAGATTGGGTACTAGGAAAAAATTCTTTATGGGAAAGGTTCTCAGGCATTGGAACAAGCTGCCCAGGGCAGTGGTGGAATCACCATCCCTGGACGGATTAAGAAGATATGTAGATGTGGTGCTTGGGGACATGGTTTGGTGGTGGCCTTGGTAGTTCCAAATTAACTGTTGGAATTTATAATCTTAAAGCCATTTTCCAAGCTTTGTAAGGACGGCTATAGGGGTAGCAAGATGGAAACTAGGAAGTGTTTGACAAGATCCTTGATCTTTGCATGCTATTTGTGGCTATAAAGGGCTATACTGTAGTGTGGATTGAACAGGGTTTCTGAGCAAGCCCAGGATGATTTACCACTCAAAGTTATTGTAAGATAACTAATCATCAAAATTGCAAACGTATTGGGATCCCAAAGTAAAAAGTAAATAGAAACTTTAAGAGATGGCAGATTGCTGATGTAGAAGTCCAGTGCTAACACACGTTTTAGAGCAGGAATTTTAAATGTAATTTTCACATAGGCATTTCAATAACAAGAAGAGAGGGGGAATGTCACATTAAATAACAGAAACTGTAGAAACAGCAAGGGCTGTGTCCCCAACACAAAACCTGCTGACCACATTAAGAATTGCTTTTCCCTATAAGACTAGGGAAGCCTCCAGAGCTCATCTATAACTAAGACAATTCTCAATTTTGTAGCATAAAATCCATGAAAATTTAGTAATACAACGTGAGGCTGTTCTTTCTGGATGCTTGGGGGTTTTCTGTTCTTTTTGTACACTCTCTAGAAGGAACTTCAGTCTTTCATAATCAGTCATTCTTATGGCAAGGTCCTCATGTTCTTATTCAGGGTTCAGGAGCTGGATCTGTGATGACCTGTTCTCACAAGCAATGCAGGGTGATACAGAAGCATGGTCTTTGGCAAATATCAGCTAAAGATGGGCCACAGGCAATGATTCTGAACTGACAGGCACTTCTCTACCTGCACCAGAAACCAGAATACAGCGACAGAGTGGAACTGTCGCCCCCAAACAAAGAGGCGCACATGCAGACACGGAGACAACCAGACTGTGTCCCATCAGAGGGGTAGCTGGCTCTGGACCCAGGGATGGACGGGTGGGGAAGAGATCCTGTATAGTCCCTGTGTTGGATACACAGTTCCAACATTTAAAACGCTTATTCCCAGTCAAGTCGTAAGTGGCTACCCCCACAAACTGGTTGCATGGCCACTTCCTGGCAATGTCTGGCTCTCTCTGCTGCTTTTCTCCTCAAAGTAATGCAGCACCATAAACCAAATGTTACCCCACAGGACGAGAATTTACCTCTCCAGAAGAAATCTTCACTGTGTAGCTTCTACAGCTCAGGTCCCTCTTTTTCATAAGCATTGGAGTAAGAACAAAAAGGAAGGTGAAACTGGCACTGGTGCCATTAAGGGATCCTTCACCAAGTGCCAGTTCTCTGCTGCACAAAGGAGGAAATGACTGCAGTTATTTATTATAGGACTTTGCTCCCAGTTGAGTGTATATGTCCTTTCCAAGTCAGGTGTTCCAGTAAGCACAAAGGCTAATTCTTGCCTGGGTGAACCTTAAACTTCAATCTCCCCACTGTGCCTATATCCTTTCAGATTTCTGGAAAGCACTCCCAGAAGAAAACCTTTCAGCATCTGGCCTTACACTGCTCCAACACTACTGACCTCCCTGAGGTTCCCTCTCACCCTGTTAGATATGAAGATCAGGCTTCATCTCACTATCAAACCCTCCCATTAGTTTTATATAGCTCTTTTCTGCAAGAAAACACCCATCAGTCTGTGTCTGGTGTGGTCCATGCTTCACCGCACCTAGAGCTCAGAGCAAAATAAACTCATGACACTTAACTGAAATTCATACACACACCCATATAAAGGGTTTTGTTATCTTAATTTACCTCACAGCAAACACTGTTAATATGTTCCAGAATCTAGTTAACTCCCTATTTGTCCACTTCTCTCTTTCCAAAATAGGACAGGGCAATCAAGAGCTTCCCTCTTTCTGGTTGTTCCACATATAGTCTCATTAATCCTGTGTTCTTCTAGTTAAATTCCAGTATGGAAAAGAAACAGAAATGTAGTGTATCTGTAGAGAGGCAGATACAGGGTTTCTGCAGCCAAAGTGAGAACTCAGGAGTCAGGCACATTCCAATGTCCAAGCAGTGAGGATGAGATTTTTTTCATCTACCTTTACCCAGCTATGTCACCTTCCTCCAAGGCATTATGCAGAAGGTTATGCATTAGTCTGTGTGCCCATTATTAAACATGCAAATGAAAATGTGCAATAATTGTGGACATGTGAACAGGTGCTAGTATCATTAACACACTTTTCATTTTCTTGTTTCCTAGGTGCAGTGTGGCTGCACTATATGACAGGAAAGACAACAAAAAGCCCCTGTGTTCGATTCCTGGGGCTCCTGCTGCAGCTCCATATCCAAATCAGAGGTAAGCACTCAATCATGGCAATAAATAGCTGGGAGTAATGTATGTTTGTCCACTTCACATATTTGTGTTTTAATGTCAGTCTCCTTACCTGTGATTTTAAGTTTTACAGTGTCAATGAAGATCCAGGTGCAGAAATAGAGCATAGGCCCTTCTGGGCTCAGAGACTCTTCGAAAGAGGCAGGATGACACAAGGCAGAGAGGAGAGCTTTTTTCAAGTTTCTAACTGTAGAAATCATTCTCACCCAAAGATTTTGCCTCAAAGTAGTTGGTTATCAAACTTACTTCTGATACAATTTTTAAAGTCTATATGATGTAGGGATTAACAAAATTTCAAGTGCTCACTTTATTAGATGAAGATCAAATATTGGCAAATAAATAAAAGTACCTACCTTTATACTACCAAGGCAGATTCTAAACCCAAAGCTTTTTGTGTAATTTGACCGCAGGTGGAGAAAAGAGTCATGTGTATTCCTTCAGCAAAGGAAACATACCTGCTGAAATTTCAAATGGAGCCTGTTCGGGGACAGAAAATCTCATTCTTAAAATAATCTACATGGTTAACACTTGTGCCCAAGGTGCTGTGGCCATGCTATTTCAGAAAGAATTACAGGAGTTATGTTCTAATACAGTATAGAAACTGTATGAGATGGAAACATAAGAAAATTGAGGTAAATTCCAAAGAAAAGTATGAGTCATTGTACAGCTGGAATACATATCGGAAGAGAGACTGATTTGCACACATCAGTCTAGACATATTCAAGGGCCAGAAAACAAAAACTGAAGGCGTACAGACTCGATATACCACGGGAAAGTAGCTCTGGGCAGCACATAGTACCCAGTGAGGGATGAGCAGGTGGCTGCTATAGGGGCCTTCAGAGAAGGGCCTGTGAGTGCAGAGGGGCAGCTTGGTTTGGGCAGTCACTGAGCTGTGTGAACAGGGAAAGACAGGAAATGAGCTTGCCAGGAGTGAGCAGCTCAATGTACTGCTTAAGAAAGAGTGGGGGGAGGGACTGTACAGGGCACAGAAGTACTTGTAGTGGTAATTAGGGGTAATTTATAGCATGATCTATGCTGATTAATTGTTGAAGCCTTTCTTTTATGCAAATTGCTGAAGGTGAAGGCTGTGAAGTCACAGCTTAAGTAATAAAGCTAAAAAATTTACTAAATAGCACATTAGTGAGGCCCTGGCACAGGTTGCCCAGACAAGCTGTGGCTGCCCCATCCCTGGAAGTGTCTAAGGCCAGGTTGGATGGGGCTTGGAGCAACATGGGATAGTGGAAGGTGTCCCTGCCCATGGATGGGGTGAATTTTAAGATCCTTTCCCACCCAAACCATTCTGGGATTCTATGATGAATAATGCACTAAGAAATGCCACAAATTAAAACTGGGTAATCCCTGGTGAATTTAATCCTGCTGTTGTTCAAAGCAGTAGGTCTGTTCGGATAGACATGTGTTAACAAAACTACCTCTTCCTGACAGCTTCCTAATTAAGAGATTGATGTCAGGATCAAAGGGTTTAATTTGCATATGGCACTACTTTTCACATTTTCTCTCCAGCTAAATCAAAGTGGCCTTGTCATTTCTGCATCACCAAGTCTTAGAAGCTAAACATCACTTTATGTTAAGCTAGTTATTTCTCTGCTGTTTCTGAAGAGAGATGGAGTGTATGTAACAATTTGCAATTCAAGCTGTTCATTCAGCAGCCCTCCTGCCTACACTAACCTCTTTCTCTAAGCAGATTTGTAGCTGTAAGTCACTGATGTCTCTTAACTCTGAAAGACGCAGTGGAGGGAACAAAGCGAACTAAAGAAGTACATACCAGTAAAGGATTTCCAAGTGCATCCCATGGTTTTCTTGAGCATTCTGTCCCTCAGGGAAAGGTTTATTTCATTCCAGTCAGTTGACAGTGCTGCACAGGGTGACAGACTGGCAGGGCTCTGGGATCTGTGTCATTACACACCTTCACACGCGCCAAGTGTGCGCTGCTTATGCTCCTTGGTAGAAGACAGGTCATTCTCCCCCACTGTGCAATCCCATTATGGTCTGACTGTCACTCCATCCTTCCTCTTGGGAAGCAGCCAAGATGGCATTACAAGAGTATATTTCAGGCTGATGTCTCCTAAGCTCTGGCTCATGAGCGACAAAGGCATGTGCACGCCAGACTGCACACACACCTTACCTGCAGAATGGGGGTCAGGATTGATGCCCAGTTATTCAGCATTGCTGAGGTCAGGTTATTTCAGACACAGGTGTCCCCTCTGCTGTGTGGTGCACATGGCTTGGGGTTAGGAGGTTTCTTTTCAGAAAGATGGCAATTCATAACTGTTAGGAAGGAACCTCTGTGCCTCCTTTCACTTTCAGTACATGCAAAAAACCTCTATTTGCTCATCAGTGCAGTCTCAGTGCAGCTGGAACTTAGGACAGCGGCCTGCCATCACTGTGGAACATGACACATATTTATAAATGACTAATGTCCAAGGCAGGTTACCATCATACTCTGATGGAACCTTAGTTTGGGATAGACTTCTGTGTTTAGAATTGGTACAATTTCTGGGTACCTTTGTACACTTTATTCAACTTTTTTTTTTTGCTAGTTTCTGTTTATATTTCCTCTTGTCCATTATTTTCTGTTACAGTACTTCCAAGTTATTCTCTTAGCGCTTTTTCTGCAGGAACTTTACCTGTGTTGCAAAGCTGTCATCCTGCTTTCTATTTAGTCAGTTGTATAAAGCCATTCCCTTTCTTTATGGAAGTCAGAGAAGTTCAATGACAGGAGCCTCCCACTGCATACTGGGACACGTGCCTGCTCTTTCCAGAAAAGATCTAAGTGAAACCATACCATGCAAAGACCTAAAACCAGTAAAAGTCATACAGAAGTAGGAAGGAAGGACATGATACCATTAAAAGTATAGTCTCGAGGATCACTGATGGAACTGGGGCTATCTGGAAAAGACCTATAGAGCTGTAAGCAATGCGACATTTTATTTTAGGTATCCTCCTTTCAGGGGAAAAAAAAGGTTTTTCGCATTTTTGGTAAGAATATAGGATTGAATCCAAGAAACATCTGACTTCACTGTTGATTTCTCCTTCTAAGTGAGATGCTGTAGAAGATGTGGAATAATGACTCAATCCCCAGATTTCAGCTGTGATTAACTTGGTACACTGAACACTCTGCATTATAACTGTGCTTGCTGCTGGAGTGTGTTGGTTAACAATGGCTTAACCTCCCTGCCATCCATTCTAAGGTGCCTCTAGCAGAGAAGAAATAGACTCATTTTGCCCCAAACTATCAATTTACTAAATTTTTATATCCTTGAACAAGAGTGTAGTGTGTAGCATGTAGGGTTATAAAAATCAGTGCCATTTAGAAATATCCCAAATGACATGCCCAACAGTTTTCTATGTCTCATATTGGTCTGTACCCTCCCAGAAAATGAAGACTGAGGAGCAGGAGAGTAGCACTGTATGCATTTATTAGACTTTCTATTTTGAAAAGATGCATCAATAATAGCAGTCATCCCTCGTAATCCTCTACTGACATATCGTGGGCGTGCAAAAAACCTGAGTAGCAACACTGCTCAGCGGATGGGGTTACTGAAACAGAACACAACAATCCCTGGAAAAGATTCGGGTTGTTCTGCCCCTGCGTTTACTGCCGAAATCGCCGCCATCCGGGAGCTCAGGGCGAACTTTCAGTCGACCCTGAAGTCTAAATCTGGAGGAACCACCCACACATGAACTAGACTGAACTGCAGCTTCAGCCAGGACAGTCAGACCCAAGTTCGTGGGACAGCTATTGCTGTGCCGGGCCGTGCGGTGCCACTGCAGCGGCTGTGCAGGGCCGCCGCTGCCGCCTGCGGAGAGGCACGGGAACCTTGCGCCAACTTGGTTTGTAAGGAGCAGACACATTTACCTATTATTTATATGGCAGAATCTTTTCTAATGTGGATGCTGCGGCGTGTCTCCCACCCTTTGTCACTCTGCTGATGTGCCTTTGGCGGCAGAAAGGGAGATTCGGGAACGCTCCTGTAGCTCAGAACTCAGGGCTCCGGCAGTGGCGAGCTCTGCCAGGAGCTGCTTTGCTCCTCGAAATTCCCCCAGGAACTGCCCCAAGGGGAGCCCCCCGTGAGGCCCGGGCCGTGCCGCGGTGGCTGCCAACAGCCTCGCCTCGCAAAGGCTCCTTCCATCTCCCCAGCGCTTCAGTTATCATGCTGAAATCAAACGATATTCTAGAAAGGAATAAAAATTAAAAAAAAAAAAGAGTTTAGGGAGAGGAAATAATGGTTTCCGTTTGCTGTGGTTATTACACTGGGCCCGGCCCTGCCCCGCCAGCTCTCGCGAGACCAGGCCCGCGGGGCGCGCGGCGCGGGGGTGGCGCTGGGCGGGGAGACGCCATCTTGTTCCTGTGTGGGGTGGCGGGGCAGGCACAGCGCGCGGGGCAGTGCCCGGCGGGGCCGCGGGGCCCGACATGGACACCCACTACTACGGCGGGGAGCAGTCAGGTAGGGGCGCGGGGCCTGGTTGGACACCCACTGCTGCGGCGGGGAGCAGTCAGGGAGGGGCGCGGGGCCCGACATGGACACCCACTGCTACGGCGGGGAGCAGTCAGGGAGGGGCCCGTGGCCCGGCCGGGCAGGATGTGGCGGCACCCGCGCGCCGAGGGCACAGCGACGGGGCCGTGGCCTGAGGCAGCGCGGCGTTAAGTGCTGTAACAGCCCAGTGTCTGGACGGGGTATCCGTCGCTGCCCGCATGGTATAGATGGTTTTGTGCGCTCTCCGAGTGTGCCTGAGGTGGTTTGTTCGGAGGCGACGTTGTTTACCTGTCCCGTTAGAGCTGGAGCTAGCCTTGCTCATTTAAACACTGCGAGGTGTCATTGAGTTATACTTTTTTTTTAACCTCGGGATAGATGATGGAGGAGCTACTCCAGTGCAAGACGAGCGAGACTCCGCATCTGATGTGGAAGATGAAGGAAATGAGCAGCATTCTGGATCGGAGAATGGAAGTGTAGGGCACCATTCAGAGGTACTACGGGAGCTTTATCTAGATAAAGTTTACTCTTCTCTCAGTTCTCTTTTGTTGTTTAAAAAAGTCATTCTCTTTTAACCAAGACATTCGTGTTTTATTCAGTTCTTAAGGGTCCCATCTGGCAAAACTTTATCTCCAGAAGAAAGTTTTGTAATTTCTTAACCAGTATATGGGATAGGGTATTTTTTAATTTTTCTTCTTAATTGTTTTAATAGCATGCACTCTTTTGAACTTAAATAAGTTTAATATTTTTATACTCAATTGCACGAAGACAAAATTTTTGGGTTTGAAATTCTAAGCAATGGATTATGAGGAATTGGAAGTTGTACGTAAAATTCTACACAGTATTATAAAACCACACGTTTTGGAGGTGTAGATTTCCTTGCTGGAGATTAAATGTTCTCCCAGTTTCCATCTTGGATGGGGACACTGACTCTCAGGTGCTGGTTTTGCCCTTGTCATTCACAAAACAGCAAGTTAAAGCTGCACGTGGAGCAGGTTAAGGTTCCTGAATGGGACCTGGTCTTCCTCTGAAGAGATTGTCTCTTGGAGACGCATTGGCTGTGGAGTGTATTTGGTCCAGGGTTGTGTCTGGGAGAGTCACTTCATTTGTGCATTGACTGTTTTGGTTGAGAAGAGATTCTGGTAAAAGTGAAGGTTCTCTTTTAAGACTGGTAGTTAAAATAGATTTTGAAGAATTTTTTGTGGCTCAAAATAGAATTACATCAGGTCTTGGTAGGAGGGAATAATTTTGGCCTGTGAACTCCTGTCTTCTGCCAGCAGTTGCGGGGAACTTTCTTAGACTCATAAAACCTATAGTCAAAGTTAATTATGTTCTGCTATTTTGTTGCATTTTATGTAAAGATCAGGATTTACTCTGACTGGGTTTTCAGTGGTACACATTTTAAATGTTGCTTAAAATATGACATAGGCTGATGTGTCAGAAGGCTTGAGTCCACAGTGGTATAGCTTCCAATCCTTTTCCTCCCGGCCTTCATTGAATAATACTTCCCTCAGAGTTAGAAAGTAGATGAAGATACTGTGTGAGTATAAAGTGAAAGTTCTTTCCATGTACTTAAACTTGAGTGTAAACCACATTTGGAATTTAGGGTTTTTTTAAAGATACTGATAGGTACAGTTGAAGAGTTGGTGTGAGACAGCATTTCCCATTGTGGGAGCATGGGAGAAGTAACTGTGTCAGAGGGCTTTAGGACTTCTGTTTTAATGAAAAATGGCGAGTGCATGAAGAGTCATGTCTCTGCTGCTGTATTATTAAACTTTTTCTGCTGTGTACATTGGTTCTGTTCTGTGCTCCTCTGGGATTTAAATTTTACTTACTATGGAAAAGTAACCTGCAGTCTGTTCTAAAGAAGAAAGTGTTGACTGTTGTTTAAATCTGCAGCCTGTCTTTTTCAAATTTAAGTAACTAGAAAGTGCTTGTTATTATTGTTAACTTATCCTCTTCATGTGCTGCATTATTTTAAGGGCTCTGTTCTGTGATGGCTGTTGAATATTCCTCAGAAATACTTCAGAAAGTCCATTAAAAAGAGAAAAAAAGAGCTAAGCTAAACCAGCTTTCTGTCCAATAGAAATGTGAACCTTCAAGCCTTAATGCTTTATTTGATTCAGTTCAAATCAACCATTTGAATATTTTGTTTTGTTATGAAGTCTTAATTCCTAGCTTTACCTCCAGGAGTTTACTTTGCACTTCAAAGGCAATAATGTGGAGCAGCTCTCTCTGAAAGGAGAAGCTTTCAGTCATTTATCATATTATTTACCCTAAATACTCTCTCATCCTCTTATTCCCTTCATCTTTAGGAGTATGTGGGAGGAATGACACTCAAAGGTAATAAAATCTTTGAGGCAGCTTAATCAGTTAAGTCTATTTAATTACTAGTTCGTCTCTAATTTAGCACTAAGATGTGAAGAACTGAAGTTTTAAAATTTCAAACTTTTCTTTCAGGTTCTTAACTTTAAAGAAAAGGGGAATCCTGAGGAATTACTTATGTAGGTCTCAGGTATGTGGGTTTTTCTTTTCCACAATTCTTTTCTGGCTTTCCTTCCCCCAATCCTACTTTATCTATAAATGTTCTCCTTGATGTCCTTACTGATTCTGCTCTAGACAATTAGAATTAGATAACACATAGTTTTAGTACAGTAATGAATCTGAAATCATGTTTACAGTGTTTGTACCAGTTAGGCTTATACAGAAGTCTGTAAATGACTTAGTTCTTACACTTCCACCAAGTTGTTGCTGTTTCAGGGATTGAGTTCTGGTTTGACTTTGAGTATTAACAAACACACAGAAATATCTGACACTTCTGTAAAAGGAGGAACTTGCTGATCTGCCTATGATGGTTGTGTAGGTCTTAGTTTAACACTTGTCATTCATGAGATTGTAGTGAATGGGTCAATTTTCCTGAACTTACTAAAATTTCAAAGTACTGCTTCTTAAGTGGCTGCATGTTGATCCAATAAACTACTTGCTAGCTGAAATTTTTATGTAGAAGGATAACACTGTAAATTTGATTTTGATGTATTCCTTATTTTATACTGTACTAAAGCCTCATGTTACAGAATTCATTCAGTCAAAAAACCCGAAAACTAAGGACATCTCAATTGAAATGTTTATAGATAAAGAGGAGGAAGAAAAGAAAGTAAAGGAATTAGAGAAAAATGCAGTAGCAATTACCTGAGACCTACTTGGTTTTGAGGATGTCTGATCTTCTATTTTAATTATTTGGAAAAGAAAAACTGTAAAACTCAAAAATTACATACTTGATTTCTTTGGAAACACTTTTTTAGAGACGAAGTAGTAAAGTGAAGAAGGAGAGGGGAAGCCTATCAAACATATCAAATAGCATTTAGTCATCTTACTGTGAAGTTGCATGCACTTTTGATATCAATTATATTCCAAAACATTCAGAGTCATGAATTGTATGCAGAAGCCCTTGCAATGATGGGTGTGGGGCAGGGCCTGGCTGTCTTGTGTAGGAGGTTCAGCTCTGCTCCAGAAGGTGCTTGCTTGTGTTTGTGCTGGGTCTGAGGCAGTGTCATCACTGCAGGGCTTGCTGAGCTCACTGGTCAGAGGGTGTCCTGCTTGGGGTAGCCCTGCCTGAGCTTCCCACGCGCAGGACTAGAGTAAGGTGGTGCATGTGTGCCTAGTGAGTGTAGGGACACCCATGTTACCTCAGATGCTGCTTCTCTAGGTCATGATATTGCAGCACACTGAGCTGCTGGAACCACTGGGATTCTGTGTAATCACAGTGTGAGCTTGTCAGCTGTGTGTCTGCTCTCCTTCCCCAAACATCGTCCTTCTCAGGAGTGATTGTCAGTTAGCAGTATCAGATTAGAGGTTCACTGTCTTGTCAAGTCAGTGCTTCAGTAATAATGCTCTATAATTGTGTCTTCTTACCAAGTCTTTTACCTAGGAAGTTCTTTGTGATTTAGTAATTTATTCTGAACAGGTGCTTATATAACCTGCAGCCACATTTCTGACCTTAGAAATGTCAAGAATCTACTGATTCTAGTTGCTTTTGGTTTCGTTTAGTTGTTCACCAAAGAATTTCTGAACTGGCAGTCAGGATGGTGATGAGCCTAAGAACTTCAACAGGAGTACTTGTATTAATTTCCTTGGGTTTGTTTAGCAAAATCTTTTTACTGCTGACATAATTATCCGTACTATTCAGCATTCACCATCTGATTTTGAGAGAAGACTGACAAACCCACCAAAATTAAGTAGTAGAAAAACAAGGATGATAAAGGATTTCTATTATTATAGACACCAATTTCAGTGTAGATCTCTGCATTTCAGCACTTCTTAGTGACCTTATCTGTGCTGTGAAATCTGAGTTTCCTGTTCTGTTTGCAGCTGTAGTTTTCTTTAATCTCAAGTAATAGTTAGGGGAACTCCTTCACATACATCTGTGATTGGTTTATGTGAGAGATGCTAGGCAAGAGAGGGCAATCACAGTGATTTTTTGGTAAGGGAATAAAAGTAGTAAATAAAATCCTGTAGCAAGCTGAGAGTAGAGTGTGTATGGTCCTCCTCAACTGTGCATCCTCAATTCTGTAACTTCTTAATCTTCCTATTATTTAAAATTCCAAATTCAGCTTTTAACAAAACCATATTTTCTTTCTGTGAGGAGAAAGGAGAACTACTGGATAATACCAGCAGAATTCGAAAGATGCATCGCTGTAGAGACAGGAACAAGCAAGAGAAACAACTCATAGTCACAGCTGCTATTTGTAGTTAGCATTAAGTAACATGGAAATAATGAAGTTGTATTTGAAGTACATGTTTTAAAATTGCATACTCCTGGGTTTTTTCACTGTGCAGTAACTTTCTCTTAGTCATTCTGCAGTAATTCCAAAGATCTTTATCAAGTGCTAGCCAAGGGAATAAATACATAAGGTCCAAAGTTCTAAAAAGCAGTGCTGTTTGCCACTTCGAATATGTTCTGGAGGGAGTAGTTCCTAACAGCAATTAAAATTAATTTTATTTAAAATTCCTCCTCGATCATCCTTTTTAAAGATTAATAGTATTATTTGTTGTAGTTGTAGGATAGCTTTACCTGCATTATTGTGTATGGCTTCGAGTGTGGTAGTAGAATGACTACAGGTAATAAAAACAGGTAGAAAGTCTGTTTCCAAGGAAATGAAATTGCAGACAAAAAAGATGTGGAAAAAACTCCAGGACATACAGGTCTTAAACAGGACAATAAAAACTCAGTTTGCAAGTGGAAGGAGTTTATAGCTGAGACAAAATCAGCCCAGAAGATTTGAGTTGGGTATGCAGAAGAGAAATTCCTTGTACAGTATTGTTGTTTTCAGTTGAAAACAGGATTATGGTGGCAGTGTCTGTGAGAGGTGTGCTGAGTTAATGGAGTGTTCAGGACTCTAATTTGTATTCTCAGGTAAATGCAATTGAGACCTTTTTTTTCCAGGTAGAAATTAGGTGTTGTAGGAAAGATAAAAGGCACTCTTGTCAGTAGTTAGACTTGACAAGGTGGCTTGTGGAAGGTTCTTCCAAAAATGGAGCATGTGGCTCAGTGAGAGGATAAGCATGGGAGCTGTGAGCTTAAGGGAGAGGTGTCGCATTTGTTCTTACAATCTAACACATTGAATCACAAAACCTGCTGACAGTAATATTGAAAGGTCTGACTAAAACTTTATTCCTGTTTTTTAGTAGCGTTTTGGTCATGACTTGTTCTTACATAGGTTTCCTGGGCAAAAGAGGAACAGGCATGAGCTCTCTTGATCTTCACTTAGAGTCTAATGCACGTGCAGTTTCAGTAAAATGTATTTCATACAGGAAATATCTCTTTGAGATCTTAAGGAAAATGAAATGACAAATGCAACGTACTGCTTTTTGCTTTGTTACTGGGGATTTGAACTCAACCATTTTGAAGGCCTGACCTTTTAAAATAAAAGTACTAAGCCTTTACCCTTGAGATATGGGACCGTTCTTAGACATGTTTGTTTAAGTGGGTTTTTAAATTCTACTACCATTTCCGAAATACCATTGAGCTGCAGGGTGGACAGACTTCCAGTGATGTTTTTCTTGATCTGAAGTATTTAATAGTCCTCTGATACAAATTGTCTAATTATTTCTGTATAGAAAAGTATTTCAATTTGCAGTACCTTGGATAATCAAATTGGAGGAAGGACAAGCAAAAATTCAGAACATCTTTTTCTTTACTTTTTAAGGTGTTTTTGCTTAGTTGCATGAGATTATTTTTCCATTTCAGAATGAACACAGCGATGGAGATGATGATGGGCAAATGGGAGAGCCTCATATGACAGACTCCGAAAATGAAGATATCCCAAGGCAGAAGGACAGTGACTTAGATAATGAGGAGCCTCCAAATCATGGTGTAAGCGATTCAGACAATCCCTCTCACGGAGGGAAAGACAGTGATTCTGATACTGAAGACCGTCCAGACCGGCATTTAAGTGACTCTGAAAATGAAGAGGCCTTAAATCATCGAGCAAGTGACTCTGACAATGGAGAACCTCCCAGGGATCCCAGTAGTGATTTTGAAAATGAGGAATCACACAAGCAGCCAGCCAGTGACTCGGAGAGTGAGGAGCTCCAGAAGCAGCTGGGCAGTGACTCGGAGAGTGAGGAGCTCCAGAAGCAGCTGGGCAGTGACTCGGAGAGGGAGGAGCTCCGCAAGCGGCCAGCCAGTGACTCGGAGAGTGAGGAGCTCCGCAAGCGGCCGGCCAGTGACTCGGAGAGTGAGGAGCTCCGCAAGCGGCCGGCCAGTGACTCGGAGAGTGAGGAGCTCCGCAAGCGGCCGGCCAGTGACTCGGAGAGTGAGGAGCGTCGCAAGCGGCCGGCCAGTGACTCGGAGAGTGAGGAGCGTCACAAGCAGCCGGCCAGTGACTCGGAGAGTGAGGATGTCACCAGACACAAACATATAGAGTCTGAGGACAGCGATGGGGAGGACAGGAAGGAGGAGGTGCAGAATGTGTCTCATCATTCAGATAATGAACAGGCAGGAGGAGGATTTCAGGGCTCTGACAGTGAAGATGAAGCTCCTAAGAGACGTAAAATATCAGACAGTGATGGAGATGAGAAAGAGGAGAAGACAGTAAAGAGGAAAACAGCCATACTTTCTGACAGTGAGGATGACAGTGAGAAAACACGTAAGGAACTACATTGTGCTGTGACAGGCAATGATGTGAAAGTTAAATCATTGCTTTTATGTGAATAAAGCATTTAAGTGAGAAACCATAAATCAGATGTGGTTTTAGAGCACATCTGCATTTGTAGAGGCTCTTCTAACTGCTTTGCTGTGTGAATGTATATCTAATGCTTTTAAGTAAGAAGTAGGTCTAACAGAAGTCTGTAGTGATCTTGCATCTGTTGTCATGATAGTTTATTTCTCTAGTTTGTTGGTCTTACTCTAATCTTTTTTTTTACTGTGGGTTTTTTCTTCTTTTTGTGTACTAGCGGTGAGGGTCAGATTTGAAATGACAATTTTTGAATGGATGGATGTGGATAGATCTTTTATGCATAGATAGATCCAGTTGCTGATTTAATTAAACTTTTTAGAATTGATACATTTTTATGAATGGCAATGATTTTGTGTAGGAAGACTAGTCAGGAAATAGTTTTTTGAGAGTACCAGTTGTCCCGTCTGTTACTGGGACATGTAATAATGCTTCTTTCTGCTGGCAGCTGCAAAAAAGGTCCGAATCCTTTCTGATGTCGAAGAATCAGATAGTGATGCTGCTTCAGAGAAGTCTGACAAAAGGAAGAAAAATGTTGTATTGGATAGTGAGGAGGAGGAAGAAGAAGAAGAAAGAAAAGAGAATGATGGGAAGAAGAAAGAAGAGAAAGATCTGTTCGGCAGTGACAGTGAATCTGGAAATGAACAAGAGTAAGTGCTTCTGGGAATATGAATTTATTCGAAGTGGCAGGTAGTGAGAGTGATGGTGAATGGAGAGAACGGATGAATCTCAACCAGAGAATGAATGTCTGCCTTCACTGGTGGTGTGAAGAGGAAGGTTAGCAGTAGGAGGCAAAACAAAAAGGGTGTCTTGACACAGTCATTTTGCAGAAAAGGTACATGTCACTGTTGCCATTGAAATAGGTAAATGTTGCTGTTACCTTCGCAGGAACCTGATTGCAGATATATTTGGAGAATCTGGCGATGAGGAAGAGGAGGAATTCACAGTAAGTGTTATCGTGGATGTCTTCTATTCACCTGCTAGGTTTGATCTTGAAGGGAATGTTTATGCTGTACCCGATCAGCTTTGTATCTGCTGGACTCACTGGAGTAGTCTTGGGGTTAAATAGCAATTACAGCTCTTCAGTTGGGAGAGATGTTGTCTGACAGCCACAGGTAGAACTGGACTTTGCTCCTCTTTCTAGATGCTTTGCAGACTGGCCTGAAGCTTTTCAAGTGTCAGGTACCTCAGTAGATGATCGATCTTAATCCATACACTGATCTGCACTGTCTTCACCCATCAGGGCTTTAACCAGGAGGATTTGGAGGAAGAGAAAGGTGATGGAGACATGAAGGAGACAGCAGATGAATCAGACTCTGATGATAACATCAAAAGAGGGAAGCAGTAAGTCAGTGTGTTACATACTCCTTTGTTAATGTAAGATTTTGGTGAAAGGGCTGCTCCAAAGACTGGCTGGAATTCTTAGTTTAGAAAGGCCTGGGACTGTATTTCCACAGAGTGTTCTCATGAACTAGGACAGAAGGTCCTGTCCCAGCTTGTACAGTTCAGTCACAGGCAGTCCATAACAGATTACTTGTCCTGCTGCTGCCTCATAGAGCAGAATTTAATGGCTCACATCAAAACCTGAGTGAAATCAACATCTAATCAAACAAGCATCTCAACTGCTTTCAGCAGTTCAGCATTGGGGTCACAGGTGTATTTTCTGTGCTGGTGCAACACTTGCCATCAGCATGTTTTCAGTTTCCTTTCTGGCTACTCCAGTAGCATCAGAGCAGTGTATGGCAGGTACAGGAAAGCTAAATGTTTGTCAGCTGCAGTTGACAGCTTGCGGACATTTTGAACCCTGGATATTATATGTGTGCATGCATTGGCTGTTGCAGCAAGGTCCGAGGGCCACCTTGGAGCCATTGGAGCCCTTTGCTAATTTTCTGGTTTGCATACTGAGGATAAGTAATTATCTCACAGGAACCTTGAGACATAGTGCTTGTACATGATAGAAACACAAAATTATCCAACTCTCATATTTCAGCATGGACTTCATGTCAGATTTTGACATGATGCTGCAGCGGAAGAAGAGTATGAGTGGCAAGCGCCGGCGGAACCGCGATGGTGGGACATTCATCAGTGACGCAGATGACGTGGTCAGTGCCATGATTGTGAAGATGAATGAAGCTGCTGAAGTGAGTTTTCCAGGCTCCAAAGGCATCTTAAAATTCAGTTCATTCTCAGGGAAGATCTTGTGATCAGTAAGATACAAAAAGCTTCCAGTATCTCTATAACTGTTTAAATGTTATTTTACTGCTCTGAGTTAAAACCTTTATTCTATTGAAATTTTGAGAAAATACTAATTTTAAAAATTAAAATTAGTTAAATGGCTAAACTTTGCTCAGCTGAAGTCAACTGTTCCATCTAAAGGGATATATGTGTGCTCTATAAACTATATACAAGTATATCAAACACTGAGAAGGGGATAATGCTTTAATTTCTTTATTACAATTACTGGCATATGTCATACTTTGGTTATTTTTTTCCTGAGAAGATCCCTTTTCTAAACTGTTTGAGTGACAGTGCTGTGGTAAATAACAGAGCAACCGAATCATGGGAAGTTCTGCCTTGGCACCCTGCCTTTTCAAGGAGAAATGTTTAATATGCTACTGTGCAAGGTTTGTTAGGGTCTTGCCTTCTGTTAGGTGTCTTCTGTTATGTTGTTGGAATAGCAATCAAGTGAACAAACAGCACAGCGAAACACACTAAAACCAGTTTGGAGGGGATATAAGAAGTTCACAAATAGCAACAACAGAAACAAATTCCTGAGAACAAGATCAAAAGGATAGTGAGTTCAGGGGGATGGACTGAGTGAGAAAGCAACCTGGGAGATAACTGAGACTTCCTTGATCTTGGCAAGAAAGTCTCTCTTCGACAAGATGACAGCCAGTTGTTTAAAGTGAGATGGTGAATTTTGAAATACTGGGATTTGAAGAGGGGAAGAGATGCATTAGAAGAATCTTCTCCCTTGCAATAAAAAAAAAAACATTGTGCAGAAAGAGCCTTCAGTGGATTGAGTGGAAAGGAATTACCACAGTAATCTGTTGATTACAGTGGGTGTTTCAGATGCGAGAGCCAAGTACTGAACAAATAGTGACAGTTAATGCCTTGGATGAAAGTAATTTTGAAACCCACAGCTGAAGGGAATATACGTGTTCTGCCTCCCATTGTTCTGGTTAGCTCTTCCTGTTTTTCAGGTGAGGTTTTGCTAACAAAGTGTTGATGTTATCTATGCATAGCATGGAGTACTCTGCAGACCACCTTTTATTGCAGTCAACTGAAGTAATGAAGTGGAAAAAAAATGTAAATTTAGATGGACTCTCCTAATGTGATGCTTTTTAAGGAAAATGTTGACTAAAGCGGGGAGTCTTTTTTAACAGAAGTCATCACATAATGTATATTTGGGCTGTGGGAAGGTGGAGTAGGGGACAAAGTTAGTGTAATCCTGCTGAAGTTCTTGTTTAACAGACTAATCTTTTTCCTGTAAATGTTGTAAAGAATGAGAGTTGCTGATTTCTTATTTTGATTAACTTGTGATGATTCTTCAACATCCCTACAGGAGGATCGACAGCTGAATACACAAAAGAAACCAGCACTAAAGAAATTAACTTTGCTACCGACTGTAGTTATGCATCTTAAAAAGTGAGTTGTCATTCTTCCAGTTAATTATAACCTTAGGGAATATTCAGAATTTGTTAGATTTGACAGTGTGACGCTCCAGCTGTACGGAATATTCAGTGAAGCACTTTTTTTCTTCCAAGTAAATGTTGAAGCTAGGTCACCTCAAAAACCTAAACTTACACATAATTTTGTTTGTTCATTTAAAATGAAACAAATGCAGCATTGTGCTTAAGTAACACATAAAATCTTAAGATTTTGTTGTATTACGTGACTCTGGGGCTTCTCTTTAAACTTCCTAGGCAGGACCTCAAAGAAACTTTCATCGATAGTGGTGTTATGTCTGCCATCAAAGAGTGGCTTTCTCCTCTTCCAGACCGAAGTCTGCCAGCACTAAAGATACGGGAGGAGCTTCTGAAAATTCTGCAAGAGGTTTGGAACTGACTTTTAACATTTGACTTGTGGTTTCGCCATGGTTTTAGAGTCACGTGCTTTAGGGAAATGTTGGTGATGAATGAACTGTAGTTGCTACCAATGAGTTGTGCAGTGAAATACACACAGAAGCAAACTGCAGAACAGATGGGTTTGTATAAAAGAATTTAGATGATTTGGTCCTGCCTGCCTGTTTCAGGTTTATATGCAAAGTTTAGTGAAAAGTCATTTGCTGCATTTCCCTGATTTTTTTTTCTTGTGGTCTCTTCTCTTTTCCAACCTGTTCAAATGTGCAGTGCACAGAAAGGCCCATCACACTCAATGTATGCTGTCAGTGTGTGTAGCTAAGCTGATTGCCTGAAGGCTTTTGCCACATAAGTTTGTCTTTATAGAATGAATGCTTTGAAGCCAGTAATTCAGTTTTGGGGTAATGTAAGCTAAAGAGCATTTGGAGTAAAAAGTTCTGGAAACCTACTTAATTTTGTGTATGAACTCAAGAATGTTAAGGCAAATTTTTAGTTTTTGGTGTTTGACACTTCAAACAATTTCTAATGGGGCAACAAAAAAGATGATTTTTTTGAGCTTACTGTGAATGTGAGTTTTGGTCTTTTGGTGAAGTGACGCCGTTAATGGACAGACATAATTTCTTGCTATTTTCTGACATTTTGTGCCCTACAGCTGCCCAGTGTGAGCCAAGAGACCCTGAAGCACAGTGGCATTGGACGGGCTGTGATGTACCTCTACAAACACCCCAAAGAGTCAAGACCAAACAAGGACATGGCAGGGAAGCTGATTAGTATGTAGACCTGCCTTCGTCTTGTATTGCTGAGATTCCACTGAGAATGGAATCTCTGCATCAGTCTCTGGTGCACCTTTTGCTGTTGTCTGTAGTGAAATTAATTCTGCCATGTAGGAAACTCGTTGATCTGTTCCATCACTTTGTAGAACTCTTAACAAACACTGTTACATGAACTGCATGCACCTTGTCCTATTTTTTTCATTCTTGTCCTAAATCAGAGGATGGCATTTATTTGCCCCAGTCCTCTCTTGGCTTGTTGTCCAGACCCTCACGTATGTGCTGCAAAGGCAGGAAGGTGCTACCAGAGAACTGTTTTTAGTCCATGGGCTTTAGGCTTGGCTGACTGAATGTTTACTACTCAACCAGCTACAGTCTATGTGGAGTGCATTCCATCTGGAATGAATGCACACTGATGATAAACTTATGTTCTTTAGAAACTCTTCTGCATGTTTCTAAAATAGCATCCCCGTGGTTTGTGGGAGCTCCTGACACTGAGTATGCTGAGAGCTCAGAGGGATTCCAAAAGAGCAGTCAATAACAAGACTTCAGGGGATGAAAGCTCTTGCTTACTGTCCATGAGACTGGATTTCCATGATGTATCAAGGGGTCAAAAATCATGTTTAGTTTGAAAGGAAGCATAAATACTTGCTGTAAACTTTAGAAGCTCTACTTGGATCACCAGAATGGTTTGAGAGACACTTGAGTGGCCTGGCCTTTGTTAACCAACTATTTTTTTAATAGATGAATGGTCTCGACCCATCTTTGGCCTTACCTCAAACTACAAAGGCATGACCAGAGAAGAGAGGGAACAGAGAGATTTGGAACAGATGCCTCATCGAAGGAAATTGAGCAGGTAGGAGTAGCAGGCAGAAACATGAAATCCTTCCTAAGACTCTATCAAGAAAAAAAAAGTGATATGTAAATATTAATAAAAGGATAATAAGTTATGACCTCTGTTTCCTTTTGCCACACTTTGTCTTTAAAGATTTCTGCCTTTCTCTGTATAGATGCCTATAAACATTTATTTTTCTTGCAGCTCTGGTGGTCAGACTCCCCGCAGAGACCTGGAGAAAGTGTTAACTGGAGAGGAAAAGTAGGTTGGGTTTTTTTTTTTTTTTAAAAATTGATTGAAGTATTTCGGTGGTACTACCAATATGGAAATTGTGTAGAGGTTTTAGAGGCAGTGTGTTTCAGAGGAGAACATAATAGATTGCTTTACTTCTTTCTGGTTAAGATTTGTCCATAACAGTCACATCTTTTTTTCCTGCAGGGCTCTCAGGCCTGGGGACCCTGGGTTCTGTGCCCGTGCAAGGGTGCCCATGCCCTCCAACAAGGATTATGTGGTTAGGCCAAAGTGGAACGTGGAGATGGAGTCCTCAAGGGTAAGCACTGGCACTCTCCTGGTGACTGTCCTAAACCTGAGGATCTGTAACTGTAGTGCTGTGTTTACTACACAGTAGGGTAGTTCTTTTAAGGACCTCCTCAAATGGGAGTAGACAGTAAGTTCTCTGTCAAGTGGACTGTTCTAAGCTCATCAAATGCTTTTACTCGGCTTTGGTTGCTTCTCTGACCAAAAAGAGATTTTTGAGATAACTGTTCTAGAGTTTCTCTCTTGGGTAAGTCTCTGATTACAGGCCTCTTGCTCTAGAGCATTTTGACCTAAGCCTGCAGTTCAATACCTGTGCCACTGCACTGATATTTTTATACCTCTCCCTAGAACATTATCATGTTCTTATAATATTCCAGTTTGGGAAACCTTTGAGGTTTTGGTAAACTTGAACAGCTTCAGTGGAGGCCTTTGTGTTGTTTTATGTGGTTCATCCATCTACCTTGTACAGTTTCAGTTAAAAGGGGTATATGTGGTAGAGTATGTGTAAATGGAAGAAGTAACGATTGCTGTGCTTGCTGCTGTTCTCTCTCGTTCTGTGCATTAATTGAGATGTTGTTTCTAGCCCGGGACTATTAAGAGAGGTATTAGTCGCTTGGAAAAGCACAAGAGACGGTTTGCTGAACAGAAACGACTCAGCAAAGTGCATCGGGCCATCAAGTTCAGCATTGAAGGCAACAGGATGCCCCTGTAGCCATGCCACTGCCTTCCCAAGTTGGAGAGGTATCCCTCGAGGGAGGTGTGAACAGTGCATGTGCTTCAGCTGTTGGCAGTTTGCACATGCAGGACAGCAGTCCGTACACCCTAACCTAAACCTGGAAAACTCTCCTTTTATTCCCTCGTGTCTGTACTGTGACCCATATGGGAACCTGTACAGGAGAAAACAGGCTGTAGCACATAACATCTGCCATGGCACCTGCCTGCACAGCTTCAGGGTACCCAAGTGACAGGTGTTCAGTGAAAATACCTGTGCTCAAAACCAGCTTGGCACCACCTGTGGTTTTGAGCACTGTTCTGACACAACTGGGTTTTCCAGATTTACCTGAACCAACACACGGGAATTCTTAGCTCTTGGTACAGGATCTCATGTCACTGCACACCAGCATCTGTGGCCGACCTTTGACTGAGGCACAGGGAGGTGTTTTTCACACCTCTTTCAAATAGTAGAGTTATGTGATTAGTCTGAAGAGACTTTAGGGGTGGTTGATGGGAGGCAGAGAATGAAACTGGGGGAGAAGAATCCCCCACTGTGAGTGTGGGGTGAGAGAAGATGCATCGGTGTGGGAATTGTTTTCACAATTCCTGGTCTCCATTTCAGTGCTGTTAGCGGGGATGCCACAAGCTAACAGTGGCAGCAGGTGAGCACAAGTGATAGATAACTGTTGAGTTTAAGCTTCATATTTATTTGTTTTAAAAAATATTTTCTTAAAAATCACTGTGAAATTTCAGCTATAATTTCAATGAATAGTGAACAGTTTTATGAATAAAGTTTATGTAAAATCAGTGTGTCAGGAGCACCTTCCTCAACGATGGGAACAAGTTTCTCATGGATGTGTTTTGTCAGCCACTAAGTGTGGGTATCTCTGTTTCACCCAAACTTAAAGATGTGGCGTTTCCATCGTTTATTGTTTCTGTTGTCTAGTTAGAGGAAATTGCCTTCTAAGAAGTGCTGGCTATAGCTTGAAAAGCCCTTGCTGTTTGTCTTCAGTGATGTTTCATTACAGCATCGCTGTATTTAATATGGGCAGAATAACTGCTACACTGCCTGCTTTTCAATAGCAGTTCAAATACAAAGATGAAATGCAGTAACTTTTAAGAGTTTGTATGGTCAGTGTAGGCATTTCTCTGGCTTCTCCCTACACACTTTTCCCAATAATCTCTTGCTTTATAAGTACTAATCCATGACGTTTAAAATAAATGGCAGTTTGGAAATGCTGTGTCAGTCTCAGTCACAGTTTATCTGTGTCTGAACTCCCCCATTAAGCCTGTCAGGGTGATACTGGTGCTCTGTGGCTTGGACATAGGTCCAGCCAGCAGATACAAACCTTCCAAACTGTACATGTGGTGGTTGACCCCTGCACCATGTGATGACTGAGTGCCTCTGCCTCCACATGGGCCGTGCAGGTCCTGGGGGAAGCATTTTCCCACTGCAGGGGGAGAACAAACAGCAGCCAGGCCCAGATGTGACCTCGCATGCGCTGGCTTGCCTTGAACTTCTGGGACGTCTGCTTTTTTTCAGCAGTAATTATTAGTTTTATTTTTTAAGTTCCAGGGGACCTCTAAGAAAGGGGTGAGTCGACTGGACAAACAGATGCGGAAATTCACAGATATCAGGAAAAAAAGCAGATCAGCCCATGCAGTGAAAATCAGCATTGAGGGTAATAAGATGCCATTGTGACCCTTCACAGAATACCCTATGAGCTCTGCTGTAAGACAATGCACCCATAGACTCTTTGGAGACCTTTAATTTTTTTTTTACAACTTCTTTGGGGGTTGTTTTAGTGAATCTTTAAATTGTTGGTTCAGGTTCTGGTAGAAGATGGTGTCTGAGGACTGTGAATATGATTCTCCTGATTGTATTTAAACTGGCCCTATCATGTCCTTTGTACAGATCATGTATTTGTTGTATTGCAACACTTTAGACAATAAAAACATTTTCTGGTTTTTTGGAGGCCTGCTTGTTGATTGCTCAGGAGAGGTTATGCACAGACCACCTTGGATGTGGAAAAGCTGTGAATGGTTAATTTTCTGTTCACAATTGTCCAATTCCTCTTTATTCAGTGATTTATTAATCAGTTGTTATGTCTTTGGAGATGTATTGCTTTTGATTAGAAATACTGAACATTTTCTACACAAAGGATTTTATTTTTCATGCAGACTGGTGTAAAGTTCAGGAAAGCCCAGCAGACCAACCACTAAAAATTCCAGCAGTTTACCAGCTAAAATGTGTCTGTAGCTCACCAGTGACTTTGCAAATGGTTTGTTTTACCAGTGGGAAGGAGAAGGTTCCTGTCTCTATGTTGGGAGGAGATAATGCTGCTGTTTCTTTGTCCCTGCTACTACAGAACAACAGCAGAGCAACATGCTGCTTCTTTGCCTCTACCTCTGAAAATGGTTGTCTCTGCTGAGCTTGCCTGCAAGAAGATGACTTCTTGTGCAGATAACTTGCAGTTGGAATTTCTTCAGTAAGAAAATTACCTTCCAGAGGAGCAGAGCCTGTTTGCTGTAATGTGTGTTCTGTAATTCTGGGAACTCTTTGAGGTGGGGATCATGGTGTTTGGCTGAGTTACTGCTGGCACTGGTACTTGGGTGAATGCAAGTGTGTGGAGAGTCACATGTTAGATGTTAAATGTGGCCCTGTGAGATTGGAGGGAGTGACAGTAGTAGAGTTGTGTGCTGGGACACCAACTTGAAGCAAGAACTGAAGGAGGATGCCTGCACTGGCTGGGATACGAGAGGGATTCTGCTCCTAAGACAACTTCACCTATTCTCCCCAGGTATGTGTATGATGCAGTCACCACCTCAAGAGGGTGTTTTTAGCATGCTGAGACCTTCAGGGATTTGGGGTTTTTTCCCACCTTTAGTTAAGAATTTATTGAAAGCCAAGGACTTCTTCCTTACTGTCATAGTGGCAGATGCAACTGTGAAAAATAATTGAACTGTGCAGAGCTGTTCATAAGCCAGGGTCTGTTTGGCCCTGAAGGTCCAGGGGTTACAATGGATTCTTTTCTTTTTTCTTCCCCCAACTTTTTTTTTTTTTGTAGTTCTAGTGCTGTAGCCTAGTCCTCCATTCACAGAGGGCTGGGGGCTGCTTTTAAATCCTAGATTTAAGTCCTGGGAGATTTCCAGGATTTCCACTAACCTTGGTCGTCTTGTGCAAGGCCTAATTCAAATTCTTCACATCAAAACTAATCATAATAGCTCAGCACCATGTGTTCTCTGAGGCAAACGGTTCTGTTGCTTGTGGAATGATAACAATGAACTGTGCTGGGGATTCTAATTAAAACTTAACAGTCAATTGTAGGAAAGGTCACAAAATCAAAACTTCTTTTGTCATGGATCACAAACATCACATGTTGAAAATTCTGCCACACAATCCTTCAATCTAGAGTTGAGTGGATTCCTGCTTGGGTTTTGCACAATTCCATACAGACATTGTTTTCTGTATCAGAAAACACCTGTCAATTAGTAAACTGACTTGTCCTTGGTTGCAGAACTTCAGAGCTCCCTCCTGTGTTCAGCACTGTCTTTCACAACTAGAGCCAGACACCACTCGCTGAACTGCTCTTGCTTTGCTAAGCACTCAGTTCACACAGATTGAGTATGCCTGTCTGTGATAGGTAGGCTTGCCAAATGTATAGCTTTTGCTATCTTAAAAAATCTTCCTGGTAGGAATTTACATTAAGAAAGGTTATCTTGTCACCTCCTTTGTTACTTGCACATAGTTATTTATTATGCACAAGTAGTTTACTCAGCAATACTTGATTAAGCAATTTAACCCTCTTAAAATTTCCTTGACGGCAAGAAGCTTGGTTTTACACCATTAAGGACAGGAACAGGCATCGTGTTGTAGACTGAAACACTAATATGTAGAATTAGTCCTGCTCTTAATGTCACCTTTAAGAAAAGTTAATGGAAAAGTTTCCTGAATCTGCTACACTTTCAACCACCTCTTTAATCCAGGGGATGTAGTTGGCTACTCTAGTGTACACTCCGTATTTCCCTTGTTTGGCACAGCCCTCGCCCCAGCTGACGATTCCCAGGAGGAACCAGGTGTTGCGGTGGAAGGCGGTGAAGGGGCCCCCGCTGTCCCCCTTGCAGGCGTCGGCGGCCGCGGTGCCGTGCCCCGCGCAGAGCATATTGTCGGTGACCAGCCTGTCCATGGCCTGCTGGCAGCGCTCCAGGCTCACGATGGGCAGCCGCACCTTCATGAGGAAGCGCAGCGGGGAGCCCCGGGCGTGGGTGGCTCCCCAGCCGCTCACCACGCCGGGCCGGCCCTCCTCGGAGAGCAGCGCGGCCAGCCCTGGGCTGGGCAGGCACACGGGAATCGCGTACTCGTTGAAAACAACGGCACTGCTCAAGTACAGCAGCGCGATGTCGCCGTTGTAGTCGTTGGAATCGTAGTGTGGGTGCGTCCAGCTCCGTTCCACAGCGATCTTCTGTTCCTTGAACTCTCTCTGGTATTTGTCAAAGTCTCCTGCAGCCAGGACAAGATAAAACGTTAAGCAAATTGTAAACAGCCTTTGTGGTATCGTCACTGGGAAACAGGAAGGACAGGGAGTTAATGCTTTGATCTTTTGTCCTGAGAAGGCACATCCCAAACCAAATCCTGCTTGTAGCAATGAGAGCTGTGATCCTGCAAACCAAACTCTCCAGGCGCCCTATAGAGGCAGGACAGAGCTGGGGCCTGGATGATGAAATGCCAACAACGGTGATTTCCCATAAACACTGTCAGTCCTGTTTAGTAAGCAGAGTTGTGCCTAAGCTTCCATGGGACAGTGTGTTTTCCCCTTCAGGAACATGACATCAGCATTAAGCTGCAGCTGGGGCTAAGGCTGAAGAAGAATTTTCCTGTCAATTTCCCAGTGCTATTTGCTGCTCCTGCACATCCTTCTTTGGGAGGGCCCAAGCACAAGGTTGTGGTTGTTGCAACATTCCTGCTGCCAAGGGGCCAATTCCTGTGTCTGTAACTGGGGAGAGGGGCTTTGTGCTCCCAGGCAGTTAGAGGCAAAAAGGAAGAGGCAGCACAGCAGGTAATTAACCCTAAGGCTGATTAAAAACAAAACAGCCTTGAGAGGAGACAGTCACCTACAGAAATGCTTCTTTCTCCTGAGGTGTCCCCAGGATGTGCTCAGTCTCTGTGTACAGTGAGTTTGTCAAAATGGATGACAGAAGAACATAGATCTGTGCCTTGGGCCTCCAGGTTCTCCATGAAAACTAAAGGGACTGGCTGAGCCCCTTGGCAGCATCCCCGAAATCCAAGCGAGACTGGCTGCACTGTGTCTCCCCCTGCCCTGCTGTGCTCACCCACGGTGACGTGGTGGGGGCTCACGAGGTCCAGGCAGTGCGCAGCCGTGACCACCCAGCGACTGCTAAGGAGGCTCCCGCCACAGAAACCCACCCCCTGACTGTTGCGGATCAGCACCTGTGGGAAAGAAGAGGCAGAATTGGCACCAGGGCTGTGCCAGGAACGTGCACACACTGTGGGCTCTGGCCCAGGTAAAAAACACATCTGGCAGGAGCCACCAGCTCACCAAGAAAAGGGGCTGTGAAAACAGTCATAAAACCACTGCGCTGCTGTGACAAGAGAGCAGAGTATTCTAATGAACTAAGCTTGACAAGCTTAGGTAGACTTAGACCTGTAGTGACTGGTGTTCTTCTGAAGTGAATAAGTGTGACTGATTTATTTTTCATGTGGCTTCAAGTGTTCTGGTGGCAGTGGAGAACAGAAACACAAGTTGCACTTCATTAGTACTCAGGTAATAAAATCTGTAATTATCTACGCAGTAGCAAATGGAGAGTTAAAACAGTGTTTGATGTCTGTCTTGTCTGTTCAGAATTATAAGCTCCATCAGTGCTTCAGCATCTCCTCAACTATTACTTCTATGTACCATTGCTGCTTTAAATTCTGTTCAGTAGTGCTAGAAATAAACATTGAAAAGTAACAAAGAACAATTACTAGAAAATGCTAACTTAGGTTATGAAGAACTAGAATGCAATGGATTTACAAAACTCTTTCAAAATTAGATGGATAGATAGATAGATAGATAGATAGATAGATAGATAGATAAAACCTTCAATTACAAATTTCTTGGTGTAATGACAATTTAAAACCACCTTGATGGTAATACTTCATTTCTAGAAGAAATTGTACAGCATTCAAACAGCACCCCAAAATCTGGCCTCACTGGTGCGAAGGGAAGCAGCTGTTGTTCCTTCTAGATGGGTACAAAATGGTGGAAACCCATAAAATTGGCTAATAGTGACATTTCAGCTTGTTAAAGTGCACAATGCATAGTCCACCCAGGTTTAGCCTATGACTTTTCCACCTGTAAATACCTTCTGGTGTGTGGAATTGGGAAATCTTTGCAAACAGTAACAGGACATTGACCAAAGAGAGATTAATAATAAGGACATGCACAAAAAGAGCCCAAAATGACGATTCAGAATTCAAAACAAGACAGTGGAAACAACCCCCTGGGAGAGCACTCACATGCACTCACCTTCCCCTTTGAGCCCTGACAGTTCTAAGTCCCTGACTGTAACCTCTACAAACAGCTCAATGTTCTACTGAATCTCACCTGGCCATGGAATCTACCTTGGGAAAACTATAACCAGCTTTCCAAAAGGAAGCTTTTCCCCAAGGACATGCAGACATAACCTGAACTACAGCACTAAAGATCTGACTGACTAGATTAAGAAAGTATTATGTTCCTATCCAAAAGCACATACATGTAGTAGGACAGGCGGAGAATCATAAAGGTATCTAAAAGTATTATCAAAAAGCACCCCAGAAAGCCGAGAAATCTGTGTGATCTCATTGCTCTCAACCTGAAACAACTTTATAATGGCTTGATGAACTCTGTTCCTGAAAGACCCAGTGATGATAAAGTAAGAAAGCATTTAGGTGTGGTGGTTGGCCAGACTGGAAGTAAAGTATTACCTGCCAGGGGCAATGTCCACGATGACACAGTGTTCCTCCTGTTATCCTGGTGTCCCTGTGCTCCAAAGTAGAGCTGATGTTTGTCTGGGTGGGCTGAGGCATGTGCAGAACATGGCCCCAGTCCCTGCTCTGATGCAGCCCATCGTTCCCATGTTGAATGGCCCCGGTTCCATGTGAGCCAGTGCCCTCCCCTTGTAGGTGTTGCCCCATAGCATTTCCCCCCATTTCTTCCTGCCTGGCAGCAAGTGCTGTGTTCTCATTCTGCAAGGCAGGGCCCTGGCTTGGCTCACCCCATGCAGCCAGGCCTCTCCCAGGCCTGGCAGTTCCCTCCACTGCCTCGTAGGGCTCTGAGACATCCACCTTTTGTCCCACAGCACTGTCCCACAGGGGCTTCTGGGTCACAGAACGCACCACTGTCTTATTCCAGCTGGAAGCATCTCCTGCCTCCTCCGTTGGTTCAGTATGCCCAAAGGCATCCCTTATGGTCTCCTTTTTCCCAGCATCACCATGTTCCAGCTCCATCTGCCCAACTGTGTCCCCAGTGCTTCTGTTCCCCTCGGGCATATCCTGGTGCTCCCACTGGCCCCTCAGGAGCATTTTTTGCCCCTGCTGCTGTTCCTCCTCCAGAGCCCTCCTGGCTTGGATCAGGCCACAGGGAAACGGTGCTGGAGGGAGGAATGACAGAAACAAAGACTGAGCTTAAGGGGTGTTGCTGTTACAGCGAACTCAAACACAAAGCAGTGCTTTTCCTGTCCAAGAACTGGACTCCCATAAGAGGCTAGGAACAACTCTGACCTCATGATGTCAAATTCCCCATTGGATACCCCCTTGGCTGAGTGTGCAGAGCTCATTATCCAGAAGCAGGCATGTGGCTGTGCCTTTTCTGAGCTATCAGCAAGAAGCAGCCTGCCAAGGGCTCTCTCCAGGCTAGAATACTAACCCAGCACTTCCCTTCTGCCTTAACAGCAAGTTTTAAAGCCCCCTGTCCTATCCTCTCCCCTCCCAACGCTGCACTTCAGCCTCACAACTCAGTTCAGCTGTTTTAAGTCCGCGCTGGAAGGAACAGGCCCACCCCAGACTGTCCTGCTGCTCCTTGATCCCATGCCTGCTCCCAGGGGCACTGGATTACAGACACCCGAGGCAGAGGAACCTTAACATCCTAAATAAATATGCATTACAAATAAGACAGATCTTTCCATATGCTAAATGCAAGCTGCAACAGCCACAGCATGTGCAGCTCTTCTGTATCGAGTGGAGGGTAAGTCAGGGCCTGTAAACCTGCTCTTTGCCTGAGGTGGCCCCAGCAGCCCGTGCTTTACCTGCCTGCACGCAGCTCTTGCCGTCCTCGTGCAGGGTGTAACCCCTGGCGCAGGAACACTGCACGTGGAAGGCGCTGCTGTCCCTGCAGTACTGCCAGCACCCGCCGTTCTTGTACCAGCACTCCAACCTCTCTGCCAAGGAAACACCCACTGTTAGGGCTGCAATGAGCCTGGGCAGCACCCAGCCCCTGGAGCTGCTATTGCATGAGCAAAAGTAGGAAAACATCTGCTGGAATGGCTCAGGGAAACAAGGAACCACCTCTTAGAGTTCCAGACACCCACAAACAGGACCTTATGTTTGTTGTTGTTCTGTTCCCATTTGCCAGCTCTGCCCTGAGGCCACAGCTGGGCCTTTCTGCCTGTGGAGCAGGGATAAGAAGGCCTGGGAAGAGCAGACACTTCTAAATGCATCAGTTTTTGATCCATCTGCAAATTTTATATCATGACAGGTTTAAAGCAGGAGACATTTTGAGGGGGCCCTGAGCCTGTCAGAAATGGACTGAGATTTTTATTCATTGTTATATTAAAAATAATAATGTTTAATTGCTTCACTGTACAAAGAAAAGTTCAATAAAAACACTTGGAGGAAAAAATAACTTCTGATTCATAGTTTCCACAGTGTGGCTTTTGCTGTTATTTCATGCCTCAGTTTTCAAACTGGATACAGCATTTTAGAGGATCAAAAATCTGGGAAAAGAAGCAAGTTTTTATACTTCATTTTTCAGCACTCATATATTACAACGTAAGTATAACAGATTTTTCCTCTTTCAATAAGCTTTGGCTAATTTGTTTGATGATTGACTCAAAAGAGAAGAGCCTGAACATGAACAATCTCCAGTGCAGGCATCTATGGCAGGAGTCACTAGAGTTGTGACCCCTCTAAAGTGATGACAAGCAGTAATTCCCTGGGAGCAGATGGGAGTTTGCCATGTGCAATCCTTCCTTCACAATGAATGCCAGTGTGTTTGTTTCTGTACTCACCTATTTCACAGTTGCGTCCCCGAAATTCTGGGGGGCAGATGCAAAAGTAACTGTAATGTCTTATTTTGCAGACTCCACCATTGTTACAGGGATTTGTACTACATGGATTTAAACCTAAGGAAAAGAAATAAGGCATAGTGTAATTCCAAGTATTAAGAGAAGCCAGGCTTTCAATTGCCATGTAATTCTTTGTACCCAGGAGGGACACAAGAAATAAATTTTTTAAAAATTCCTTTTATACCTACCTTTGTAATTGAACCAAAACTCCATCTGCAAGAAGAAATCACAAATGAAGAGAATAGGCAATAAATGGTCATATTGATTACTGAAGATATAATTTAGAACACTGTTTTTTTTAGACTCCAGGTAAACTGACATTTTGATTAGACCCATAAACATTCTCACAGCAGATCTCCTGATCACCATCGTTCCACTTACTTTTGTTTGCACCATGGACCAGCTGCAGAGGGCATAAACTGGCTTGTACTAGAACCAAAAGGAAACAAAGCTCAGATCCTTAAATGCTCCACCCACTGAAAGGTCTGTGGCACCAGGTCAGGGGTTTCAAGTGACACCATCACCACACACAACGTCCCCCAAACCGAGTCACTGCAAGGCCTCAGCACCAGCTGCTTTGCTCTGAAGAGCCATTTCTACTGCCTGCTAAGGAGACATCCCTGGTACCTTGGGCTGGATCCAGGACAGACCAGGCACCTGTTTAAAGTGGCAGCTCCAACTCCTGCCTCAGCTTAAGGTCCGAGATGGCCCCAGCCCTGATTTCAGCCAGATGCTGTCGGGCCCTGGGAATGGGATGCTCCTCCTCTGAATTTGGAGGGTCTGGACAAGGAAGTGACCTCTGAAAATGTCCCAGTCACATTGCTGGATTGATGCTATCAGAAATGGGTTTTACATACTTCCAAGGAATTCTGTTTAACATTTACACAACAAACCAAGCAGTCACAAAGTGAAGTCTCTGAGGTGCCCTGAGTGACCCTCCCTGAATCCCCCTGAAGTGACCCAAGCTGCAGAATCCATAGACACAGATCTCCTGAGCCATGCCAGGTGCCTTGGGAACAGTTACTTACACCTCACTGTTGATCTTCCTCTGTTTCTGCTAAAATCAGGTTTCTCACCGTTTTCTCCTGTGAATGGAAGATCTCCTTGGCCTCCTCAAATGAACACTTTTCCTCATTGCATTCTCTCTCCAAGTTCCCTGGACGAATCTCTTCTAGGAAGTGGTTGGCACGTTTATGGACTCGCAGCACCTCGTGGGCTTGGTCTTTTCTCATAAACACTAGAAAACCAAAACTGAACGGTTGGTGCTGAAGACAATACAGTAGCATTGTCACAGTCAGACAGGCTTTCAGTGGAGTAAACAGTATCAATGAGGGGAGTGGGAATCTACACAAACAGCCCAAAGAGAAACAACATTAGTCTGTGTTTCAGCAAAAGATACCAGTAGTTTAAGCTTTCTTTCAGATCAAAACAACCACTACTGAGACTTGCAGATTAGTGCAGAAATAATTTTTTATTCCACAAGACTCTTGAGTATATTGCAACTTCTTCTTTGAAGGCTGGTTATATTTTTCTGCTTAACTATTATGATTCAGAACAATTATTAGGTTGATCTTTGGTAATGGAGACCCAGAGTTTTCCAGTTGTGCTGTGGTCACAGCAGGACAGACACCGATCCTTCATTATGAGAAATATTAAAATGTTGATTTTGTACTTATATTTAGTTCATCTCAACTTTGCTTTACTAAGGTACCTGCCGTCCTCCTGTGATGCCTTAAGCTATTACTGCCAATAAATTAAGGGAGGAATGGCCAAAAGAGGGGAATAGGTCAGTAAGGTCCTCCCCACAAATCTCCTGGTGCTCCACAGCACATCTTTGCTAAGGCACCTCTATCTCAGGACGGTGTCCCAGCGTTTTTCCACCCACAACCCTTGTGGGTACTCTGATCTCATGGGCTGTCACTGTTGGGAGAAGATGAAGGGTTTGCGTTTTTGTAACATCTCCAGAAGTGCAGCCCTATATCCAAAGTCCACCTTGTAGATGGAAAGGCTGCTGTGCTCTGTATGTTATGAGACAAAAGCTCACTTTGTAATCCTGACAAAGCCTATGGAAATCCACACAGCATTGCACCAAAAGTGCTCCCTTTTCCCTGCCAGGGGTTAGTGCCCTGGACAAGTCAAACCCTTTGACAAAGAACCCAGTTCTGGAGATGGATTGTGAAAACATATTTATTTTCAATTGCAGGATCAGCATCTACAGCAATGACTGAAATTCTAGAATGAGTATTACATTGCCTCATTTCCAGGCAATTAGTAACAGCCCACAAAAACTCAGTGGAGAAAAGCTTTGCACAGATCCTGCTGTCTGGCAATGGAGAACGTTTCCTTCACTTGCATCAGTAAAATCTCCCTTCAGCACCCCTTGTGTTCTGTGGTCCTCTTAAAGTAGTAGAGCCTTTACAGATACCACTGCTCACTCTGCTCTTCCTCCTCTGCAAGGACAGCCACGAGGTTTCCTGAGATCCTGCACACTCTCGTGCCTGTCTCACAGCTCTCTGAAGTAATTTCCAAACCTTGTGTAGTTGTTGTAGTACAATAAAAATTAGGTGCAAGAAGACATGTTGAAAGTGCCTCATTTTAGCTTCCCAAATTGGAAACCTTTGCCTTGCAAAAATAATTCAGATTTTGGGTTCCATGTCACAAGTACAATACTTTTCAGCAGGGGAGTCGGCTAATTAGGAAGCTAAGAAAGGCTGATTTCTCTTGGAACTGTGTAAATGAATATTCATTTTTTTTCTTGTGCATTTCAGGAAGTGTTCCTTCAAGCCACAAGACTTTGTGTTAGGAACAGGAACATAGTTTCAGTTTAAATGCCAAGATTGCCACAAAAAGACAATTTAATTTAAAAAGTAACTCAGAAATATCTACCTGAATATGAAAACAGGCAGCTGCTGTCAATGAAGCACATCAATAGGAGAAGTGTCCCAAGCAAGGAGCTGCTCCCCATGTTAGTGAGCATCCAGAACACTCTGACCTCCTGATTTCTTTCTGAGGGAAAAGGAGAATGAAATTAGTATGTTGTCAGAAAATCAGCCTGCAACAAGGGTGAAAAAGTAGAAGCAAGAGGACAAGAGATAAAGAAAGCAAATTCTACCCAGTTCATTTTGATCTCATGTCCCCTTACTCCCCTAGCCAGGCCGATGCTGAACACCCCAACATGCAGGGGCTGTGGGGTGGGGTGGGGGTCAGACCAGTCTGTGGGGCAGCATCAGACCAGGCTATAGGGTAGGGGCAGAGCCCATGGAAGCTATGGAAAAGCCATGGGAAGTATGGGAGCACACGGCCCCACTGGAGCAGAGGCCGCGTCCCGCCCAGCCTTGCTTTAGCCTGGGGGGACACCACCAGCCACTGTGCAGCTACTGATGCTCTGCTCAGGGAAGAGCATGCACAGACCCCAAGAAGGAACCAAGCACCACATACCAGCAGTCACAGGTATAGCACAGAAGTTTGCATTTCTTCCTATTACCTTCCCAGGTGAAAGGATTTACCAGGATTCAACAGCATATTCCTCTCTGCGACTTGCAGCATTTTTTCAAAAACACAGGATCCAGAATGATTTCAATTTACACAGAACCATGCAATTATACTCACTTTTTTCTCTATTTTTTTAGGGGATGACAGGAACGAGATTTGGACGCGTACCAGGAACAGCCATGAGGTCAAGAGGTTGATCATTAACCAGTCACAAATATTGACAGAGGAGATACAACCTGAATTCTATGAGACACATTAGAAATTCAAAATCAGAAGAAAATTGTGTATGTGTTTCCACATATGTGCATTAAAAAAAGAACTTAGTCTTTAAAATCATCTTCCAATACTAAAAGCCACTTCTTTGCAATACGTTTCTTCAGGAAAATGTGGAACTGGTAGGAGCAGATTTCTGACACACTATCACCTTTCAGGAGGAAAGACCAACTGATCTGGAAAAGAAGCAAGCTGCTCTGTAAACATCTGCTGAAATACTGCAGAGTTCGGAGAATGCAGGAGGATTCACAGCAGGCAGGCAAACATTGCCTGGTCCCAGCCACAGCCATCCCCTGCCCTTCTTTGAGCACAACCATATTTTAAGTTGTAACTCAGTGTTACAGGTTGCCTGTTCCTGGGGCAGGCCTGCTGGGAAGGGTGCTGTTGAAAGCATTGCCTTTTAACATTCCTACATCCTTAAATCCCATCCTAAGGGAAAAGGCCAAGGAGAAAAGAGCCAGAGCCAAGGAGCACAGCAGCCCCTTCCCCAACTGTTCCTTCAGTAATGACTCAGTATCAGCACTTGGGTAATGACCACCGAGGCAGTTTCCAAGTCAAGAAGTCCACAAGTTAAGAGGTATTAAACATCTTTGCTTGACACCACATTAAGTTTCTTACAAACTCTAACCCAGTTCTGTTGTACCTGAGATTTTTTTCTGTTTAAGTCTCATTACAAGGGCAGACTGAAGTTCTTCACTGATCCAAACCCTTCAAGGTGTTGGAAACACACATCACTACAGTAGAGAGAGTTCTGTTTTTTCTTTCTACAAGATTAATTCTACTTAACAAGGCTTAAGTGCTAAGATTAGAAACAAGTATAAACTGTGATATTAAACTTTGCATGCACTCTTGCTACTTCCTATGAACTTACTGGTACTCTGTATGTTTATTTACTCAAATACACACAGAGATCCAAACACACACCATTTATCAATAAGCATTAGCAATGCTCACATAGGCTCCAGCTGATTGCAGTCACCAGAACTACAAGGAACATTTGCTTACCTTGCTAATTAGAAGAGAATTACAGGCCTCAGGATAAATAGAACCTGCAAAAGCTTGGAATTAAACCTTTTTTTTTTCAGTAACATTATAGAGTTCTCATTCCCTTTTGAGGAACTTTGTGTGGGGTGAAATCAGGCATCAAGTATGCAAAGAATAGAAAATACAGAGAAGTTCTAGTCACCTACTGAATCAATGATCTGTGAGCACCGGAGAAGGATGTGAGGGAGTGGAGGCAGTAATGATGTTACAAAAATTTTCACTGTGTTGAAGGAAAAATAATACAAATACAGAGCAAACCAAACCAGTTACTATGGGTAAAGCTGAAATGACAGAACTGCATCTTTATGGTGACTTGCAGAACACTTTTCTCTGTCCCTTCCCATCCCCACCCCAACCAATTTGGACATTTTACACTGCAAAGAGAGTTGTCTGACCATGGACTACCTTATTTTCTACAATGCTGTACAACATTTCAGCTAGCAGGGGTTTTTTTCTTGCCTGTAAGACCTAAGTAGGACCATGCCACAAATGAACAACATAACCTGCACAGAACCAAAGTAAACAAGAAAAAAAGAGGAAAAAAATGTCCCAAGGAACCAGGTTAACACATACTTAATATTTAATACTGAAGGTCTGATAGTACATTACACTGCATATTGTCACCAGCACAACATTCCAGACTCTTGAGGTCAGAATCAACCCTTCAAAGGAGCTGACTCGTCTATATGGTGCTGGATCCACTCAAGGTACTGACTAACTTTGGTGTAGACTCCAAATTTGTCCCTTCTCCCACAGCCTTCGCCCCAGCTCACCAGTCCCACCAAAAACCAAGTGTCCTTGTATTTGGTGAACATGGGCCCTCCGCTGTCCCCCAGGCAGGCATCCTTCCTGTCTCCCAAGCTCCCGGCACACAGCATGTTGTCAGAGATGGGAAACCTCATGGCCTGGGCACACTCGTTGTGGGGCACAACAGGGATCTCGATGTACCTGAGGGAGGTGGGGTAGCTGACATTGACGTCACTGGTGCTGCCCCAGCCAGTTACCACCACCTGCCTCCCACCCCGTGCGAGCTCCTGCTCGGCCAGGCTGCGGCTGGGGAGGCAGATTGGCAGCGCGTATCTGTGGTACAGCACATGCTCAGCCAGGTGCAGCATGGCTATGTCATTATCTGATGTCTCCTTGGTGTAGTTTTCGTGGATCACCTGTTTGTCAACTGGAATGATTTGCTCATGTTTATCACGACGATGGAAAAGGAATTTACCTGGAAGAGCAAACAAGAAGAGGACAAATGCTGCCAAATATTCCTTCTCCTTGAACACCAAAGCATGTGGAATATGCTGTACTCCCATGGTTTTATTTCCCTTGTAATCAGACATTTTCTTTTTATGTCACAGGTTGACAGTGTTCTTATCAGATGGACAAGCCTGTAAACTTTTCCTATTTACTGAAACCATGAATACCCACAGTACTAAATGAACTGGTGCCCTAGAGCTCTGGTCATCAGATGAGAAACTAAAATGCCTGCTGTGTTCACATTTCAGTACACTTGTGCAATGTGACAGATCTTCTTCAGGAGCAAAAAAACCCATTAAAAGCTGTGAGAGCAAGCATATGCAAAGCAGAACACTCATGACATGGCATGAGCTTTATGCTGCCTAAATGAAATGTCAGGATTTGTAAAGAACGGTGACTGACGGGTAAGGCTACTCCTTTCTGAAATCTTACATCTGTATTTTAAGGAATTTTTGACTGTTTATGGCTTCTGGGTTATTATTTGAGCTACATGATCACAGCCACTTCAGAGGCCAAGCACTCAATGGAAAGTAGGCAGGAAACTGTCAAAAAGGGCCACAAAGCCAAGAGGTCCTTTGTGACACATTGGGATAGGAAAGGCAGGGGCAGGTCTTTCTTGTAGGCTGTGTCAATGAGGTCTTGCAGCTCTTTTTTTTCTGTAGAGAGTCAGTGTCTGCAAGCATAGGGACTTATAAGCCACAGTAGCTATAGACACATCCTCTCAAAAGATCCCTTAAGCCCAGTTTTGGATCTTGGCCTTCCAGAGCAATTGTTTTCGAGTGTCTCCCCTTGCTCCTCTGCAGACACCTAATGGAAAATTCATACCTAGCCAGAGCAGGTAGCTGAAACTGCTCTGATTTGTTGTATTAAGTAGTTCCAGGGCCTGAAGGACTTCCTGGTATCAAGCCAACAACCACAAATCAGTGTTTTTCTCCTACCAAAACCTCTCTTCCTTGGGACCAGTGTCCTTGGAGTGCTCTCCAGCCACTGTGGCTGGGGGCTGGCTGGCAGGGAAGGGGCCGGGCTTTATTCCTGCCTTCACAGGTAAACTCTGCTTTAGGCCTCAGAAATAACTCTGGACTGAAATGCTGTCAATTCTTCTCCTCTGAGGAAGGCAGTGTGGATGAGCAGCAACTCACATTCTGCTGGGCTCACTCACTCTGGATGCAAGCCCTGCCATCAACTGAGGCACCCAGGAACAAGTGAGTGACACCTTTCCCACTGTAGTGACAGGTTCCCTCCCCCAGCCCAGGAGAACCCCCTTTTGACTTCTGGTGGATTAGCTAACCCAAGAGTCCAGCAGTTCTGGGTGTACTGAACCCAGAGGCTGTGTGAAATCCACCTAGTTCTTTCTGCCCAATAAAGAGCATCATAATCTTGTTGCTAGCAGAAAAATATTAACCCTGAAGGCAGAAACAGTATTTTGAATGGAATCTTTACATTCACCTATCTGCTCTATTTTCTTGGAGCTCTGAACAGATTTCTGGATGCTCTTAGGCTGGAGATGCAGGAACTAGAGCACCAAACAGGAAAATTGGGTTGTTCTTAAATCCACCTTCCAAAACTTCGCTACTCTGAGAACTAACTCAGACATTAAAAATCCACAAGTCCTGCTACAAGACTTCTGCCCAAGCTGAGTGCAAACCCAGCTGTGAGCCTCCCCTCCAGTTTTGCTTCTATGGGTGGCAAGCTGCAGTGCAGCAGGTCCAGAAGGGTTTTGGGTATCCCAGCCTGACAAAGGCAGGTCGGCTCAGCACCAACACCTTCATGGCTGTCATGGAGATCAGACTGTCCTCACAGCTGTGGTGATGTCTCCATCCAAAACTCTGCTCCAGGTACCTCACTAGACATCTCTAGGTATAGAGCATGGCTTTTCTGATGAGAACTGCTTTTGTGGGGGCAGTAAAATGCCCAAAAGACACATATAAAAGGAAATCATGTGGTTTTAGGCTAGGTCTTAAACAGGTTCCCTTCTGCCTGATCTGGAGCATCATTTGAAGAAGACTGTGATCAGGGTGCACATGCACCTCCACACACAGTAAAGGGCCCTTCTGTGGTTCCCAGCACAGCAATACTGCTCAGGGCTGAATAAGGGTTGTCCTCTCATGTATCACAGCTCTCAGTCCACAGCCTCAAACTTGCTTCTTCCTCTGTGAACAAGGAAGGTCTTTTGAGCAAGTATGAGAATGAGAGAAAGCCAAGTCCCCACTGAAAACCATCCTGACACTATAAAATACTCTGTATACTCTCCCCAAAATCAGGTGTGAAATGTCTCTCAAGTTTCATTTAAACAGAACAAAGTCTTCTCAAATCAGGGTTCTCAAGTGCTGACATTTCTTTACCCACTGAAAATCACTTATTTTTTGGACTCTCTTGTCAGATCCCACCCCTTCTTTCTGTGCTGCAGACACATCTCAGAGCATGGCTATCCCAGCTGAAAGCTTGCCCAAGTTACACTCAAAGCTACGTCCAACACAGCAGAGCACTCCAACACCATGTCTGACAGTTGCTTTTCTTCTAAAACATTCCAAGATGCTTTACCAAGCAAACTGCACAGGTTTATTCTTCTTGGGCTTCACTAAAATCAATGGAAAACAATTAAGAGGGGAGAAAATTACATAATGTATGCACATCTCCAAACTATCACATACACTTCTACTTGGATGTCTGTCTGTGAAAAAGTGAATATCCTAGCACTGAGAGGACACAAGGCTACATCACATACTTTTCCATTCATCCAGTATATTGGATGTACATAAACACATCAATCTGTATGTGCTTTACTGTCTCTGTTCTCAAACACCTGCACATCTAAAAAAAAAATTCTACTTCAATGTGAATGGAAGATTAATTATTTTTGTCTGTTAATTCAGGAGCAGTGCTGCTACTTGACATAGTGACATTCTTTCGTGCTCCAGAGCAGCAGTGCAAGTAAAGGCAGTGTGGCCATTCTGTAGCACGTCCCTCCTTCTCCAATCAAACTCTCTTAGTAATAGTGTTTAATGCATGAAAAGGCAGGTAGAGATCCTGTGACATTCTCTTTCTGGGATTAAGATCTTTTTTTCAATATTGGGATGACCTTGAATATTTTCAGCACCAGAAGAGACCAAGTCTTTCTACTTTACAGAGCAGCAGCAGTGCTCAGAAGACTTCAGCTCAATTCCACAGTAAGGCTGATAGTGGCTCAGAGGAAACCAGATTTTCATTAAGCTTTGTTTTAAGCTAAGGTGTGTTTGAAATACTGTCTAGACAGTCCACTCCTACAACCAAGGACTTGTGTCTTCAGAAGATGCTACTATTCTCCCTGAAATGATAAACATTTTAAATGAAACAGTTATATTTAAAATACACAAAGACAGATGATTTTCCATACCAACTTTTACTTTGAGCTCCTTATCTGTGTCAAGGCAGTGTGCTGCTGTTAGGACCCAAGCTGGATGGATGAGAACACCCCCACACAGAAACTTCCCACTCGTACTTTGCAGCATAACCTGAAAAAAACCCAAGAGAGGTGTGAGGTGTAACATGGAGTGTGGCTCACCAAACACTGTGCACATCCTTCTCTGTGGTTGCCCAATACCCAGAGGCATCAAGCACCAACACTGGCACATTCACCAAAGCCAAAGCCCTACAGTGGGACAAAAGCCTTATGAATAAAATCTCTGTGGAACACCTACAAACAAGTTTTCAATGTTCTTCCTGAAGGAGGGATGGCTTCATCCAAAGCACTATGGGGTGATGCTGGGCACTGTAAAGAAGCATTTTGTACTCAAAGCTTTGAAACAGTGAGCACAAATGAGGGGATTATTCTTGTGTTCCACACCAGAGACAGACAGTGCATCATCTCAGGCTGCAGCCCCCATGCTATGCTGTAAAAGGGCCTTTAATATCAAAAAGAACCAGACTCTGATTATTTGCAATCATTAGTTCTATGATAAGCTCTGTGAGGTCTACTATTTCTCTGTGATATATCTCAGCCTGCCATGGCATATTTTGCTCATTAAATCTGTTAACTTGAATTTATGATAGACAAGGCTTTTAAAAAAGTGCGAGAAGGTCACCTCCCACTCCCACCATAAGACTGTTACAGGAACTGGAGCACACATCACATCACACAGCACAAGTTCCCCAGGATGGAGCAACAGAGCAGGTGAGTGTGATCACCATCCTCTCTTTGATGGTGCTGGCAAGGTAAGGTAAAAAACTTGGCAACAGCGACAAGGTCAAGAGTCAAAACAGATACTAAATAATTTTTTCCTGCCACTCCAACTCTGTCTGGGCTTGCCTTTGAAAACGTTAAGGAAATTTTAGCTTCCTGTGATGCCACCAGTAATGTAGGAACCTTTCTGGAGCAGCCAGGCAGGCAAAGCTTTTTGGGAAGAGCCTGAACTACTTGTGGTGAGGAAGTCTTTTCCCCTACCTGCCAAGGGCTGTCTCCCCTTCTTCCAACTGTTCCCTCAATGAGCCGAATATTGAAGCTTGCTCTGGCTTCAGTGTCGTCCACCTTCACTCTCCCACAGGGGAACTCCACTGTGCAGATGCAGAGAAGTTCACTAGCAAAGCCCAGATCACTCAATGCAAAATGTCTTCCTAGAGCATTCCCTCTGTGTCTCTACCCTAGACAATACTTCACAGGCCTCATGAATTCCCTCAGTGCTTGGCAGAGGAGGCAGTCTCCAGATTCCCCTCTAAGTCTCCATGAAGCAAACACAGATTAAGGGCCATAAAGCAGGTATGGAGTTGGGAAATGTAGGCAGAGTTACTCTGCATGGAATAGGTGTTCTGAAAATGAGTACAAAGTGCACTGCAGACAATTCTCCACTAAAACTCTCTTACTTCAGTCCAAATAATCTTCTGTCAAACCTGGACTACAAATATCCTCCTCTTACCTACAGGCTTGCACGTGATGTGGTCGTTCATCAAGTGATACCCCGATGCGCAGCTGCACGAGCGACGCTGGTTGGCAGCGTCATCCCTACAGAAATGGTCACATCCCCCATTATCCACAGAACAGTTGGTGTATTTGATCTCTTAAGGGAAAAAGGAACAGCAAGAGAAATGCGAGAAGTTTGAAAGTTAGAGAGTCACAAGGAGGCAGTGTGGCAAAGTGACATCGTGATTCAAGTGGGCTACAGCTGCTAATGGATTTGGGATGACAGTTGTGGGCTTTAATGGCACTTGGGCCCTGTGACAGGCAAAGAGACCTTGGTCCAGAATCAGGTAGTGGGGACATGCAGGAAACAGAATACTGTCGGGGCAGGTAGACCAAAGAACAGAAAATCCCCTGTCACTATATGCAAGTCACACAGTGCAAAGTGTTGATGATACAGGACATGTGATGCTCATCCCTAACTATGCTATCCAGCTTTTGTCCAATGAAAAAATTGTTCCAGTAATGACAATAAATACAGTGTATTTAAAAACCCCACCATCATCCCTGGGTTGATAGTTCTAAAGTAACTGAAAACGCTACTTTACCAAGTTATTTTCGGTACTTGTTCAAAATTGTCCTTCTATGGCAACACAAAGTTACTTTGGTTTAGATAAGCACAGATAAACCTCTTGTCACATTCATGAAGCAAGAGAGAAATCACACTAGTAAAGAAAGTAAGTTGTGCAATGACTGAAGTGTCAATTCCTACTGCAGAGAAACCCCTATCACAAAGGATGTTATTTTATAGTGGATTAAATGCAGCATTACCATAACTGCAGAAAACCCCCTCCCAGCCTTTGTTACAGATGCAGGAAAATTTTCCAATATTGTCCTTGCAGATCCCATTGGAACAAGGCTGTGGCACACACTGGTCTCCATCTGAAACAGAGGTAGGAAAACTCAGTCCCTGAATCATACAGAGCTCTCAGATCAAACATCAACACAAACAGCCCCTTCCCAGATTCCCAAACTTCACCCATGGTTTCTGGCACTTAATGGTGACACCTTCACCGCACTCACCCAGAGACAGGGGCATCACTCTGGGTTCTCAGTTGCAGCTTACAGGGCAAGTGGGGTGGGCAGAAGGGGAGGAAAGAGCAAAGCCTGAGGGAGACAGGGCAGTGGCAAGTGACTGCAGGGGCTTCTCTTTGCCTCACATTAGACAGGGTTAGAGCATCAAAGCCCTTTTCACCAATTCCTTAGCTCTGGGGAGATGATTGATGTCAGGTACAGGTGCACCTCAAGTGTTTTAGGAAGGCTGCTTCCTGTCTGTGTGATAGAACAGGAAAACATTCTTTGCACCCCCGCATAGGAGAGAATGAGAATTTGAATCAGTATGTGATTCACAGCAGGAGAAAGGCTGAGTACCAGTTACTCCAGAGGAAGCACAGAGAAGTGATTAGGAAAGTCTCTTACTTACCTACATACTTGCTCCAAAAATTGAGCTGTGGAGAAATAAAACTTACATTATGGAGAGAAAACCATTTTTAACAAGTGAGGGTTTTAAAGTGTATCATGGCCTTGGGCAACAGAGCACAGCACTCCAGTCAACAGCATCAGTCTCATTCTTGTCAGTGGCACATGTAGCTGGCACTACAAACCAAGAAAACTGGCCAAATGGTCCTGTACTGCTTGTACTAAGCACAGTTACACCCTGTCCTGCTTGCAGACCCACCACCATCACAGCCCCTCAATATCCCCACAGCTTCTCTGTTTTCTTGTCACTTACTGCCAGAGGAGGCACCTGAGTTCACTTGTGCCCAGTCAGACAAAATGTGGGCATTTCAATGACAGACCCCTCTCTACTCTGGGGTCTGAGGAACAGCAAGGACTGGCTCAACTCTGCTCAACACAATAACGAACAGTCCAAGCCAACACAATGACTGAGTATGGAAAAGGGGCAGGAGTCAGGGATGCTGGCAATAAAGGTAGTGTCCAGTTGAAAATATGAGTTTGGAGAAGGAGAGATAACATAGCGATGAGAGAAATGTTTGCCAGGCCCAGCTGGGAGACTGAGGAGAATGAAAAGCAGCCAGGGCTGGTGAATGGACAACAGAGGGCAGACTGAAAGGACTGGAAAAAACTCAGTGGTAGCAAAAATAGCCAATGGCATCAAGCAAGGATTGGAATTATCTGGCTGGGCCCTAAATCTTACCATTGGGTCATGTGGGATATGCATGAGCAGCCAAGCTTTGTGGCCCATACAGGTGGTAACACAACAATCACTGTAACAAAATGACATTCAAAACCATGCCTACACCTTAGGAGTCAGGAGAGATCCACGTTCAGTGCTGACAGCATGACCTCCTATTTTAAGAAAATAATTGATTGGTTAACTCCCCCACTCATCCCTAAATAAAACAACTTACTGTTGCTTCCTTGGTTTCAAATATCTCACTGGCCTCCTCAAAGTCACAGTGCTCCTCAACACACTCCCGCTCCACAGAGCCCGGCTTGAGCTCCTCCAGGAAAGAGTTCGCCCGCTTCTGGATCCTCAGCACTTGGTTTGCATCTTTAATGCTGTAAAATACTGGAAGCAAAAATGTGAAAGTGTGAGCAGAAAAAAGAGCTGGTTGAAAACCAGTAGTGGTGCTTCACAAAGGACACTCAGCAGAGCACCAGTCCCTCTCCAGCAGAGCAAGAGGGGCTGCCCTGGACACCAGGGGCTGTCCTTGCTGTAATGCAGAAGCTCCAGCCCCTGCCCTGTGTTTCTGTGACAGCTCAGGGGCTCAGGAGGGCTGTGAGCAGGCAGCTGGCACAGCCAAGCTCTGCTGGAGGAATTCAAAACCCTCAACAATAGGAACAATTCCAGCCACTCTGTCTGACTGAGAGAGGAGCCCAAAATGCACTTGCAGTGACTGGGGAAGGGCGAAGGGTCTCTCTAAAACAGAAACTTACTTGAGGTGTCGCAGACCTGAGCAGAGCAGGCAGCCAGCAGCAGCCCTAAGGTGAGGGAGTTCCACATCCTGCAGCAGCAGTCACCTGAGCAGGAGAAGGCAGGTGTGAAGAGGAGCACTTTGCCAAGTGACAGCAGGATCCTGCTGCAGACAGCTCCTACCCAGCTAGCTCCTTCACTTGCTTGTCACAGCCCTGACTCTGACTCCAGTCCTGGAGCAGCCATTCAGAGTCACTCCACACTGGTTTGCTTGTTCCCTTTAACCCACCAGCAGCTCTCCCAGAACACTTCTTGTCTGCCTCGACACCCTCCCCCTAGCACTGGACATTTTTGGCAAGCTTCCTGCTCCATTAAAGTGAGCTGTCCTTGGAAATCCCAAAGGATAGAATACTTTCGAAGCACTTACTGCTTTGTTCAGTGGGAATCAGTGTGATCTATTCTTCGCCATGAGCTCTGCTGGAACTTAGTTAATCCATAACTTCAGATATTTACTCTTTGGAGTGACATGAAGTGCTTTATTTTCAGTTGTTAAACAAACAGTGCTCGGGGGAGCTTGACAAATGACCAGCACACAACAGAAAGGGGAAACAGCTGAAGCACCCACTCTGCATTTTTCAAATCTGAGTTTTTTTCCTTTAGATTCTCTGGCAAGCAGAAATGGTTTGTAAGCATAACCACCTCATGCTAAGGACACTTGAGAGATCCTACCATCGTCTCACAGCATGCAATCACTCAAAAGGGACACATACTGCAATTTTTTAGAGTCCTCTCACTTTACTTTCTCATCAAAGGTTCCCCCCCCAAAACGGCCAAGGGAACTAATCCCCTTGACAACCAGAGGCTTGTATCAGCATGCTGCATCTTTTAATGCACTGAGTTAGCTCTCTTCAGCACAAAGTAGTCAGAAAAAAAACCAATCCTTTTCAGTTTTCTTACATTGAAGGTGGGGGGAACCACCATGTCCCACTTCTCTGAGAACAGTGTGTACAGCAGCATCTCTGCAAGCCAGGCAGCAGAGTCACAGAATTACTGAGGCTGGAAAAAAACTTCTAAGACCATTGAGTCCAAACTCTGACCAGTCACCCTTCTGCCCAGCCCAGTGCACTGAGAGCCATGTCCAGTCATTCCTTGAACACCTCCAGGGATGGGGACCCCCCCACCTCCATGGGCAGCCCCTTCCAAAGGCCTGACCACCCCTTCTGTGAAGAAAGTCTTCCTAATGTTGAGGACACAGCATCTTAGTGCAAATTACCTGTGCAGCCAGGAGTCCTTGGGGTCCCTTGTCAGGGAGAAGCGCCACTGGGGCCAGGGAAAGGTGGCCCCCCTCAGCATCTTAGCTCACATCCCACAACACTGTTCAGGAGAGCTCTGATTGCTTATAAAATGTTTTTGGTTTTGGTTTTGTTTTTCCCTCATAAACTTGACCATGGACTTGCTTGAAAACAAGCTCTCAGTGCCTGGCAGGGTTATGGAGCAGATCATCCTGAGTGCAATCACACAGCACCTTCAGGATGGACAGGGGATTAGACCCAGCCACCATGGGTTTAGGAGGGGCAGGTCCTGTCTGACCAACCTGATCTCTTTTTACGATCAGGTGACCCACCTGGTGGATGAGGGCAAGGCTGTGGATGTGTCTATCTGGACTTCAGCAAGGCCTTTAACATTGTCTCCCATAATATACTCCTGGTGCAGCTGGTAGCCCATGGCTTGGACAAGTGTACCCTCTCCTGGATTAGGAGCTGGCTGGAGGGTCGGCCC
>VWZD01004609.1:133091-195139 GCA_013396695.1 Sakesphorus luctuosus
AGGTGCTGGAGCGGGGCCAGAGAAGAGCAACGAGGCTGGAGAAGGGAGTGGAGCACAAGTGCTGTGGGGAGAGGCTGAGGGAGCTGGGGGTGTTCAGCCTGGAGAAGAGGAGGCTCAGAGGTGACCTCAGCACTGTCTAGAACTACCCGAAGGGAAGTTCTGGCCAGGTGGGGGTTGGTCTCTTCTCCCAGGCACTCAGCAATAGGACAAGGGGGCACGGGGGGCTCAAGCTCTGCCAGGGGAAACTGAAGTTGGAGATCAGAAAAAAATTCTTTGCAGAGAGAGTGCTCAGGCATTGGAATGGGCTGCCCAGAGAGGTGGTGGATTTACCATCCCTGGAGATTTTTAAACACAGATTGGATGTGGCACTGAGTGCCATGATCTGATAAACGCACTGGAGTTGGCCCAAGGGTTGGACTTGATGATCTCTGAGGTCTTTTTCAAACCAATCGATTCTATGATTCTATGATTAAACCAAGGGTTCAAAGTTCAACCACCGGGGACTTGAGCTAAAGTAGAGATTCTGGCATGCAAAATCCCAGCTGGGAAATGTGTGTGCACTGCCAGTTCTGCTAGTATGTCCTTTACCCTCAGTTCAGTCATCCCACAAGAAAAACTCTGCTGACATTAACAACAGACTTTTGTTGCAAAGGAAGTTATACAACATACCTGAATACAGGAAACATAAACTAGGCAATGTACATAGAAACATGGGTAGGACAATCTTTCATGCATGTAGCTGACCTGGCTATTTGCTACACCACCTGTTGTGTGGGTTTTAATACACTTATGTCTCTAAGACTTCGTATAGGCTGAAAATTTGGGACATACCCATCAACTGCCAACCTAAAAGACCCAAACTAGTGTATCAGCCTCCTAAAAATTGTTTCTTGGGTTTTTTTTAAACCCCTATGCTGATACTCAGAAAAAAATCATTTACTTCATCAGCTGTTGTGTTTTGAGAGCTTTATTTACCTGGGTTTTCGCCATTTCTCTTGACACTGCAGTGCAGAAATGAGTATTTTAAAAGCCAGCACTTGGGCTATCAGATGATCTTATGGCTGCTGGTGCGGGGGACTGAACAAAAGATGCTCTAGGGTACCTCAAGATGTGCCCAGTTTTGCATGCCAGGCAACCATTTCAGTCTAAACAATTACAGTGCTGGGCTCTCTGCTTTCTAGCTCACCTTCACTAAAAAAATAGGGATTTTTCTAAGGAGGGATAGAAAAGGGTAAAGAGGAGAAAGTGGAAACTTCACAAGAGAATGGCAAGACAGAGGCTCCATATAATTTACTCTAACACTGTGGAGAGTTCTGATTCACAGTTATTACAAACAGGCATTAATAATCAAAGGAAATCACCTCCTTGAAGTGAAAAAGCATCCTGGATCTTTCAACATCCACAGCTTGAATACAATTCCCCCAAACAACCTGAAGGGACAGAGCACACCAGAGTGCACAACCTGTGCTTCTTCTTCTTTCCCCTGTGTAAAAAAGCCAAAAGCTTTGGTTTTGCCTCTTCTGGAAAGCTTCTGGAGCATTCCCAAATGTGTTCTCAGGCTTTAGCTACTTAGCTAACAGTGCTAAATCAGTCCTCTCAATTTTTTTTAAATTGAAATTGTAATTTTAAATGGCAATAAATTATACACAGATGTAAATTTTGATAGAGAAGAAAACTGAGGTGGCAAAAAAATCACAAAAATCAAACCCCACAGCTCTTCAGCAATCACCTTGTGCTGCATCCATCAGTGCTTTCTACTTGACAGCTGCTAATTTGCAACAGTTCACTGAGCAGTAACAGCACAAAGCCTACTTCCTACATGCACATTGGAGCCTCCACCTGCCACAGCTCTGCCAAGGTCTCCCTCTCATCCTGGGTCCTGATTTTTTGCAAGACCTGCAGAAACCCAGTGTTCTGTGAGCCATCATCTCTCCCCATGAACCATCTGAAACGAGACAGATGCCTGTGAGTGCAAACCAACCTGCCCCTGCAGAGAGGCCAGAGGCTGAGGCCACCCCCTTCCCTGCTCCCAGGAGGAAAAGCCATAGGCCACAACTGATTTGTATTTTACCATGAAGGTCACTTGGTAAGCCAGCAAAATGCTGGAACTCTTCAGACAGAAGCTGCTCAAGAATTGCCATAAACCTTTTAGCTGTTAAACCATGAAATGTAACTTCCCATGGTGTCAGAACCTTTACATTCTGCCACATGAAAATTAAACACCTCGAGCTGCTCCAGGCCCACCTGGGGGTGCAGTTATTCATCCCCACCACAGAGCTGCCAACAGGGAATTGACCTTACGACTCTGCAGCTGCTTTACAGGTGAGGAATGGCAGGGCTGCCTCTGAACCTGTTGGTTTGCAGAGTTGCCCATTCAGCTGGAGCAGAACTCCTTCCCTTCTCCTCAACTCTCCAGATACTTTATGCTCCATTAAAATAACCAAACACATAAACTCTCCCAACCCAACACCACCCAGAACAAGGCAAACAAGCAGAATAAGAATACTTCGTTTTAAAAATGTATTGGCACTTCAAGATCTTCACAGCACACCTCTCTTCCAACTCACTCCGAGATCCATGCAGTAGTTAAATCAAACCAAGAGGATGGCAGCCCTGACCAGCTCTGACATCCCAGCAAAAATACACTGAGTGAGGCAATGTGTTTTTTGTTATTGGCTTCTGCCATATAATTAAAAAAGACCAAAACAAATTACCTGAATCAGAAGACTAAGAATATATTCTGCTGTTGCTTTCTTTGCATGTTTTCTGTAGTGCCATTTAAAGAAAAGCCTGACACTCAGGTCTGATATGATTTTTCTTATCTCCTTATTCCTGTTCTATGTAACTAACATTGTAATGACTGACTACCATTTTCATCTTGCAACAGTATGTAATATTAGTATGGTTCCTCATGTTTCTGTCACATAAAATCTCTTCACAGTTCCATTTAAATATCAAGTACAAAGGTGTATTCCACATAGGAAATATTCATGACCATTACAACTTTCTTTCCATCTACTTTGCAACAGTACCATGGAACTCTACAACCATTCTCTCAGTTTCAATTACTCTGCTGGAAGCTTTCTGTCAGCATTTTTATGAACACACCAATCTGTACAGATGGAAGAGAAAGCTCATCACAATCAGCATTATGAACTGCTCACCCAAACACCTCCAAATTCTGTCCTTTCAAGTTCACAGGTGTCATTTTATGGTACTTTCTATATTCCATGAGAAAATTCCCCTCTCCCACGTTTTGGTAAATGCATCTTCACTCACTCCAGTCACTGTATTGCCTGCAGTAAGGGGAGCGCGCAGAGGCCCCAGTGGAGGAGAGAATAACTGCTCCTCTGTCAGCCAGGCACTGCAGCCTGTGGCAGGGACACAGCACCCATGGGAGCTCTGCAAACACGAGGTAACAACACACACCCTTCTGGCAGTGTCTGCCTATTGAGCTGGGAGTTTGCAGGCAGCAGAGCTGTGAGCAGGACAAGCACCAGCAGAATCACCACATTTAAAACATCTTTTGTTCACTGCAAGACACAGTTAATGAAAATAAAACTATCTGATGTCTTCTACTGCAATCAAACCAGCACAAAAAGCTGCTACAAAACTAATCTACAACACTCCCATTTAACAGTTCACTCCTCTTAAGGAACAGCTCTGAACTTCTGATGCAAGTCAGATGAAGCCATTTGATCACAGCACAGGTTTTTATTAGCTGATTTCCACCAGACAGGCACAGTAGCCCTCTCACAACAAAATACATGACAGAGAATCCTTACTGGAAGCTCAGAAACATGTTTACTTTATATACAAGAAAAACTTATTTACAACAATCAACAATAAACTATGTACAAAAAAAATACAAGAGACATTTCCAAGGTAATCACTGTATAAATTAACAATAAATAGGAGGGAAGCAGGTCCCATTCTTAAGGCACAAAACCTTCTTCCCAAGACTGTACAGGGATTCACTTGCTTCCCTATGCTTTTGACAGGATCACAGGAATGGAGGGGAGACCCCTGAGGAACAACGATCTGTGGATAATGATATGGATATGCTGTCACTGCTGACATCTGTAGAAAAACATCATTTTTCATCCTTTACTTTTTTTTTTACAGTACACACATCTTAAGATACAAAATATTTCTTGTAAACAGTCTTTTTTTAAATTCAGGTTGCTAGTATGCACATTTTTAAAGAACACTAAAACATTCAATTTGGGTGCAGAAACAATCCCAGGACTGGCACTGAAGGCCTTGGCAGAGCTGAAAGCCCCTAGGTGCCTGGCTCTGGTGCAGCCCATTCAGGCAGCACTCAGTGGCACAGCTCCCTCCACTGCAGAGCAGGGAGCACAAAGATCCCCGAAACAGAAAGGTTGGATCAGCCCTCCCAGAGGGCCCCCAGAGCAGGGCACCACTGGCAGCTCCCTCATGGGTCAAATGTCCCTGAAGTTCCCACCGCATGCAATCCCACTTAACCCAAATACCATTGCCCAGAATCCGCCATTAAATATCCAGGACTGTGCCAGAGTGAGAGAGAACAGGCTGAAACCTCTTCCTAGCAGGAACCCTATTCCCCGTTCACTGCAGCCACTGCCAAGGGGAGGGATGATGAACAGAAGGTGCCACACAGCTCTCACAGGAGTTGCATTTTTCAAGAGACTAAACACTGTGGTATGTGCAGTCCTAGCTTCTCTTAAGCTGGTGCTTTTACCTGAGACTGCTCGACAGTCTGTTTTGGCAATGCAGCAGATTTTTTACTAATTGTGTTTCCTTTATCTCCCACAAAAAATTATGATATGTCAGAAGAGGAACTCAAGAGTAAGGCAGCCAGGAGTTCAGCCTGGCTCCCTACTTTGCAGATGGCTCTCACTGATGTTCAACACAAATCATCTTCATGTAGTCACAAAATCTCTGCAACAGAAATCTGCATTATTGCCAGTGAGATACACAGAGTTACGACCCTTTTCTTGGATCTGTACCTTAACAAATATTCAAAGGCACTCAGGTTAAATGCGGATACCCTTTTCTAGCTTTTAAAAGGTAGAACTCTCTCCCTGCCTCTAATAAGCAACAGACAGGAATGTACTGGCTGTCAACTCATTGATAAATGTGCATGGATCTGAAGGCATTGGCACAAAGATCATAAAAGCAAAAGAAATGAAGATGGGTCTTTGCAGGCATCATCTCTCAGAGCAGAGGGCTAATATTGATAGATACGGCACAAAATAAGGAACATGCCTGAATGTAAAAACTCTTTGATTCCTCTGTTGCTCTGAGTAGGAAGAGTAGAGAGGAGCTGTTTCTGTGGAGGCAAGAATTTAATCCCTTGGGGATTAAGCAAGCAAGGTAAGTGCATATTGTTTATGCATCTTTAACCATAAGGTTGCCTGGGGGAAGTTTAGAGCAAGAACAGCTCCTTCTCAACAAAGCAGAACAAACACAGATCTCACCTCTCTTCCAGAGTTACCACCTGCCTCACTCCCCTGGCTGCACTCTCCTGGGAAGGCACACGGTGTCCAAGGCAGGCCTGCTCCAGGGATGGGCAGTGGGCCGCACCACATGCCACCAGGCAGGATGGCTGCAGCCTGGAGCATCCTTAGAGGAGGCTTCTCCTCACTGCCATCCACTCATGGCTCTGTGCATCACCAGGCAAGTGGGAAAATGCAGTATGTCTGCAATTCTTACTGATCTGGTACCTCAGGAATTCAATATAGTTGGGGGAGTCTGTACTGAGAAATACAAAGTACAGCTATGCAAGCAGTTGCCAATGTACAGGTAAGAAAAACAAATTCAGGGCAAAGCTGGACATATTTCTTGCTTAGTCCCTACAGAATTTATATTGGAAATGCTTCTACCTGGATCAATCACATTTAGCCTTCTTTCACCATCTCGTGAGCAAACCCTGTCACTCACCAGGCTGAAAGGGGACATGTGGATGGCTGCTTAGAACAGACAGGGAGAGTTGGAATAATCCTTGCTGAAGTACTAGAGAATTCAATGGAGTTTGCCCAGCATGAAATCAGCCCAGAACCTTTATACATTGATCAGTCTTTACATGAACTAACTTGACTGCTTGTTGTTGGACTAGAGAGGTGGTATCAATTTGATAAAAATCCTTACAAATAACAAAGAAAAATAATGTCCTCAGGAAATGATCTTTTATGACACTGTGTATGTGGCCTTTTCTGTCAGACAGGTGCCACTCTGTAATAATAAAAAAATAAATACACACAAAATGACACAGCAGTCTGTTGTCTCCGAAGTTTTACAGCACTAGCTGTTGTCAAATTCTCTTTGCACTGATAAACCCGGTGATATAACTATCCATGCTGGTCTTGGACTTTAACAGCCACCCAGTGGGGCCAGGCATCCAGAAACTCCAAGTCAGAGAGACGAATTTTTCCATGCTCCACTGTTGATGGTACCAAAGGCAATTTATCAACATACTCCAGTTTTCATTATAATGCTCATGTGCTCAGTAACAATCCTCTTCTGCTCAGTGCTCTGATGTTTGACAGCACATGGTTTCTCTATCAGGGTACTGAGTTATCCTAATCTTTTGGTATCACCTTGGAGTGAAGGAGCAAGGTAGCAAGAGGGGGAATGAAGGTGGAGAAGCCACTAAAACCAAGATAGGTGAAAAGATGCAAGCACTAGACATAAATCACATATTTTGTGACACAATAGTTTTCTGCACTGAAAGCTGAAGAAAAGAAACAGCTCTCATTTGTGGCCACTGAAGTGGCACTAAATGGGCAGGAAGCCACTCCTGGCTGTTGCCAGTCATTCTGCTCCCTCCACGAAGATGGAGCAAACTGTCTGTTACATTACACGTCTTGTGCCACCCAAGCAGCTCTTTAGTGTTCCTCTCTCTTTATCTGGTGTCCTGAAGATTCATTCAGAAGATGGAATGTCAGAGCTGATCTGCAACCTTCTGGCTCTCCAGAATTTTGTCTTTTCTCACTACCAGAATTTCTGAACAATTGTTTGTGATGCCTGAACACCTGAAGGCTGTACCATTGCCCCTGGCTAGATGAGGAGAGCCAGGCCCAGTGGGAGGCCCAGCCAGCTGGTGAAACACATGCATTGTTTGTTGCAAAGGCATAAGTCAGGGAGAATCACTGGATATTCATCAGAGGAAGTCTGTACTGGCTTTGAATTTCAGATGCAAATTGCATGCAACTACAGGTGTATTAAAAAGGAAGCAGCAATACCTAGGGATAACCTTTGTCCCACTTATATGCGCTAAATACAGGCGTGACACAGAGATGAGAGGGAAAGTTCTGGGTCTGAAAAGACTGTCAGATGCTGCAGAACTAAGACTGGCCAATCTCTCTTTTGCCCTGAATGATCCTACTGTGATGAAGTTATCCAGTAAAGGTAGCTGTGTTGCAATTCTCAGGAGTCCTGCACTGTCACTGGAACCACAACTTCCCCCATCAGAGGACGTGGCTCTTCAAACAGCAAGTGAGTTCCCTCCGGGAGGATCTGCTGACCGCAGATCAGGTGCCTCTTGACTCGATGCAGCCGTACCCCACAGGAAAAAGTAGCACCATGCTTGGTTGATATGAGCTCTGAACAGCTCCAGTTTGGCTGTTCAGTACAGACACTTGTGAGCACATCTGCTCTGTTAGGTGACTGCTGTGCAATTAGGGGGAATGGTAGACACAGGCTGTGAACACAGAGGCTAAGCCTCGCTGGCAGGAGTGCTCCGGCTCAGCTCCTTGATCCCGTGCAGGATTCTCTTCATGTGACCCACTTTGGTCACACCCAGGTCCTGGAAGAAAAGAGAAAACCTTACCTTCAGGGAAAGGCAGGAAGGAACTCCAGGTGGCCAAGCAATGGTTACAAACTAGTCAGCCAGTTACAAAGAGAAGAAGGAACCAACTGGGAGGACTATAAACCTGAGGGTTATATACAGCACCTCCAACCACATGTGCACCTCCAACCAATCTGCTAAGGAACACAGCGCAGGCACAGAGAAATGTAGAAAAACAACTGTGGACTATTAGCCAGAAACATGAATTGCTTTGATTATCAAAGGCTGAAAGAAGAGAAAGAGCATGCATATCAAAGACTTAAGCTAGCAGCCAAAACATGCAGGAAGAACCAACCAGTCACATCCAGTAACTGGGTACCATGCAGCAAGACCCAGGCTGCAGCTGGATGGCATGCAGAGGGATCAGCTACACAGGTCACAACAAATCTCCCAGGGAGAACACTGTCAAAATCACACATGAGATCCAAGGGGCATTCAACAAATGCCACACACCACTTCACAAGTGTTCTCTTGCTCTATGCAAGTGACCGCAATGGTGGCACAAGTCTCTTGCATATGCAAAGAACTGTCAGTTTCAAGTTCTCTTTGTGGAGACAGCGTCTCGTGGTGAGAAGCTGTGCAATGTGGTTGCTAAGCACTATCAAAAATTATTCCCTCCATCTAGGAGCCCCATCAAAGCACACAGTCACTATTTCTGGTAACAAAGAAGTGCAATGATCTATTTGTTCAGTCACTGCATGGTAAGAACCAAATTTTTCCAATCACAGCGTGTTCTGCAAAGACTGGGCAGCAGCTGAGAAGTTCAAAAGTTCTCAAGAACACTATCTGCAATCACTAGGCTGGACTGTATCACATTTAGAGGAGACTGTGGCAGAATGGGACAGCTAGTCCCTCAACTACCTCTTCTACCTCTCTGCTATTAAGAACCAGGTGACCTAAACAGGTGAGAAAACAAAACGAGGCTGCAATGACCCTGTTCGTCTTGCCAGGGCACTGGAATGAACAGCAGGCAGACCAATTCCAAGCACATTCAGCACAGAAGTCATGCAGATGCAGCTGGCTACTTCTCATGAGCTGACCATGAAGTACCTTGAGGTCCCTCCGCTCGAGGTGCAGGAGCTCAGAGCCCCGGATGTCATGCCGGATGAAGATATCCTTATACTCACAAAGACTGAGATGCTCAAGCCAGGCCGCAACCTCCTCCGTTCCCCAGAGGTGAACTGTTAGAGATGGAAAAGCAGGAGTGCATTGAGTACCCAGAATCCCAGGAGGCAGAGATGAGGACACCATGGCACTGAGTGCCAGAGAGGGGCAAGCAGGACCACAGCCTCAAACGAAGGGGAAAGGCAGCATGACCTATGATCTCAAATGAAGAAATTAGGGCAGAGAAAGGGAAGAGGTGTTCCCTTAAGCAGAGGCCTATTTGCAGTACAGCCAGAAGAAAGTTCATGTTTGTGTTGATGGGATTGGATATGTTTTTTAAAGTTTACTCCCATGCTTAAGAAGAGCCAATTCGTTGATACTCCTCTGCGTACAAAACAACAGATTCATAAAATACATGAAGAATCACAGCACAGACTACTTTGCTGTTACGTACAACCAATTGTGCTCAGTAAACAAAATGGCCAACTCTCTCCCCCTTGTCTGAAGGAAAGAGGAAGAGTTTAGAGGTTTAGACTTCCACCTTCTTGCACAGCCTCTAAGTAAGAGAATAATAAAGCTTCCAAGTTCTAGGAGGCAACAAATGAACACCAGCTGTCAGACAGAAGGAGACTACCCACAACTCCATGGCAGAAGACAGGACCCAGGGGCCCACAGAACAGGTAGTATTTCTGAATTTTAGAAGAAGAAAGCCTTCATAAGGAGAGCATAAACCAAAAATCAATTAACCCAATTTGGAGAGAAAGTGTCTTGAATAGCAATTTGTTGATTCATGGCCAGTTTTTATCTACTGATCAGTAGCATTAAAGGTCAGGGTGCACCTGAGGTGATGCTGATCCCCAACCAAATAGACATGAAATTTGTTGAAGCCTGAAGGTGAATCAATGAGAAAAACATCATTTACCATATTACACAGAATTAGCAGTGAAGAGACTGGAGTTTCGCGGACTTGGGCCCCACAGTCATTTTGATACTTAAAATGCCAAAATCCTCAAATTCATGTCCCTAAACATCCCTGGAAATCTGTAGGATGTAGAGAGAATTCTTCAGAGGGTACCTCCTGTTCCTGCTCAGGAATGTTTGTGTGGTACTGGGGGATCATGACTTGGAAGGGAGCAATAAGCTACTCTGCCACATGAAGACGATGGAGTAGACCTCCAAAAGTAAGACACAGGTGAAACAGAGGAGGAGAGAATGTGTGAGGAGTCAGACAGAAAAGAGGCAGTGGTGCGACCACACCAGTGCGACAAAGAGACACAGTGATTGAGCAGACTTAGTACCCGGCAGTCCCATGCTACTGTGAGTCTCCTTATTTTTGTTGTTCTTCTCCTTCTTAAACTTGGTCACCAGGCGGAACTTGCCACTGCGGCTGCGTTTAGAATAATCCAGCATCTGATTCTGCAAGGACAGAAAGGAAAAATCAGCCTCACAGTCACAAATTGATTGGAATGGACAACGACCATGGTCAAGCTCAGCTCCATCACCTTGTAAGAGAGAGGAAAAAAATTCTAAATTCATTCTGATCAAGAAAGGAAGTAGAAAAAGTTGATCCCATGTCATGCAAGGAATCTTAGTGGGAAATTACTTTCTTTAGGCCTAGGGAGTCGAATTTCCTTCTTAATGATGTTTTCTTACATCAGTCATATAGTCTCAGGAAGTCAAACACAGTCAAGTAGGGAAAAAGAGAACAGCCAGGTAAAAAATAGACCTGGTCCTCCTTACCTCCTCATCACAGGGTTCCATAAGCTGCCACAGCCACGGGATGTCTGACAGTTTCCTCAGTTGGAGGTCCATGTCTGCCAGGGCTGCCTGGAGCTGCTCCTTCTGAGGAGGATCTAATTGCTGGATCAGAAATGGAAGTACAGTAGAGTTAAAAGCTACATGGTGGAACATACAGTCATGCCCTTGCCTCAAGATTGCTAGCTAACAAAGCAGTTCCTCCTTTCAAAAGGAAGTGCACAGCAGGCACTCTGCCCAGACCTTACCAAGTCAATGATTCTCCTATTTCCTGAGCTCCAAACTCCACAGAATCTACCTTAACTGCTCATCATGCCCACACAGCAAAACCATCCTAATTCCTGGATGATAACATTTAAAATGACTTTCAGAGTTACAAAGACAAGGAAGCCCAAGACCAGCCAAATATTATGCCAAGGCAACAGGAGGAAAGGGGAGGAAGTGAGAGGCTGCTTTCCTCCTTGTTTGTGCTCCTTACCAGAGCCATCTTGCCTGCCAGCAGCAGCTCTGTCTCGTTGTGCAGGGCTTTGACATTATTCACCATCTCTACCACGAGGCTGCAGTTCAGACCCTGCAGGGAAGCAATTCGTGCACAAGTTAAACCCAGAAGTGCAGAGGTCTGAGCAGTCAAAATGAAGAGGACTTAGACAAGCAGGGCTACTTTTGGTCAATCAGAAAGGAAACCCAAGAGCTATGGAGCAAGGACAAAATGTGAGATGCTAAGTGAGTTAAGTACCTCTGTAGACTTGGATTTAGCGTAGACTTTGTCCATAGACTTGGAGCTGGCATTGACAGCATGGGCAAGCTCCTGTTCCATGTCCTGATAAGACTGGGCTATTTCCCGAATGCTGAAGAGAGAATTACAGATTGCATCAGAACACACTCAAAGCAGGAGATCTCTTCTGACTGGGGGTATCTCCTCCTAACACCCACCCAAGCAACATGGGCAGGGCTGGAGAAGGCAAAGCAGGGCAGCTCTGCCCCACAGTGAGCACACACAGGCAGGTCTCACAGACACAACTCCAGGTGCATGTTCTATTCTGCATACAAATTGGGATCAGTGTGAGATACAACCCAGACATTTTAGTACGGCCATGGTGAATTGAAAGGCAGCTGCACTTATGGCAGCTTAATTAACACTTCTCTGATGACAATGGGAAGTTCCTCTCAGAAGTTCAGACCAAGGTGCAGAATGCTTGACTAAAGGATGAACAGATAACCATACAGTGATTTCTTCCAAAAAATCTCTGCTGGGCATCAGGGTTACAAGAACCCAAGTTGTCATTTGAGCTCCTAGAGAGGCTTTTGTTTCTTTTCCTGATAAAAAGTAATTTATATTCAAAGATAATGGGTTCTTTCAGGATTAAAGGACCCATGTTTTCTCAGAATGGCCTTAGAAAGTTCATTCAACTTCAGTCCTCTTGCAGCTGGGACAGTCCATAATGAATAAGGCTACTCCCAGCAATGTGGACCAGTACTGCAAAGGGTAAGAGTGAACAGGAACATCTTCAGGAACAGGAAATTGGACAAGAACTTCAGGCCCCAAAGCAGGGCTCTATCACCAAAAGCAGGTTGTGTCGCACCTGTGGATCAGAGCACCTGCAGCTTGACCAAACTGGTTGATCTGAGTGGATTCCTCTTCAGACATGATCTCTGGTTGCAGAGAGAAAGAGGAGGGTCGAGACAACTCACACTTCTGTTTGTCCTCCCAGGATTTGAGGGTGCTCTCAAATGCCTAAAAACACAGCAAGCAAACTATCAGGTACCTTGTGAAGCTCCTGTAAAACCTCAATGACTGTGCCTATGCCTGTAAAACATGCAGATCTGGTACAGACACTTTTTATTGAAGGACCCAGTTGCTGAGCTGCTTAGAACTTTGCTAACTAGCTGGTTGGCCTGAAGTTTTCCATGCTTCATGCCTGCCTTGGCTTACTTTTTGCTTTCGCATAGTTTGAGTCAAAATTGTTAGGCCAGTTTCAAGGGCCAGACTAGTAAAATCCACCCACTTCCTACTGGTGGCAGCCTTTTCTTTGAGCAGCTGTATCACCTCTACACTTCAGTACTACTGTGACACCTCAGAGCTTGAAATTAAAAATGTCCATGGCTCCTTATCTGGAAGTAAACTGGACTTCCCTAGTTACTGGTGGGACAAGCTAGGACCTGTCCTGTTTGCACCCCTACTGATATTCCTGCTGGCAGCAGCTACTGGTGGGGGAAGAAGCAAAACAGATCCAACAGAAAAAGATCAAAACTGAATACAGTGAGAATGAAAACTGTGGCGCTCTGTGGTAAAGCATTCCCTTGCCCTACTGTCCCTCCTACACGGGAGCTACCTATTCGTCTCAGCCCTGCTGATGACTCTTGAGTGGTCTAGATGGGGCCAAACAAGGGAATTTGAGTTTTTCCATCTTCAGTTTAGGTAACTATATATCCAAAACCATATTTGAAAAATGTTACCAAAGGTACAGGGTCACATGCATGAAGTGAGGACTCCACTTCATCAACTGTATGGGACAGGTTTGCTCCGTGAAGGAAGGAGTGTGCCATGATCATCAAAAGCACAGCAGAAAAAACAAGGATAAGTCCATGGCCAAGACAAAGCTGAGTGCTCCTCTGCAAAAACTGAAATCTCTTCTTCAGTGGCAAAACCATGTCTGCAGGCAGTGAGGAATGAATGGGATGGCACAACCATAGCTATGGCTTCAGATAGCCCAACACACAGCATGTTCACAAGGGACTGCTGTGCCCATCTTCCCCTTGTGCTTCACTCCACCTTTCCCACCACACCCACATATAAGCTGCATCTCCTTTTTCCCCATCTTTTACCTGTACAGCAGGAATCCTGTTCCCACTTGCACTCTATCTCCTTCAGTCACTCCCCCTCCGAGTGTCAGTGTGACTCTGCAGAAGCTGTTACCCTCCACAAAAGACTCTGTGCACTATTCCTGTCTCCTCCTCTCCACAACATTCGCATCAAGGGGTGACAGGACACCCTTTGAACTAAAAGAGGGCAGATTGAGACCAGATACAAGGCAGAAATTTCCTATGATGAGCGGTATGAAACACAGGCACAGGTTGCCCAGAGAGGTGGTTGCTGGCCCACATTCATGGTGTGGTAGTTTTGGCCTAGGTAGGCCTCCGTTTTAGTTTTAGTTTTACCTAAGCTTAGATTAGGCTTTGAGTAGGCCTTGACAGTGTTACATAGATCAGAAGGGATAGGCTGTCACTTGACTTAAGCAACTAAAGGAATATTTCATACCCGATGACGCAAACTGAGATATAAAAGGAGGTGTAGGAAGTGCCTAGTCCTCTTTTCCGTTCATGGCTGAGTGCTGTGTGTACCTGGTATCACTGTGCTGGGAACGACTGGCCTCACCACTACTTGTAGCTGTTTTAGTTTGGAAAGTAAACATTTCTCTATCATTTATTGTTTCTCCTCTCTTGCTGAGTGTCTCTTGGGAGGTGTATTTTGGAATGTTTTGTGGCTGGGGTGGTAAAATCTGTATTATTAAGTGAGCAACTACTGGGGAGTTATTTGCATATATTGCATTTAGCTCTTAATTTTCACTCGTTTGCTTTTTTAAGTTTTAGGGGTTTTTATTCCCTTTCCCTCAGAGCTGGGAGGGCTCTGAGTCTGTGATTGGCATTTGGCATTTTGCCAGGTCAGCCTTCTACATCTGGTCAGGTTGGATGGGGCTTTAAGTAACCTGGTCTAGGGGAAGGTGTTCCTGCCCATAGCAGGGGGGTTGGACTAGATGACCTTTAAGGTCCCTTCCAACCCAAACCATTCTGCGGTTCTGCGATCAACACCCACTCTTCTCTCTCAGCTCAAGAGGTCTGAGGTGCACTATCCTACCATGACAGTGGCTTTGTACGCCCACCTCTGCTATCTGTTCATACCATCATGTTTGTAACTTCCTGCCTGTATCAGGCTGCTTTCCCTTTCCCTCTTTGCTCTTTTCTCTTTTCTTTTAATTGAGCAGAGGACACCTTTGCAGAGGACCTTGCTTTGTTCTGGAAGCTGAGTAAAAGGGTATTAAGAGCTGCTCTCAATGGTTTATGCATGAACAGTCACAAAATTGGGAGTAACATAAAGCCTGTTTGTGCCACAGCAAGACCTTTATCCTCGCCTTTGGCTTACCACCACTCAGTCAAACAATAAAAGAGAAAGGAGGCTTCCTTATCTGCTGGTACTCATCACATGTATTTGAAAATTGTGAGATGAAACTAACACACACTTCTGAACAAGGCATAAGATGCCGCTTTACATGGTCAATGAGGTATAAGCCACATACTGAACAGTAATAAGAAATTAAGACATTGACCAGCTGAATCTAGACAATCCATGGTACTTGGCAAGGCAGGCCCCCTGTGGAAAAACAGCATGCAAATGTGTTAAGAAGCACTCACCAGGCACCTAGAAAAGGAAGTAAAATAAGCTTGCATAAACAACCTTATTTATGCCAGTTCCAGTTCCGAAGTGGTGATAGCAAGTCTAATCATATTCTTTCCCAAAGTTTGATGATGTGCAACAAAATAAGCTCCTTGCATTCACAAAGATAACACTGACGTGTGGCTGTTACCACATTCTCCAGAAATAGGAGACAAAAACATGTGTGTGCTGCACACTGTATGCAGGACTGCTCTTACCCTGTCTCGGGTGAGGGTTTGTGCCCTGTTCTTATGAACAATCCAAATGTAACCTGGAGGCTGGATCCAAGCTTCTCCATCCACTTGCACAGGAACTCCCTCTTCTCCAAGAATTGCTATCTTCACTGTCCGACACTGCAAGAAGTGACCACAGAAAAGCTCTAAAATGTTGATTTTCCAAACGCATGAGCCATTCTCTGCCTTTGCAAAGCCCTTCCTCACGTGCTGTAGCTTTGGTGCTACTTGAGGCACCTGTGTGTTGGCAGCAAGGCACACCTTGCCCTTGAGCAGCAGGAAGCACCTGCTGTGTCTTTGGACTAATCTGTATTTTGAGTTGTTGGTCTAACTCCTACGACAATGAACGCTAGCAAACAACTCCATGCTCAAATTGCCACTGAACATCCTCGTTTCTGGCCCTGGTGGATGCTCTTTCCAAGGACCAGAGAGAACACAAAGGAGGGCGTTACTTTCTGAAACTGGCCCACAAGTCACCAGCTGGGGAGGGGGCAGGCACAAAAGGCTCACAAAAGCAACTGATACCTGTGCAATGCGGTGGTGCTGCAGGTTGATCACGCGTGACACTGCCATCTGCATGCTACCAAACACGGCCACCACCTCCAAAATCTTGTCATCAAAGGAAGGGGCTGTGAATGTCTGCCAGATACAGGGGAGAAAGAATTTAGCTGACACAGCTCTGTTGTAGAGCTTTCCTTTACCCCACTGGTGCAGAACTGGGGATTGGTTTTCAAATGTGCTCTTTAATCTGTATAAAACTAACAACAAGACTTGAAGGTGGCAATCTGCAGTGAGCTCGGAGGGAGAAAAAGCAGGCTTGATAGTCCCACTGTGCTTCCAATTGCTGAAGTATAATGCAGACACACAGGCTGTAGGCCACAAGGCAATAGTTACTGTTTGCAGAGGAGGCACTCCTTCATTTCCATTAAATACAATATTTCTGAGTAGATCTACCTGCCTTTGCCTTCAAGGGGCTTTACTTCTCAGCCAGTCTCTGGGGACAAGGTCAACCTAAAGCCCTTCCTGCAGGTCCAAATGGTCCAGTGATGTTTTTTCTGAATCATTACAGACTGCCTAGCTATGAAGCTGCTGAAGATTGAATTCCAGTATCTTACCCACTTCCCACAGAAAGTACAAGCAGACAGGCCTCTTGCCCTCTTCTTCCAAGCACTATTCTCAGGGGCTGTGACTTCAAAAACAACAGTAAATAGAAATATTTCCTGGATTGCCTTAGAGAATACTCACATCATCTTCCTTTGTTCCCCCCCAGAAGTTGGTGCCTCCTGCATAGCTAGGAATGTTGAGTACAGCAATTCCCTGGAGACTGGGCAGAGGGATTGGCCTCCCGTCACACTGCATAGAAAAGAAGGCAATACAGCTTTCAGCCCAGCAGGAGAGAGACCCTCCTGCCAAAGCATATGCTCTACGAACAGAAAACAGCCTGCATAGCTTAGTAATACATTAATTCATGTTTCTTCCCATTTATTTTTGGCCTATCCACTCAAGTCTCAAGAGTCAGGTCTTTTTTGGCAGATGTGGCTTTTAGAGAGATACTGTTGCTTCCTTTCCTCTGACAGGAATAGGGAACACCTGAGAGGCTTGGCAAAACCTCTTAGTTTATTCCTTCAGAAAGGGAAGTAAAACTCATGAGACACCTATGTGATGAAGGTCTCCTCCTGCAAGTTACCTGTATATGTTCTATGTGGCCTATACAACAGTATTTCTTTTCCAGGTTGATGCACATTATAGCACAGTTAAATCAAGAGCTTTCCACTGCACCTACTATCTACAATCATGTATTTACACGAGATACCACATGTAACATAACAATCTTATCAATGCCGAACACTGAGCTAGGAACAGCAAATACTTTCCAGCAGGATGATACTTTCCTTCTGGTCTAAGAATATAAGTTATCCTCCAGAACCAGGAAAAGCCACTTTTAGCTGTATCACGAAGGCAAACATCACAAAGTAGAATCACCATGCCAAAGTCACAGTGCCCAAAGGAGATGCAATTACACATTGCAATTTTAGGAACAGAAGAGCATGCTAATTCCTCACCTCCAGCAAGACTTTCTGCTCCAGGTTTTTGTATGTTCTGTGCAGCAGCTCCTTGGTCCCCAATACTCCATACCACATCATATTCTTTGTACGACTTCTAAGGGGGCCAATCAAAAGAGAAAATAGTCAGCATAGACATTTACCCTTTCACTAAGAAGGAATAAAACCCTCATATTGAAATGGTACCTGCTATGTCCTAGAACACAAAGGTGCTTTGCCTCCAGAAGGGTCAAGTACTCTGAGAGGTCACCATTTGTGCTAGGAAACTACTTCCCTTTAAACACATGTCACGTAGGAACTGAGGATGACTGAGTAGCACACTACCAGGACCATACACAGCCTCCCCTGGAACTGAACTTATCCATCTCATACACCAGGACATCAACAGTGCTTGGTTGTATTAGCTCAAGTACCTATCCAAGGCTACACAAAGCACCCTGCAGTTGCCCAGGTATTCAAAAGGCCAAACCTATGGTTTGTATTAAGTCAGGATCAAGGCCAAAACCAGCTTCTGTGGCATTTAGAGCTGCAATGTGCTTCTCTCATGGCTAAATAGCCCAGGTGAAAAATCTGCGAGATGACATAAAATGGACCAATGCGCTCAACCTACACCAATACAGCTACTTAAAGACCTTAGGGCATAATAAATCAGTAACTTGTCTCCTCCATCATGATTTTGAGCCTCAAAGGAGGATTATTTAGACAATATACCTATTCAGCACACTTGTACACAGTCAGTTTCCAAACCACACAGAAGCATGAAGTGGTTTCAGCCACTTCTACCATCAATCCAAAGGTAAAAGCCAAACCCACCTGCATTTCTCTGGGTGCTCATCACGTTTGTTGTTGAAATCCAAAGAAATCTTTGCATCCAATCCAATTCCAAAGTAATTATTCATGACACACTTCTCTGTGTAACATTCACTGTCAAACAGAAGAATCAAAACTCCCATTTGTACGTCTATGTACCATTTGGTGTGTATCTCACATAGAACCCCAGAGTCACTTAGGTTGGAAAACACCATCAAGCCCAACTGTGAGAGATGTGTCACTGCACATGTAACTCCCTAAGCTGCCAAGCCCTGGCACCCAGCATGTGAACCAGTCATGCAACACAGGGCTGCTTCAGTCTTATTCTGCTCTGGACACTAATCTGCTTCTCCTGAGGCCCATTTGGAAACGCCCACTCCCTCCCTTCAAGCTCCTGCACATACTCACAGATTTTCAGGCTCAGAGTTAAAGGGATCAGCATGGATCAGCAATCGGCTGATGACAGAGCTCCCAGGCAAAGAACCAGACATGCCAGCACGGATATCTGTAGGAAAATTGACCACAGAGAAGAGCATGACTCATAATAAGCAGAAAACATGTAACTTCAATCACAATGACAAGATAACAAGAGTTAATATATTCTGCCCTGTCATTCATGGAGAAAGCAAATAGCATTAGTGCTTCCTTCCACTCCAGAGGCTTAGCTTTTTTGACAAGAAGGGTTTCTGGGGCTGCCTGCAGGGTATCTGCCTGATGGTGTATTGTCTAAGGCCAGCAGCACAGTTGTACAGAAACATGGAAAAGGAAAATAGGACTGTATTCTCTGCAGCAGCCTTTTTGTTTCAGAGGGAGATATGCAACATCCCTCCTCCAGGGAGTAAAGAGAGGAGTAAGAGTGAAGTTATTATCCAAGTTGCTCAAGAACTACTGTGTCCTGCTTCTTAAATTATTAACTGGTGACCCAGAAACAATAGGTTTGTCAGAGAGAAAGGAAATTACCTGCTTCCAGAAGAAGCAATTCAAACAAGTAATTTGGGGGAAGAGGTACAAGGACACTGCCACAGTGGCACAGTAAAGTGGGAATTCTGGTGGCTCTGTGCACTTCCAGTGACTTCAGCCCACACATGTAAGGACTGCTGCTTCCAGCCTATGGCTGCCACTTTTCATAAACCTTTCCCGTATCACCCCTTCTCTAGGTTACTTTGAGATCAGTATCTCCTTGCAATTGGCATCTAAATTCTGCCACTTCACAGTGTTAATAACAATCTGTGCTGAGGTCTTAGCTACAAACTAGAAACTGACTTCAAAGCTCACTTCAAGCCTCCACTTGAAATTATCCACAAGGGGATTTCTCTCCAAGTCAACCCCGCAAAAAAGAACATCTGCCAGGACAATTTCATGTTCTCATGTGGGGACTGCAGCCTGTGCTACTGTCACCCATGATCCAGTTGGCTGCCTCACTGGGAAGAGGTGGGTGTTACACTTACTTGGGTAGAGGATTTTTGTGTTCAGCATTGGCAGGTTGTCCCGGTTTCCTGTTTGTGGAGGAAGTGATGCAGAGCTGCCCAGCGACAAACTTCCTTTGTTTATTAGTCTTTCACAAGGAGATTTGGATGCTGTAAAACACAACACAAACACAGCTATTGACAAACACAATGCTGTGATCCCAACCAGCACACCCACACAGCAAGACTGGTTCAGGAATCACTCAACAGCGAAACACCTTAGCCACCAGAAAATAGAGTTGACAAAACCAGTCATTAAGAGACAAAGATGTCACATATGTGCTGCCAGAAAACCACACAGACCAGAAGCACAAAAATGCCACATGAAAACTATTACAAATGATGATGAGAAAAAGCTGGTGCCAGCAGCTTAAGACAGGGTATTTGGCTCCCAATCAACACTCAGGGAAGTTTCAAATATGTCTGCAGTGGTCAAGGATCTCTAACAAACTACTCACATAACACGGTTATCAAAGCAAACTGGCTGCTGTTCTCTGTCATCTGCAAAGGATGGCAGGGAAATGTTGCCAAGTAAATGACATGTAAAATGCTCAAGACCATCCTTGTCCATGCACTGAAAGCCAAGAGAACCCAGACTAAGGTGCAAGAATATTCCTGACTCCTAGGCTCCATATGCTAAAATCACAGACCAGCTATCAGACATGTAGCAAAAAGTGGGGTGTATAATGCACAGGCTAGAGCACAAAAAAAGGGCAGGGCCTGAAGGGCAATCATGCAAAAATTAGAGAAAAACACAACACAGCAGGTAATGCATGTAATAATACCCCCTTCCCTTTTTTACAACTAGCAGAACTAGAATGGACAGGCAAGACCTGTCTGGTGGCAGCCCTGGAGCAGTACCTTTCCTCCTCCCCTTGGACACTCCATAGCTGCTGCTGTGTGATGACTGCAGGGACATTTTATCCTCATTCCTCAGCTCCTTGGCCTCCTCAGAGGATGACAGACTAAGGAGGAAGCCCTCTTGCTCCTGGGTCTGGGCGTTCTGCTCATCTACAGCTGTACGGAGAGATGAAATAGGTGAGTGTCTCACAGCTCTTCCAGCAAGAACACCTCCCACTGATGTAAATAACAACAGGATGGGACTCTACATGCCCCAATTCCTTAAAGGAAAGAATAGGAATAACAAAAACCTTTCCTTTATCATTTGTCTCAACTAAGCTCTGCTCTGGAGAGCTTTTGGAACCAAGCTGGCTTAACCTCCTTATTTACTTTACTGAGATCTTTAGCAGTGAGGCTCTAAATAGAAGTGTCCATCTTTAATGCCACAAGTACTCAGGCATCCTGAGATATAAACTGAGCTACAGGTGATGGGCTTCCATTTATTTGCATTTAGATGTTGCCAGGAATTCTAACCAGACAGACACAAAGTGATTAATGAATTTTCTGTTTGCTTAATCTGTACTGGCGCAATAACATAAGCCACTTGAAAAGGGCACTTAGACCCATACAATAGAGGAGGAAGAAAAGAGCAGTTGGTAAAAACCAATACAAACAGAGGGAAGAATCAGATGACATACTTTGGAGGAAGAAAAACAGTTTGGCAAGTTGAACAAACACATCTGAAATGTTGCTGGAGAGCTGATAAGATTTAAACACTAGCATGCTGCCTCTAAAGAAATCAAAATGTCCCCTGCATGCATAATAAACAGGCCTTTTCCTCCCCAGAAGCCCCTGCCAAGATACAGCTCTAAACTGACCTCAGCTGCTCTACCAGCTCCCTGCCTCCACAGGGGCATGGGCACCCCTTCTTTCAATCTCTTCCCCTCACTTGTGCAGACTAGAGTTCATCGAAACTACCCACAAGGCACTCCAACCCACCAGCCCAGCAGAAATAGAAACACTTCTGGCTGTATTAAGTAAATTGCTTGGGCTCCAAAAAACTCCACAAACATCAAACTGGCCTAAGGTAAGCAGCAGCAAAGTGGGGCAGCAGTGAGGCCAAGGCCCCTATTTCACCAGAAGCAGGCTGTTGGCTCCACTTCCATCATCCACACCACCTCACCTTCAACACAGGTTGTATACAGTGTTGCAGTGCTGGAAATCCAAGCAACATTGCAATGCTTTGTAACTTACTCCACAATTGTTCACAGTGCACATTTGGGTGTGCACAGGTGTCACATCTGCAACTTTAATGCTTTTACCTTCAGTAACAAGCTGTAAAGTACTTCCTTTGGTTTCAGTTAAAACCCTGTCTGTGACTAATATCTGGGAGACCAACGCCTTTCAAAGGAAACCAAACTTTGAGCTATGGGGGGTGTGCCTGGAGAGACAGGTCAAGGTGTGGAGAAGAGCATCACCTGCCTAAGAAGTTAGTATCAGAACTGAACTAATGTGTACCAAAGGTGCAGTATTGTAACTTTTGCCCAAGGACAAAGGTCATTTAAGAAGTTCTTACCTGCTCTTGCAGTTGTGCCACAGCAGTTTTGCTAGGCTCTGCTATAAGGAGATTTCTGAAGCAACCCAAGTTAAAACACTTACTTTCTTCCCAAGTATTTTGAGTTCTGTTTTACAGCAAGGCCACACAAACAGCTGCACTGACACAATTGTGGTATGGGTGGGGACAGACAGGAAATGCAAATTAACAGTGTGGGAGGGTTGGAACTTCCTAAACCAACTCGATGGGAGAGAACATACCTTCATCTACCGGCTCATTTACAAAGCAGTGTTTCCAACAGGTGGGCTTGGCAGAAATGGCAATGAAACTAAATCGCCAGGCTTACTGAGTAGCTTCTCTAGCTCAGGAGAGCTGTGGTCACTAAAGAACCCTACTGCTCCCTGGAACAAAGACAATGTATTCTTCTCAAGGGTCTGCAGGAAGTGCGAAGCAGCACTCCTGACACGTCACCTTTCTCTGCATGCTCTATGATCTGGCGAATAGCCTTTTTCAGGCTGTTGGCTCTCAGCATGAGCTGCTCCCGGGGTCGGAATATCTGGGGCCGGGCAGTGCAGGACGAGCTCACCGACCGCTCGCTCGAGGAGTCACAGGCACTGCCTGACCCATCCCCATCCTCGGCTTCCTCTGCAATGGTGGGAGGAGGGTTTGGCAGAGATGAAGATGCTTGAGATTCGTCATTCAGTGTCTTCAGCAATGAGTCCAGCTTCTCTTTCAGGACACAGCACTACAAGGAGAGGAACAACATTGGAGCAGGACTAACAGTAGCCTGGGTAGCTCATTCTTTTAGTGCCTCTTGAACTGCTGCTGTCCTAGTTCTCTGAAAACAGAGCAGTTTTACACTTCAGAAGTAGAAATCCAAACAATTTTTTAAATTTTACCTTCCTGGTCATGACCTCTGATTCCTCTGAGCTTTCTGTTGCCTTCTCATAGGCTTTCCCTACTCGAGCCACAAAATCCTTCACTGTCTCACAAAGCACCCTGGACAAAGAAGGGAGTGAAAATGAAGTCATGCAAGGATTGTCTCACAGTTTTCACAGTGCAGCTTTCACTTACTCTAAGTACTCACTTGGCTGAGGAGATGACCACTGAGTGTTGGTCAGAAGTCAAAATTTTGGACAAATGAGCAGCCACAGAGTCCTCATAGCAGAGAATTTTCTGCACCTGTTGACAGTCAGAAACAAGCCACTGGCATGCTGCTTCCCAGCATTACAACATAAGCTGTGTAACGCTGGCTCCCCAGAGAGTACCTATCACTCTATAGGTTCTTTTTGCCCTGGAAAAGTTCCATAGTCCAGGGCTCTCTGTTGCTCACTGAAGACCTGAATCTGATGAATAAACTAATTCTGAACCTAGAAACCACCAGCAGTGCAGTTCTTAGAGCCTCTGATCAACTGCAGATCTAAAAGCACTTTTTGTGACTGCTATGCAGCTTGCCACTATTTCAACAACTGATGTAGCAAATAAAAGTCAGTCATTTCCTTTCTGTCCTGTTCCAAAGGACCTTCTCCTCATCCCTCATTGTGGGCTCTGCTGACCCAACCTGCATACTTCTTGATAATAACACTTCATTGACTTAAAGCACCAGATCTTTGCGGCTCTGGCGGCACACAAGCCACAGCTCAGGTCTGTTCCGCTGGAGCTCAACCACTGCCTCCCATCCCATTTACTCCAAGGCTGGTGCTCCAGTCCCCTGCCCTCTGCATCCTGGGAGGTACCTCTGAATCCTCACTGAAATCCTCAGTGACTGTGGAAGTGGAGACCTGGCGAGGGAGTTTGGTTTCATACACCATGATGCTCCACCTGTTGAAAACCACACTTGTCACTATAATGCAGAGGTTTTCCTCCTTTATCCAAAGGACAAAACAGGTTAGAATCTCAAAACAGAATAAATTACACTATCAGGGCCCATGACTGATATAAAGAACCCACAGAATTGCAATGGAAATGCAGAGGGGCTGAATTGGGGAAGAGGGAAGGATGACAAGATGAAAAAATACTCTATGGCACTGGGAACCTCTCTGTACTTCTTCCCTTTCCACAGAAATTCTATGGGTACTATTCACTTCAACATAAGAGATGCCAAGATGCAACTCTAAAGACAAGAAGCATTTTTACATGTACAAAGATACATAGGAAGTATCAATACTAAGAGTAAACATCCACTTCTGCATTCAGCTTTCATTTCTAAGCCAAACTCAAAATAAATTCATTCACGTTTACCAAGAAAAAGAAAGTTACTTAAAAAAATAAATCACAACTTTAAGGGTGACAAATTCAATTGATGTGAACTCTGGAACAGAAGAGAGGACACAGGACATCAGACAATTTCACTTGTTACTGTTCTGCAGCAGTGACATGAAAAGCCGCACTACTTTTTGTTGCTAGAGGGTGACAGTGGCATTTAGTAAGAGGTCCAGCAGCGTGGCAGAATCAAGACTGCTCAGTTCTCCCCTGGAAGGATATTTTCACACAATTCTTGAACAGAAAAGGATGTTAGTGATGGTTACTCACCTGTCCAGCATTTTGGTACTGGCCCTCTCCAGCTTCTCCAGGATCTGTGGGAGCTGGGTATCATCATCACAAGCAGACCCCCAGCCTAACACACGGGCAAGGTCATTCCCTGTTCCCAAGGGCAGCACTCCCAGCTGGCACTGCATTAGAGAAAAGGAAAATAAAAGTGATGTTCAAATGGGAAAACAACAAGCCAGGAACAGCCATAAATAACATGACTGATACCTTAACACACCAGTCACTGAGAATCAACTAATCCCAGGGAGGGGGAAAAAGTAACTGGATGGGAAGAAAAACCAGGAGAGCATGGAAATAAAAAAAATTTCCTCTGCTCTTAGTTGTTAACTGGCAGAGGAGTATTTTACAGCTACCACGTGAAGGAGCACCTCGCTGAAGTAAACCCATCCTACAGAGGTTTGTATGTAACCATCAGGTGGTGCTATTGTCTTTCTGTAAAATTAGCATAGAGAGCTCCCAGACAAATGGAAACTAAAATTAAACACTCTATGGTACTCCACTGCAATGAAGTTTCTGCCTAAGCCAAGACTCAGAAATTACATCACAAGAATGAAAGGAAGAGATGAGGAGAAAAAGGCACGTGGAACTCCCAAGTTTTCTAACTGCAGCCCTTGCAGAGCATGTCTCTGCTGGCAATGGAGGAGGAGTACTCTAGAAGCTGGATCTTGTGGAGGCACACGGGAGACAAAAATAATGAATTAATCCACTCCTGTCTCTTGCAGAGCACAGCTGTAGTAAGCTTCCAGCAGCTTCAGTCCTGGGCCAAACTACAGCCGCATGCTCAAGGAAAGCCTCCTCAGCCGATGCTGTTGTTACTTCATTCCTTCACCCCACCAAGCTCCTGGGCAGGTACCTGCTTGTGAAGGTTGAGGCTATCAATTTCAGAGAGAACCCAGCCAACACTTCCATCCCCACCACAAACCAGGATCCGGAAGGTGTCAAATTTCTGAAATAAGCGTAAACTACAGAGGAGAGAAAGAAAAAAGCAAGAGGGAAAACAATCAGCTGCTACAGAAAGAAATTATAAACAATTCCAATGTAGGTAATGAACGTGGCAACTTTGCTTATTGTAGACTCTGATTTTGCAATGAATACAGGTCACTGTCAGACTACAGACAAATTAGAATGATTATAATTAAGGAACTATAAATACAGCTAAGCAATTTACAATGGCTATTCACTACAGAAGTATCTCCCAGACACGCACCTCTACTAAATAAAGCAGGGCACTTTTGTCTGTACAGAAAAGGAAACAAGCATGTGATAGCTGATTATCCATTGAATTAACTCCTTTTTGCAGCCTTGCTGCATTCAGGCTCACACTAGTTACTTGCCACTGTTGGAGTGCTTTGATATCACTACCTTCACACTGAGGCCACACAATCAAAGCAAAGCTTCAAGAGGGGAACTTCATGCAGTTATTCAACAAGGAGACAACTGCAGGAGGATGTAAAGTCTCACAAGCTTTAGTCCTTCTGGGAAAGCAACACCAATGCTCTCTGCCTTGTCTGTCCTGCTGGCAAGCAAACAGCTCATCAGTGTGAGTTTCTCCATTCATCCTTTCCACAATAGCAAAAACAACCTCTCCATAAGCTGTTGGAAACTGTGCTTCTTACCGAGTATCTTCAAGACCTGCTTTTATTTTGGTTTTGTATGTAAGTTTTTTATTATTACCCAAACAGGATTTGCTGGAGTACACAAAAATTTTACCAAGCATTGTTGACAGACAAAAAATGGTTACCAGAAATGACAAGATCTTATGGTAGAGCCTGACTGGCACCAGCTATAAATATTTAAATTATCAAGAAGCAGCCTTTACCCTACACCATCACTTCCTTTTTAAGAGAGCATAGAAGAGCAGCTGGTTTAGAAGCTGTGCATCACAGATTGAGAAATTTATTCCCTCCCTTCAATTTTCTCCTGCTTAAAAGCACATCTCCTCTCTACAGTCAGTCCAGCTGGGGAAGGGAACAACAAAAAGAGTTTTACAAGTCTTCTGTAAATTAGTTTTCAGCCAAACACATTCCTTGGACAGCATACTGCAATTTTAAATGCCAGTGTTTTGCAATATGCAAAGAACACAGGAGTTCTCAGGAGAGCAGAACCCAATGGTCACTCATCCAGGAGTGGACACTCCCAGATTTAGCCCCCTGCAGACCTAGTCAAAGACTTGGAGTCACAGACAAAAAAAAGATGAGGGAAATTTATGTTGTGTTGACTCTTATTATAAAGAGCACCAATTAAAAACAAAAGTTACTCAAATCTGGTGCAACAGAAAAACATTTGGATGCGGGAAAACTAAAGACTAAATGTTTGGTAGTTTTTAAATGAGAGTTGCAGAAATACACTAGAGAAATTTATTCCACAGCTATTACTTTTTTTTTTTAATCCACAGAGATTCTTAGTAAAAAGTCTGAAATGTCACCAAGATCCCCGGGCAGAACCAACTTTATCAAATGCACTCATAAGAGATTTCCCCATAAAATCTTTAAGGGATGGAAGTTTCACATACTTCCCAGGTAAGTTATTTCTTGATAAATCTCATTTTGACAATACTAATTTTCTATTCTGTTCACTTGTGTAAACTGAAATTCACTCTCCTGAGCAGTACATCAGGATGCCTGCTACAAGTCTGTTTGCTGATGCGTTCTCTTCTGGATTCAAGCTTTCTATACTTGGTCTTCTTCCAGGGGAGTGTTTCTGGAACTCCCTCAAAATGCCTCAAGCTGTCCTGCTGTTACTGATGAATGGAAATAATAATCTTTTTCAATAACATTTTTTGTTTAAGCTAATCAATAACACTAAAAGCAGAGAGAGGAAAAACCCTCCAGATTTTGATGTGTTCCATTTTCTCTGAGGAACAGGTTCCTTGTTATATTTGAGGATGAGCTTAACCAAATAAATCCCCTGTACTTCTCTGGTATTTACAAGGAATGCGTGTTTTCACAGAATATCTGCCTACCCAAGGTGAGGTCCTCCATTCATGAGGTCAAAGACCTGGGCTGGGTTCAGCAGCTGTTTGAATCTTCGTAGAAATTTTACACCTTGGTTGTCTCCACTTTTTGAGTTGACAAAGACCAACAAAGGACTTGTGCAAGAAGGGGGACAAGTAGCTTTCCAAAAACCTGTTGGGGAAAAGGGAAGGGAGAGGGAGAAAAAGCCAAGTGTGAAGCAACCCATGGAGATGGAAAGAGGAAAAAAACAACACCCCACAGCCCAGTCTAGCTATGAAACCACTAATACTTTCTTTGTGCTTATGGCACTCACTGGGCAAATTTCAAATGTGCACAGCCATGAATCCAGCATGAACTACACCTCATGCTGCCAAGTACCACACATCTCCTAGCAGTATGACAAACTTTTCAGCTTCCCCAACTTTCCCAAACTGCTTCTGCAATATGGTTACTCTCAATAAACTTCACCAGCTGCAGCTCAGCAAACAGTTCACTCAGCAATGGCTTCTAGTTGGGATTTTCAGCAACACTAAAAGCAGAATTTTCAGCTGACAGAGCCTGGCATTAACAGTGTCAGCTGAAGGGACTGTGACTGAGAGGAAGAGAAACAAGAGCTACTTACTTGCAGTACTTACCATCAGAATCAATGCTGTTCAGAGCAGTAGGAGGAATGACAGACACTTTGCACAGCCCAAGAGGGCACTTGTTTGGCAACAACTCTTTACATGCTGTGTGTACCTGGAAACATCACCAAAAAAAGTAATTCAGACCCTTTGGGGCACTGTGGTGTAACTCCCAAAGCCATTCATCAAGAGGTTGTAGGAGTAAAAAAGGTAGAGGAGGTGGTATGACCGGGAAATGTCCATTGTTAATTTTACTGATAAAGGTATTTTAAGAATGATCTGACCAGTCTTCTAATTCTCCTCTTTCTATTAGTATGTACTTTGCCATTTGAAATGGTGAGACCAGCATTTTGAGTGCTGAGAGGACCAGATAACAGATTTTGTGGCTTTAAGAGCCTTCAGCCTGTGGGGATGCATTTATAATATCTGGAATGGAGAAAGTCATGCCAGAAATGGATTTGTGAAGAAGATCAACAAGCCATTGATAATGCTTTAACAACTGATGTTTTTAATGTTGTTTGAATGTACACAATATTTGTTAAAATGTCTTTGTGCAAAGTCACTGCTTCTCCTTCCCAGAATACCCTCTTATCTCAGGGCACTAGAGGAAGGTTGTGACATGCATGCTACCTGAACCCCCTTCCTACTGAATGTAAATCCCCTTTCTCCCATTGGCCCAGAGCCAAACCCCCTCTTGTTTTCTATTGGTGGGTTTTAAATCCTTCCAAGGCCCATATAAACCCCTGACCAGCAATAAACATGCTCTTTTTCTTCTGCCTCTCCAGTGGTCTCTGTGTGTCCTTCTCAGGGGCTCTTGGGGACCACGTGGTCAGGGAAAGTGGGGAGCACATTTTCTCCTAGGTAATGGACTAAGCTCCAGGACCAGGAGAATCATCATACCGTTGCAGACTGCACCCCTACAACAGACAACACCAACAAGGCAGAAAGAACCCCCAAAGGGACATCAGCCATTCTGCTTTCAAAGTCCCAGCCTCAGCTGAGAGATTCAGGGTGGAAACAAGGAAAAAACTGGGAACTCAGGAAAACAGGAAAGCAAAAAAACAAAACAGGAAAACATGAGGGACATAAGAGGTAAGAGAAAAAGGGATTAATGAGGCCAAGAAAGGAAATAAGAAGTAGAGCAAGGCACTTCAGTAATTTCTGGTACATGGAGGTTGTAAAACAGAGGGTTTGCTTGAGGTTTCAGCTCCCCATTCTGAACACATACTTTGTGATATTTCTCTGACTAGTATTATAGACAACTGGAAACATAGCAAAATCTGCATCACTGCAGTGGTTACGCAAGAGAAATCTACTGCAATGGAGGGGAAATTGCTATTATTACTAGTTCATAATGTATATATATAAAATACATATATATATACACATATGTATTATGACACTTTTCAACACAATTAAATTTCTATCTCTTGCAGAACAATAAAGTCCTTCATGGCAAATGCTGACAGCACAGTTAGAGATTTCGTTTTGAGTAAATGCCGTTAAAAGAACACACCTCAGAGCTGCTCAAAGACTCTACTTTTACTGGAATGATTACTCACCATGGCTTTGCACCACAGGCAGCGCCAGTCTTGCAAACGCAGCACACTGCCACAGGTTTTATCACACACAGTGCATTTGGCACTCACAGGCAGGTTTCCCTCCAGCCACTGATGCGGCATCGAGATCTGCAAACGGCACAGAGGGACAGAAGCAATATGGACTGCAGGAGGCACAGTGGCTCTGAGATAGACAGAGAAGCAAGTCTTTATATGAACTGTTTAAGGAAAGCAAAGGCAATTTCTAGAAAACACCTGAGGAACAATTCTGGCATTTTACATCACACTCAAGCACAAAGAGTCCAAGTGACTCACCTCAGGCTACCCAGGAAACACTGACTTGCATTATACACTAAGGTGCTCTTCCAAACACTTTTGCCAAAACTCAGATCAAGTTCCCTGTGCCTCCCTTTACTTAACCTTAGCTCCCCAATCCACAGCAGGGGTTTCTTCATATTAAGGAGTCCTTGTTACCGTGGTCAGACTTTTCACACAGAACCTCATGCTCTAGACACACTTCCCATATAAGGGCAGAATCTATTATTTATAAACTGAAAAAAATCTATAGAGCTTTTCACAGAGCCAGTGCTCCCATATCAAAATAAGGCTGGAAGAGTCCAGGCTAACACCTACCCCATCTTCATCCTCAATGATATCCTTTCCGATAGAGGCCAGAGTAGTCCACTTGCAGTTGTTGGTTGCCCGCACAGCACAGCGCTTGTGAGCTTTAAACTTGCACACTAGGGAGGAAGAGAAGGATACATTAATCCTGCCTCAGAACTCTAATGTAGCAGTGCGTATTTGGCTCCAGAAGAAAGCTTTTCCCTTGTTAGCACTAGCAAAACAACCAGCTCTAAGACTTCTGAGAACAAGGATCTAGCTATTAATTCTTGCCTTGTCACTTTTGCCAGTTGCCTGTACAAAGCCTAGTTATGACTGTCTTCAATTTGACATGATTTACATAGTCGTACACTCCTCCATCCTTTTGCACAGTGTGGGTGTCACCTCATTCGCACTAGAAGCATGAGCTGTGCACAGCCACTCATGTCTGCTAAGCCAAAGCTGAGAAAGAAAAACCTCCTGGCACTCACACACTTAACAAGGATGTTCTTACAAATACATTTTTTCTTATGAACAGGAGTATTCTTATGAATACAACACCTGATACCTCAGAAGTGTGTATCTGCTCACTGCAGGCGCATGCCTTCAATAAGGGATGGCAGTATTGGGGTATATAGGCACCACTAAGCATAGAAGCAGGCAGGAGGGGAGCACACCTACCCTCACAGGAGAGCCCGTGCGAGGTGACCCCGGACAGTGCCTCGCGGCACACGTTGCAGTAGGTGGGGCGGGCGTGCGAGCAGGCGTACCAGTTGTGCATCCCTGAGAAGTGGTCCATGCTGTACTGGGTAGACTAATGGCACAAATGGGTTACAGCAAAATCTAAAGAGAAGGAACGAGACTTTTTTCCTAGAAGACTTGTACAAAGTAGGCAGGAAAGGCAGAAACAGAACACTTTTTTACCAAGGAAGAGTAGGCCATGTGCAGTTTATACACACTAGCAGTAACTCAAGAAGATCTTTAAGCCAAAAGAAGTAGTCTGAAGAAGAAGCCACACCTTCATTCCTGCTTCTGTCCCACCTCCTATCTTTGTGTCACTACAAGTGTATATAGGGAAATGCACTGGAGAATTGATCTGCTGGAGAATTTATCCCCATTTTTTTGCTGGGTTAAGTTTTCAGCAAGATCAATTCCCCAACATGGCTCAGTGCATGGCAGAGAGATGCTTGTGCCAGCAGAAGAGCAAGACCATTAGGCAAGATAAGAGTGGGGAAAACACAAGACAGCTTCTCTTGGTGGCAGTGCTGGTCCCACTCCAGCCCCAGGAAGCAGGTACAGGAACTGAAGCAGGCATAATACCAAACAGGCAAGATGTGAATTAGGACAGGGAGGATAATTGAAGAGTGAAAAGACAATGCTGGGGGGAACTGTGTTTCATAACACACCCACACTCTGGAACATGCTCCCAAGGTTACCAAGGGAGCACACACAAAGCCACAAATATTCTTTGGAGAATCTCTTCTGTGTATTTGGGATCAATTTTACAGAAGGCCTAACACTATTACCCACTGTAGTCAATGAAATGACTTCTATTAACTTCACTGGAAGCTGCCTACAATCTCTAAACAAGCTGTGAATTAGCAAATGGGACACAGAGTACAAAGGAACACATTTTCCTATTACCTCAAAATGTTCACGGTTTTGTACAGTCTTCAGTGCTGCAATCCAATCTTCCATCTCTTTTCTGTTATCAGCACAAAGCATGAGCTTCCGACATGGAGTGATAATCTGAGGAGAGAGAAAATGAAGAGTGTGTATTCTGGGCACATCAGTGACAGACAGGAAGAGACACCTTGCCACTAGTGCAGCTACCGAAGCTATTTTCAGGGGCAGAGTGCTGTACAACTGAAGTTATTTGCATCTTCCAACCATGTTTCTCTTCCACCATAACATACCTTAATTCCTTCCTTAATGTACAGAACCACAGAGACAGGAGCTGTCATTTCCAATACTGAACTAAGTAAAGAAATCGCCCATACCCAAATAACAGCCCAACACAAATGAAGCACAGAGCAGCAGGACTACAGACCGTGCATAAGTCTTTTTAAATTTGCAACAACATTAAAACATTTTATTAATAGCATAATATACCAGTTTCTAGCAATTACTTAATCAGATAATATAGTCTGTATCATACTAAAAATCTGTTTAGTCATTATACAAGTGGGGAGAGAGGAGAAAAGAAATAAAACAAAGTAATTAATCTAGAGGAGAAATAACTGTATTTTGAACTCTAATGTTTCCTGAGGGCTTGTTCTATGTTTATTACCTAAAAGATATTCCAACAAATGTTCCACTAGCAGCTTGAGTTTGTTCTGAGTTTGCCCCTCTAAAAATCCTGTCCTCACTATGTTTCTGTCCTGGGCTAATTCCCAGCATCAGCTGTTTTAACAAAGGGCAGAGGACACACAGATGGCCATGCTCCCCTGTGCCCAGGAAGGCAGCAGGTGACCCCTGCCACTAGCCCCTCTCCTTTAGTCACAGGGTGGCAGCAGAGAGAAATAAAGCTCTTCAGAGGACCACTGCTGCTGTCCTCGGGGCTGCTCTGTCCCCTGGGCTCCAGCCCTGACTGGAAATCAACACTTACTCTTCCTAAGACAAAAGCCTTTCTTCCCCACACTGTAGTTATCTCACTGTGATTTCCATCAAACAGACTTCTTAAGTTAGAACAATACTGAAGTGTTTCCAAGACTGAATTTAGGAAAAGCTGTGTTAAGGGTGAGCACCATCTGCAAACATCAAAAGGCTCCCTTTTATGTCAACTCTAAAAGTTTTCCTTTTTTCCTTTCCTGCACTCCTCTACATTTTGTACATGAACAGAATTGCCTCCATAATCTGTTTTTCCTGGAAATTGTACCCTAACATTTGAAAGAATGGAATAAAATAAACTTGGTTTGTGCCAACTTGATGAGGCCCAAGCCTGCAGCCAAAGTTTTGTTACTGAACACTAAAACACCCACACACATCATCCCAATGCATGACCTCTGTTAATTACCATTTTCCAGTGTTTCTCACTTCTCTCATTATAAATCATAAAAGAGATTAAAAAGAAAAGCCTCTGAAGTTGAACATCAAACTTTTAGTTGAAGTGCCTTGGAGCATCCGCCACGAAATGTGGATGTAATGTCAACAAAAACATACAACTGGAAATTTCGGCTTTATTTTAAGCTCTTCAATTTTCAATCTGTATTTCTTTTCATTGACAGACTGCAGTATTCACCTGCAATAACATCAGCCTTACCCAGAGTCACGACCAATGCCTAGAAAAGGGTGTTATAGATACATTAAGTAGTCGGGGAAAGGAGGTAAATCCCTTTTTAAAGAAGGGACAGGTCATTCATATCAGAAACACAGTTTTGGCATTTGGGCCATTCTATCTTGTTCAGACAGGGCTGGGCACTGGTACCAAAGCCAGAAACATCTACAATTGCACACACACAACAGTACCATATGTAAAGTCCAAACATCTCAGGATAAAGCATCCAAGGAACTCTCATCGCTTTCAAAGCATCCAGGCCACACTCATCAAGCCACAGGTCCTTAAACACTGGGGAAAAACAACTTCACAACACTCATAGTTAGTGCTGTTCCCTTTAATATTTTTCTGCCTTTTTAGGGAGGCAGAGGAGAAAGCAAAAGACAAACTATAGTCTTTAATCACATTAGAAGACATGACATTTAAAATATTGGCATAAATTACAGAAATGCAGACACTGTGTTGATAAGAATTAATTTCTGAGGCTACTGACTTCCTGGATCACTGGAGAGACCATCCAATATAGAAAACAACTAATTCCTTCTTAAGTCACCTACCACATTATCTTAAAAACCCCCACATTCAGTGTTAGGCAATCCTCTGTTCAAAGAACAACGTTAAAGTTTATATGACAAGAGGATAAGTAAAGAGATCAAAAGATTTTCATACATGAATCATCCAGATGAGGAGTTACCAAACTAAATTAAAGGGTCTATTGTGTAATTACAAAACGGCACATAAAATGTAACTGTAGGATACATTCAGGAAGAGTATTCCCCATTAGTCAGTTCTAAAGCGACATTTGCATTGGGATTTACTGATATCACCAGAGATGGGAAATAAGAGTAAAATCCCAAACCTCACTCCTAAGAAGGACAAATTGGGACAACTCAGGCTTCACTGTGAAGGACAGATAAGATTTTAAATGTAACTAGTGCCACAATTCTTTGGGAAAATGAAGAAACTACGCAAACCTGTTTTCCTGATTAATGTGCAGTGGTGTTAAAACATTTTAACGAGGATAATTAGGAATCCAGAAACACATTAACAGGGATACTTCCTTCGCAGAGTGGTTCAACATAGCCTCACACGCAGTCCATACAACCACCCAGCTACCCTGGGAGCACAGGACACTCCTGCTTTCCCTGCACTGTGGCAACTGCCGGACTCTCCCTTGTGCAGGCTGATCTGCAGCTGGAGAGCCGCTGCACTGTCCTGAGCAACAGAAACATGCTCTCACTCCCAGGGAAAGGAAAACACCCCTCCTACCACTTTTACCTCCCTCTATTTGAGCCAGTATTTTCAGCTCCAGACACCCACCCACTGAAGGCCACTGACAGCGGGACAGAGGCTGTTACGTACACTGTGCTGTCCAGACAAGAGCCAGGAGCCATCTAACACCTTGCACCAAAAATAATAAAGTAATCCTTGTCATCTTAAAAGAAGCCACAGCAACCTTCCCCCTGGAAAGCTGTCCTTTCCCAGCTCCAGCTGCGATGAGCCGGCACTCTGGAACACGAGGCTTGTTGTCACTGTTGGCAAACGAGGCTACAAGCCAGCACGGTCCAGTTATTTTTCTGTGTTCCGGCTACAGCTCTTGACTAACATCCTGGAACAGTGTATTCCACAGGATGACGACGCATTAGGTGAAGTAGTATTTCCTTTTATTTGTTCTAAATTTACAAAGCAGTAATGTCATCCAGTGACCTCTTGTTCTCATCTAAACAGAGAGCACAAAAACAACGATATGACTGCTTTTGAGTTATGATGAAGGCTGCCTTACTAGAAATTAAAAATAACACAATAAAAAGTCTTTAGATTTATTTATAATCTCATACATTTTTGGCCTGTTTGGAGATTGGCAGAAATCTGAGCATTCCTGCCCAACAGCTCAGTATTTTATTGCGATATGAGCCAATTACGCAAATTAAAAGTGCTTGTTCTTCCTGAAAAGGAAATATTAAAGACCATCATACCTCTTTGATCCTAAATGCTACTGAACTTTTGGGTGTGGTTCTTTAGATTTCACTCCTCAGTAGGAACTGGATGCCCAGAGCTCACCACATGGTGAGATGCTTCAGACCTAATCCAGACCAGAAAAAGCATTCACAGTCATGGGGAAAAAGGAATCTGCCAATCCCTCTAATCAGTCCTGGAGACCCATAAGGAAGGATGGGAATGGCAGGAAGGCCTAAATACATTTCAAATTTAGGGCACAGATTAATTACAAACTTCTCACTAAATATGAAACCCTGTAAGTATCTTTTGCAGAAATGAAGGTGACAATCAGCTCCCCAGCAGGTCACTCCTTTGCAGGCAGTTATTGCCCCCCTTGCAGATGAGTCAGCTCAAGTCTTAGAGAAACTTTCCTTTTAAAGCTTGCTCACTAACTACAAAAAAACCTAAATCTGAAAACAGCCATGCCTTCATCAGCTCTCTTGTGCAAACAACAAGGCTCCCCTGACACTTCAAATTTAGCTTCATCTCGTCTGTCCCTCCCTGACATGGCACATGCACTCTTACCAGCTGTTAACCCCCACCACCTCTCATGTTCACCCACACTCCTCTGCCCTAAACTAACACCAGTTCACTGACATTTCCAATCTGGCCAGCTGGTAAACAACAGAGCCAACCACAGAAAATTCTGCATTTCACATTCTAAAAATGGACTGATGTCCCTGGATGTCCTTCCCCAATAAACAGCTGTGAATAATCAAATTAGAAAGGCAGTCCAAAAGACTCCTATATTAGACCAAATTTTAAACAGAAATCTGCTATACTTCACCATTTGCTCTTTTGTTGTCCTGAGCAACCTTCCCCCACACAACAGCTGGAGCGCAAACTTCATTCTCTGGTCTTGCTGCCACCCAAGACAACATTATCATCCCAGCTCACTTCCTCTTGCAGCTTTTTCTGGCTGCCCAGAAACTTCTCAGCAATAAAATGACAGTCTGGCCAAGCATGCCCTTGAACTGTTAGTTATCAGAGTAGATCTGCTGAGCACAGTGACCACAAAAGATGGCAAAGCAAGTTAAGATCACACTGGCCCAATCATGGAGCTGGCAAAGAAATGCTGTCAGGGAAGATGGGGTGGAGGGACATAAACTTTGCTAAATACAGTTTTCCTGATGTGATACATTTCTAAGTGTGTCCAAAAGTGGGTGTATGAGAACACCTGCTGATTCTGACTGCTTCCTTTTACTCATATCCTGTGCAAATACAGTCTTATGTTCAAAGGTGCTAGCCATAAATTCCCCAAAGAGATCAGTTGGTGACCTGAGTACAGAGACAACAGGAATTTACAGAGTTCAAAAGGCCTAGTAACTAGAAAAAAATTTAAAAGCTGCAAAACTTTCAGCTTATCACATATGGCAAATGTGGGGAAACTGCCCACCATCTGTAGCCAACTGCCATGTCTGCTTTTTATAGTGGAGTCTGCTCTTGGTGTCCTAAAAGCTCAAAAACTCAGGAAGGAAAACTGGGTGAGACTGTAATGAGGACCCAGCCATTTCTCCACCTTAGCTTGTGTTCCAGAGCCCACCATAGTGAAATGAACATTGCAATACAGTAAAACATCTTGCCTGTGTTCATTAGCAAGACTCACAAATCATCAAATTCACTGAATGTTTCAAGCAGGATTGCTGAACTCACACAGGGCAAAATGGGTTAAGTGTGGACTAAGCAAGTGCTACTCCCTCAGCAAAAACACAAGGTTAAAAAGAGGACTGAAAAAGCAAGAAGAAAATACAAGTTTCAGATTCAGACCAGTCCTTTACATTTAAAATCTTCAAAGTCTGTCTCACTGCTGTCAGCTTCTGCAACAATGTGGAGCTCAGCATCAGGCCAGCAAAGTCTTAGATAGCAGGTCAGTATGACTTCAGTAGGCCTCTCCAGATTGGAAGAGAGACATAATACGAGTATCAGTGCTTAGCATGGAGGACCAAGGCTTGCCTTTCTCCACAGGCAACATCCCTCTTCTTTGCTTTCACCCAGTTTTGCCAACAAATCCAGTCCCATTAAGTCACTGCAGAAGTCAGACAGAGCTCTCTAGAACTGCACTGATTCTCTCCACCCCCCAAACCTGGATGCTAAGGGAAACAAAAAAACAGCTTTTCACACAACACTGGAGAAATGCATTAGTTTTATATTTACTTTTATAGTGCCAGAACTTAATTTCCTGCTAAAATGACCGTCTTCCACCTATGGAAACTGTCATTTCCACCAAATAAAACAAGTCATTAATGTTCTTATAGTTGTGCCAAATTCCTTTCTTTTTTTCTTTTTTAATAGCAATAATAAGATTTTCCTCAAAGCCCACAGTGCCTGTATCTTTGTTCACAATATACCGGGTGTTTTATCCCCAATGTCCACATGGATGTTTAACTTCACTTTCAATCTGTAAACTCCAGGACAGCTCATTTCCATAGGAAAACAGGTACAGCAAGTGTTGTGGTTTCTTTAGGATTACTTTTACATTACTAGGCTCATGCATCCGGCAATCTGTCCCTCCTCTGCCAGGGTACCAGTGCACTTCTGAGCACTGGTACAGGTGTTGCTATGCTGTGCCCACAGGTTAAGTTCAACTCATGCCGACCCTCCATCTGAGATTTCTCCCAGTCCCTTCTTCCCCCATGCTGCAGTGGGAAATCAGACCAGACAGAGCATTCCCTGGGAAAATCATCATCTCTCATACCAGGGTCACATTCCTACATGCTTCTGGAAACTGTTCCTAAACAAGGCACATTCCTGTTCTTGGCAATTGGTAAGAGGAACACAGACAAGGAGAGGACTTTAGGACTTTTGCAACCACTTACCAGATGTCAAAACTAGAGCATGCAAGGTCTTTGCCACTGTCAGCAGGTAAGAAATGCAAACTATCCTGGTAATTTAGGCCTATTAATCACTAGAGATGTCTATGGATGGAGTAGCATTCAATGGAGCTGAAAGGGCTGCCATGTCAAGTGCCAGAGCAGCTCCATTATCCACTCCCCCCTCCACCTCATGCAGCAGATGCATCCCTTCACCTGTTTTCCAAAGTATGCAGTCCTTCCAGGAAGAGTTCCTAAATAGAAGCACCCTGTCCAGAAAGGGCAGCCCATCTGGGAAGGTAAAGGATATTTCGGAGAAACCTCCCTGCTCACTCAAACAGAAAGAAACCCATGAAGAACAACAGGTGGGTCAGTGTTGCCCAGTGGTGCAGCTGCTACCTCAGTGAGTTCACACATGGCAAGGCTTGCAGCTAATAATAAATCACAGCACTGGGCAATACAAGATCTTGTCCACAGGAGGAAAATGATCTGTGACTGACAGTTTGTTGATAGGAACAGCTTCTCACAGCCCCCCTAAGCTCAGCTGTGTCGAAATGAGGCTGGTAGCTAGCACAAAAGGAAATGAATAGCTTTCAACAGCTTGATGAACCCAGGAGCTTTCCACACTGGGTCACGAGGCAAAGACAAGTCCTGTTTCACACATCACAAGAACCACAAGTAGGGAGGCTGCTTTTCTGCAAGTAATGTTAGCAAGACTCTCACTCTGTAAAAAGGAGCTTTCCTTCAAGAGCAACTCCCACGTAAAGCTAAACACGTTTTCAACTGACCTCCTGCTCACCACAGGTTGTTCTGCCATTGTGTCTCACTTGGAAGTGGAGAAGATGCTGAAATCTGCAGTCTTGCTCAGGAAGGTAGATAAGCCCCAATGCAGCACGGAGGTTACAAAGAGCAAAGAGATTATCACACAAAAGCTCACAGTGTTCAGGCACAAGGGCAGACACTAATTTCAAAGTACTAAACTTCCCCCTGAGGAAACAAAAGCTCTTCACAAACAGTTACCTTCACTTTCCAAATCTCCGTCTGTCCTGTCCCACAGTAAAACACATAAAGCTCAGTTTGACCTCTTCCTCTTACAGGAGCTTCATCTTTCTCAAAACTTCCTGCATATTTTCAGGTCATTCTGTAACATACAGTAGCAATCACCAGATCTCTTCATCCACAGCAACTTCTTCCAAACTCTTTAACTCTTCTGCCATGTTTATCCTCTCTTCAATTATTTTTCTCCAGATTTCTCCTTCTTTTGTGACAGCAGACTAATGACCAGCTCCCACAGGAGGCTGAATTAACAGTTCCAAAAATCCTTGACATGAAAGAATTTTAAATGACTGTTTTCACTGACTAACAGTGACTCAGAACGGTCTGTTTACCAAAGGGCCTTTTCTCAGGGAGAAAAAACTGCACTGAAGTCTGGATTACAAACTACTAAAATAGCAAAGTATTTTGAAACTGCAGCGGTTCTGACAGGAAATGGGGACCAAACTGCACTTAATGAAGGGAGGGGGAAAACCAGCAGAGTGATTCTGGACACAGCAGTACATGGCTCTACTGGTATTTTCAGTTGCTTATAAAGGAAATTCTGACAGCTGCCAATATAAACAGAGTGGGAACATTAGTAGAGAGTGTACAATTCCCGAATGTGTACACACATGGGTGGAAAATACAACAATCCCCAGCAAAACCTGAATTTCCAACGTGTGCTCTAATTTTGCCCAGTTTAGAGAAGAGAGTTTACAAATAAGGAAGAAAGAACCATCCCATTCACAAGTCTGTCTTTTCCAATCTTTCCCCTCTCCAAACCTTAAAAGGGCAATCCATGACTGTGTGAGGATTCTGGACACCTGGTGACTCCCCTGTGTTCCTGTGGCCCCAGATTAGTCAGTCTTTTGCCCAGTCCTGAGAGTTAGTGCCTTCCCTTTGGGTCCCTCACCCCACGGTGGGGAAACAGGGGAGGAAGGTCCTCTCCCTTGGTAGGAAGCCAGTGACTCCCTGCAGCACATGTTCAATCCCATGTTTTCAGAGGCCACATGGGGCAGTTCAAGGAATCTCTGCAAGTGTCAAACCACACAGATTTCCCCATTCTCTATCAGCCCAAACTCAAAGTCCACGTCTGACTTTCTGCAAACAGCTTGTAACAAAAATTGTTATATTCTTTCTCCTCATAAAAATAAGTCACGTGCTCTTTCTCGAAGCTTGTATTTCAAACCAGCACAAGTAACCTCTGAGGTGGGTCCCTCTTGTTCCAGAGTGCCTTACAGGCATGCAGCCCCAGCACCAGACATGAATGGCAAACTTTCTGTAGCTGTAAAAACCTCTAGTTACTATTTCAAAACCTAACTCTTCAGAGACTTCTCTGCCTTCTCTGCTAAAAGCGATGTATTTTCACTACCACAAATAATTCAACTTGACACAAAATCATGAAGAGGCAAAGGCAGTTTCACTTCATTGTGAATTAACCTGCAGACATCAACAACATATTCTGCCCACCAGGAAGTACCCTCAACTTTGATCTTTTGTTGAAGTTCAAGCACTTTGCCCCCCGTTTTTAGAAATAGCTAATTCCCCCAAAATGAAAATTCCTGCTATTTCTCCATAGTGTCAATAAGCCCTGGGACAGCACAGCAAAAATACAGAGTCTGAAGGAGATCAGACAGTAATGTACAACTTCACAAGACAGAAGCTGGCACTTTGCTGCTGGAAGGTCAGGACTAAGTAACAAGGTTATAACAAGATAAAATAGTAGCACACCTCAGGCTTCCCCACAGCTGGAGAACCACATCCATGCTGCTTCTCAGGGACGACAGCACACTCCCATTCAGGAGCACCAGAAACTCCCTGTTCCTCAATCTACCACAAGCACTGTCACCCTCCAGTCATGCAAGTGCTCTGGAAGAGAGGTATATCTCAATACTTCCTCTCTCCTGGGACATTGGTCAGGGTGAATCACCAGTTAATAAATAGGATTTCTTAACAGATGGGTGCAGCACTTCCAACAGCATGGCAGGCACTTTTCCCTTTAGCCCTGTTCTGGGGAACTCATCTACATAAATCCCCTCAGAAGAGAACACCTGAACAGTAAGAGCTTGTAGCAAATGTATTCGAAAGAACCTGAGCTCCTGATGATCTGCATTGGCACAGGTGCCATGTTTCCCAGTACTCAGTCCAGAAAACTCAGTCCCCTGCTCTTACCTTTCACATTCAGTCGTCCTCTAAAACTAGTGTGCAGAGCAGCCCACTCGCTCAGGAAACACCTCAACGAGTGCTTGACGTGCGATTAACAGGATTAGTCTTGCCTGTGGTCAGTCTCTCTGAGCTACATTCCACTGGCCACAGGCTGATTAGCTGGCTGCTTAAGGAGGAGCTGGGTAAGTTTACTTCTGACGGCAGTGCAGTGGAGAGGCAGGCGCTGACTGGAATAATACGCTGTTTCCTGTCTGCGCTGAGCTGAGAGGTACTTCCCAATAGAAAACGGTTTACAGAAGCTCAGGAGCTCAAGCTCCACCTCTTCCAGTGAAGAGCCTTTAACTATGGAGTAGGGGTCACCAGCATGGGTCCTCGTGCTCAAAAACGTGCTCTGACCCAGCTTCACTTCCACTAAAGCATCAGAAAGAACAAAACAAACTGCACACAACTCTCTCTCCATACAGAGGAGCTTTCTCCTATGGGATCAAAAAGCTCTGAATCAAATGGGACAACAGTGAATGTTTTGATTCATTATGTGAATGAGGGTGAAAGTCCACATCCCCATTTGGTAGCAATAATTGGAAAACATTTACAAAACCACCATGTGAGAATCATATTGGCATTAAAATATAGACCTGGAAAGATCTGATGTCCTTTCTGAGCCCTTTTGGGATGACAGGTGTATTAAAGAACACATATTTTATCCTTATACAAATCCTGCACAAGGCAGGCAGGAAAGGATCAATGAACTGATAAGGCCTCGCTTCATCAACTGTGCCAACTGCATTGAAGGCAGCAGACCTAACTCAGTTGGCACCTTCAAGAAAAGAGCAGCTCTTCAGCCCATACAGCGATCCAAGGAGGAAGAATTTGTTCACCACACAAACATTTACAAAACTGGGCCAAAGGAGATGACTCAAAGTCTTTCCAAAGACTCTTGAGAGGGCAGCTGTAGAAGCAAAGTGTTGACCTGAGCAACAGGCAATAGAGTAATTGGTGTCCCCCGAATCTCATGAGTGTTAGAGGGGAGAAGAGAAGAAGGGGCATGCTGGATGGATCAGGTCCATGACACAGGTAAAGAGTCATTTTGAGGGAGCGATCAGTAAACGCCAGGCTTCCTGGCATGGTATAGAGAAAACACTATTGCAGGTTAATGTATGGAACTCATTCTCACTGCATATTTTGTTTTAATGCTCCTAACCCTGCTCCAGGCTAGCCCATTAAGTGGGCATCTTAACATGTCATGTTACTGCAAAACTGCACTGTCCAAGAACAAACGTTCATGGAAAGAGCTGAAGTCTCATGGGGAAGACCCAATATACCCAGTGTGATCCCAAATCATCTGCTTGTTAAAAATTAGAAGAGGTTTTGAGGGTATAGCCGAGAAAACTCCCCTCAGAAATCAGGATCAGGCTTTGACCTCACCCATCCAATGCTTATGATTCAATTTAGTAAGGAGTACAAAGGTAGCACACACTCATGGCAAGAATCCAGGCTAAAAGCTGACTGCTCTCTTCGAAATAAAGGGTCCTCACCTACCAGGACAAACCAATTATCACTGAGTTTGTACCACACAGCAGATCTTCTCTAAGGCCCTGTGCAAGACAGCAACCCTAGGAAAATGCACTGATGAGAGATCTAGGCACCATGTACTGAGGAATCATAGGTGAAAAGCACCTGTCACTTACAGTCCAGACATTCCAAAAGAACCTACCTTGTAGTCAGCTGACCCTGAAGGACAGAGGTGGCAGAGATGTGACAAAACCAGCAAACACCACACCTACAGGCCTAACGTGGCATGGGGCTGCTGCAAGATTTGTTTCCAGAGGCTTCCTGCTGAATACCTCCACAGCCACACTGCCTGACTTAAAAGAACAACACCTAAACATAAAGCTTTTCCTTACACCTCAGGGCACACAGCTGTATAACATCCAGAGATGCCCCAATCACACACTCCCAGACCATTCTGTAGTCATCCATCCGTTAACTCTGAGTAGCAGTCCTGAAAACTGTCACCAGTGCAAACTACACTTACTGAGGAAATCTATGCAAGATCAACTAAGTAAACAACAGTGGAATTCCTTATTACACACTCCTCTTTTTCGAGGAAGAGGCCTGTGTCTTAAAACTCACTTCTCTTGCTCTCCTACCTGCTGACAGCAAACAAATTACTTGTCAGGCATGTCCTATGCTAAAGGTTTACTGGCAGCTACTTTTTAACCTTATTCCTCTATATCTGCAGCACAACCTTTGCTGGCTCATGCGATGGTTTTCTCCTCCCCATGGTCCTCACTGCTCTCTCACCAGTCTCTCTTCTGACTGCTCAGCCCTTATTACCTCTGTTCTGGACACACATTGCTTCTCTAAGTGCTTTATCTGGTGTTTTTGTCTCTCATTTCCTCTGTCAGTTCCTTAGGGCTGTCACTCAGGCAAACTGACCTGCAGAATCTATACATTAAGCAGTACAGGTGCCTGGATAGAGGCTGAGTTTCCTCAGAAAGAAACCACTCTTTCATAAATCCAAAATTACCAGTCTAAACAGAAGAAAACACAAAACCAAAAAGAAAAGCCAGGACATCTAAAACTTTGCTATACAACACCAAATGCTGCATGTTTTCAGTTTAGGAGAACAACAAAAATCATGTGTTCCACTAATTTGAAACAGGTTAAAAAATGCATCAAAGAAGTCTGAATTTTAGAGAGAACCAAGCTTGGGAGATAGAGGGGAAAGAGAGTGCTCTCAAAGAAAACCCACAGAAAACTGCATGACTGCAATGAATCCAAAGCACTGACAGCAGTGATGTGGTAGAGCAAACAGCAGCAACACTAGGCCATCTTCTGATTTTAGAAGTATTTTCAGAGCTCCCAGTAAACCACTGTCAATCCTGTTCATAAGCCATGACAGAAATCAACAGGAAACATGTTTTCCTTGAAGTTTACCTGAGCCCCATGATACAGGGCTCAGCTGGAGCCAGAGCAGACTGCACCTGCTCCTTGAGTTTCAAGGTAACCCCAGACTTTTACGCACTATGGAAGAGAGACTGGCAGAGCCTGATACCAGAGTCTGGGAAACAGCTCTTACTGTTGGATTTGGATGGGGTAATCTGAGAGAGCAAACACACTACTTCCTTCCATCCCTAAACAAAGGTGCTCTTGAAGGAGATTAGATCTCTCCCAGCTATAACAATAAGCCAAACAGTAACAGTACACTTACCTGAAAAATCAGCCTTTATTTACGTTTGAGAAAACTGAAGCAAGATCCAAGACAAAATGCTTCATTAACAGGTAAGTAACTTCACATTCTTGAAATCACTGCAGAATGCTTTCTGTGCTCACATATTGACATTTGGTATCAATATTTACTATCAGGCCTCCTACCTGTCCAATTATGGATACAGAAAGTGTTTTCAAGCCTTGGGAAGTGTTGTGGTTTTATCTGAACATAGGGTGGGTGCCACAGCTGCTTTGCACAGGGACTGCAAAGCCAAAATCTACAGCTACACAACAGAAACATCCTTTGGCAGATGTTTACAGCAGCAGGTCCCCACTGCTGCAGCACAAGGCACCCTGCTCAGCCTTGGTCACCACCTGCAGGATCAGGTTCCTCCCTCCACCTGGACTGTTCCCCCCTTCAGCTCCCTTAGAGCAGCACTGCCTCTTTTCTCCCCACTCTTCTCTCTCCTGAGCCCTTCAGGGGCTGCATGGAGATTATTGCTGTTCAATTCCAAAGCTCACACCAAGACTTGAAACTCACCCTGCATGGCTGATGTTAATGGCTTTTTTCTGCACACCAGGGGCTCCCTGAAAAGTGGAGCTTGCAGAACCCCTGCACCTCAGAAATACACTCCTTTTTCCTCCTAGTTCCTGAACCTGGAGAAGATGAAGCAGGGACACCACCATGTCTCCAGAGTGCAAATATGTAGCACACATTTCACATCAAACAAGTATCCTGAACCAGTTCCACAGTTATTTCTGTGCTATTTCTTTCTGTCCTTCCTTTAGCTTTCCCACTATATATAGCATGCATATATAAACACACATACAGACACATACAAATAGAGTCAAGAGAAAGAAGTTTACATATTTTAATGCATGAAGGGAAAACTAAATTCCTTGAGGAAGATCTGCAGCATAAACATCAACATCACCCCTAATTCTCTCAGTAGAACAAATTTTTCTGTCCCACTGTGTGAATGGGTTCTATCAAACCCTCTCAGCTCACAGGTAAGAAAATCCCCAAATGCCAAGTTTTAGCACAATATATGGTAACCCAAGGTACTTCCCATGCACAGAGATGAGCTATCCTGCTGTAAAAAAAAATAAGTTTACGATTTGTGAATTTTCAGTGAAAGATGCTGTGAGCACTGTTTAGATGTTTTTAAAATTTGCAAAAGAGGTGGGAGGGGGGGAAAATATGCAAGATGAATGGAAAATAATGCAAAAAGTCCTACCGTGAAGCTGTTGTTGACATTCTTTGTGCTGGATTCTGCCACACTGGCATCTGTCAGATCCACCTCATCAAAAATAATGGACTGGAAAGAAAAAATCCAAAATCCCAATGAATTATTGAATACAACGTATAAGCAGCAGACTCAAAGGGAGTCTGTCTAGCATGCTCCATCACAGCCTTCTGTGATCTGAAGAAAAGATCCAACACCAACAACATAAAGGACTTGGAAGTCTAGTTCCATACACTGAGGCTCACTCTGGCCTGTCTTCAGTCAGTGAACACAGTGACATTATTTTTATTAAATGATTATTTAAAAAGCCAAGTAACTGCAGGTTTTCTCTGTGAAATGAGAGAGTTTTATATCTAGTTCACTATCAAGATACTAACCAGATGCATGGCAGCTCTGATTTGATAAATTTTAGCCTTGCTTTTCTCCTCCACTTTGTTTTTTCATTCATATTCTCTCCCTCCTATTGATTCAGAGTCTATTCCCTACTAAAATGCACCAAGGGGGGAAAACATGGAAAAATCAGTATCACGAATCCATAATGAATTACTTCAAAATCAAGGATTTCCAAGTGTGAAGCAAAACACAGGGATCTTCTGGTAGCTACAAAACCTGAAGACTAGTGCTTAAAGAGTGTGTGTTCTTTTCACTGCTGAGGGCTGCCTTCCCACTGACACCCACCTGCCTCCAAGCTCCACCACTGCCTTCCTTGGGCGCCCATGTATTGGCAGGACCTTACCTTAGCAGTTTTTGCATAGTAGAGTGTTCGTCCTCGCAGCTTAAAATATCGTCTCTTCCAGCGCTGGAAGGAGCTGGTTTGCTTCAACAGCATCCCCTCCTTTATGATAGTCTACAAAACCGGGAGAGGAGAAGGTGAAGCACAGGTTTTACTGACAGGCACCTCTCCAGCTCTCCCAGTCCAGAGCCGCAGAGGATGAGCTGGAGCTGGAGACCAGTAACACTAGTGCCCTCTGCCGGGACCGCTTCACAGAGTCAGTCAGCACAGCTGAGCAAACTGAACCAGACTAAGCCCTCACAAACACACAACCCACACTGCGGTGCAGTTTTGCCCTTGTCTCCAGTGCTATCACAATACCAGAAAAGATAAATAACTTAGACTGAATGAGCACTTCAAAGTCTAACAGTGACTCAGGGAGTGTAACAGGTAAACTCACTGAGGGTGGGTTTCAGTCGCAGGTAATTGTGCCTTTCATTTCACTGGTATCCAATTAGCAGCACATACACACCACGGGATATCTGTCTCTCTCTCCAGTTCTGCCTTGTGAAGTTATCAGCATCTACCTGGCACAGAGCTGGCAAGCTGCAAGCCCAGGGGGTGAAGAGCGAAACTGGAGAGAAGGAGCTATATCCAAGCTCAGCATTTGGTGTTCCTCAGATAGTCTTGGCCCTGTATCAGCTCTCTCTGGCCAGCTGCCATTTCCCAGGGCTGCACTGCCAAAGCTGTCTACGCACTCTGCCTTTTTTTCTTTAACTGCTTTAGAACCAGGCTGACATACCAGCACACGCAGGCCCAGATGCTCACTCACATACTGTGCATACACAGGGGTATGGATTGAATCCACATGCACTTCAGTCTCCTTTGCCAAATACATTTGACTGCTTTGCTGAGGACAGATTTTGAATACCAACAGCTACATGAAAATAATCTCAGAAACAGCAGCTCAGAAAGACAAGAGGTAGAAAAGTCAGAGCTCACTGTCCAGCTCCAAATTTCTGATTGAAAGTACTGCCTAGGAGCTGCAAATGGTGCTATGCCATGCATGCCTCAGTACCACGAGAAACCTACTGCTCTCCCCAGAAACAGCTCCAGGAACCTACTTCTTGCTGAGAAAGCCGAATGTGATAAACACACAGTTAAAACACAGGAAACAAATAGTCTGACAATCTTGTAAGACAGGTTATTCTGTATCTCGGTGCCAGGAAAATGACACAGTTTGAACATACCAGAAGGGCTCAGTGGAACTTAGGTTTTTAACAGTCAGGTCACTGATGAGTATCAATTAATTCACAAACACAGGACCAAATGGACACTGCCAGGCTACTACAGAGCACAAAATAAATGCTGTTACTGATCCACAGGGTCTAGTTCATTTTAGAAATCCTTTCCAGGGTATTAAAATTGCTTTTAAAATGCTATATATATTTCTAATGTGGGTCTTTCCTTTTTGAAACAGCTGTGGATTTTAATACTTTCCACATACATTGGCCCTTGCCAAGCTCAAAGTTTCCTCAAAAAGCACTTGGAAAAACATGTTGACAATAATGAGAAACATTTGTCTACAAATCCATGCTTCTCTCTTCTTAGACAGGAGCTATCCTCAAACTGGCTTGAGAGATCACAGGGTCTGGACCACCACTGTGAAACCTCTACTCACAAATCTGCCGGGAAGGAGCAGGCTCCACATACTCCCAGATTCTAGAGAGCTGCCAGAGATAGAAGCCACTCTAATCTTCCTCCACTGTGCTGGGAAAGAGAAACAGGGGAGAGCTCCCCTACCTCCTAAAATAACCTAATCTTCCTTGGATCCTGGGACCTGGCCAGTTTCAGTGTTAGCACAGCCCAAGCCTGAGTGCTCTGTTCCCCAAATGCACCTGCACACCAGCAGACATAGCAGCTGGTGCTCGGGCAAGCAGCAGCTCAGTGCAGTGTGTCAGCCGGGAATCGCCGCGAGCCACGGCACTGCCGGCACTGCGGCCACAGAACATGAAAAGGCACAGCCCAGGCCCAAGCTTATATCAGCTCTACATCAGCTCCCCACAGCTCTGAAGCAGTTACTGAAAGGGATCTTGGCACTCACTTTCCACAGGCCAAAGCAGGGACACAGCAGTAGGAATACACTCTATGGAGCCATAAGGCATCTGGGAGTGATTTTAGGGTCCAGAAGTTAAACATACTATAGTGACACCCAGAAACAAGATGTTAAACCACCTTAGAGCTGGTTTTATGTAAAGAATCTGAAATTCAGCCATGATCTTAATTTGAAGCTTCAGAGAAAACAGAGTGCAAAGTCTGACCCAATAGCAACCCTTGCTGAAACAATCCTCAAGGCACAGTCAGAGCTGAAGGCACTCACCTGGAACCAGGAACGTGCATTCATGCTCCTACTCTGCCCGGACTTTTCCTGAGTTATACAGCAATTTCCACTGTGTCTCCATCCCCCATATGTCAAATGGAACAAACAGTACTGCCCAACTCTGTGGAGACCCATGAAAATATACATATATAAATGTCTCTCTGATGAATTACTTTAACCTTCAGCACCTGAGTATCAAAGAGAAATGTAAAGCAACAGCATCCAAATTACCATGCTAAAGAAATCACACATTTCTGCAGTTCATTTTTTACAAGGAAGAAAATGGGAGAGTAGTAGGAAATTTTCCAGATCAAAACAGAAACATGGAGTGATCTTTTTCATTTCTTGGAAAAAACCCACATATAATTAAAAAATTAGACAGGGAAAGTAGGTATTGAACTCTGCAAAGCCCTAAACAGAAGTCAGAGAGATACTAAAAATCCTGGGGAAGACTCCTGGGATGCAAAGTCTGAAGATACCAAGTCAGCCAGGAGTCTGATATAAAAATAGCAACTTGTAGGTGGAGATTTCGGAGCTCTGGTGCTATGCTGATTTACAGGAATGGTTAGATGGGGCCAGCCAGACCCCACAGTCCCCAGGCTCAGACAGCACTGTGGCCACTCACACTCCTGCCCAGCCACCAGCAGAGCAACTCTCAGCAAAACAAGGCCTCTGTTTTCCCTCAGCTCCCACTGCTCCCACTCAGCTCTAGGGCTCCCTAACCTCGGCTGGGCTCACTCACCTCTGCACAAGACCTGCATTCCTCCATTCCTCTTTTAAATCCTCTTTTTTTTACCAAAAGGCAACAGTCCCAGAGGTCACCTTGCCCCGCCCTAAGCAGCATTTATGTCATTGCCAGGCTCTATCTATAGAAAACCTCAGTTCCCCAGCTCCGAGATGAAAGGCCAGAGCAGCAGCGCTGCACTGCTCAGAGCAAACAGGGCTCTGGCTCAGCATTGCCCATCCCTGCACCAGAGCCTGGGGCTATTTATAGGCACTCACTCAGCACACAGCTCGGTGGGTTTGGGCGGAAAGGGCTGGAGATAGTATGAAGATGACTTTATGTAATGATGCAGACACTGCTGCCTTCCTCCTCCTCTCTTCTGATTTTACAGCCAAAGGACTTGCTACTTGCAGAGGAATGCATCTGCAGAAAATGAACCAGGGAAAGGATGTGACTGCAAAGTGACACCAAATGAAAGAACGGGGGGAGCCGAACAGTTACTCCTGCTCACCAGCCTCTACACAACTTTTTAATTGACGATCTACTCTGATCAGATTATTAGGAATGTACTTCATGAAGATAAAAGTGAAATTGTTTCTCCCATAATGAAAAGAGAGAGTTAAATCTATTTTTAGTATCATATATTGGATCCTACGGGAAAAACTACTGCCCTGAAACCTTATGAGACTTCATTATGTGCATCCTATTCAGGATAAATATTAAAATTGTTTGCAATGGAACTATCCAGACTGCTTTGTATCCAGCTGAGTCCCTCTCCAGTGGTATCACGTGGCATGACAATCCATGGGCAGACAATACTGTGAAAAAATGAATCTTCTTGGATCAAGCCTAAAATGATGTGCTTCTGGTTTCAAGAGTGATCTCCTTCTACCACATTACAAACGAGTGTAAAAAACCCTGACAATTTAAAGCAACACTGCACATAGCAGAGAGTCTTCAGAAGTCTGCAAAGAGCAGGATTAAACAGCTGAAAGGCAGGGCCTAGGAAATTTCTAGCATTTTACTATTTATCTTCGGCCTTGAAGAAAAGCAACTTCCTGTAGAAAAAAAATTCAGTCCATGGCAAGTAATACACAAGCCTCTCTCCAGCTCGTGCCCTAAGCTTGACATTAAGGAAGAGAAATAATATGTTCTCAGATTACTCCAGTCAAAACGGGTGCAGGGTTCAGGCCTAAACCTGAATGGACAAAAGAAAAGTTTTGCCACTGGCCTCAACAGGAATGGTTTCAAACAACTCAGAGGACTTAAATCAAGGACTTAAAAGTGAGCCTTGTGCTTCACTGCTTCCTCTTCCCACAGACCCATCTTGTAAGAACAAGAAGTTGAACGATTAACAGGAGCCATTCACAAAACCAGCAAGACATGGCTTGTTTTTTGCAGCACTGCTCATCTGAGGTGTCTCCGCATCCAGTAACCCATGCCAGGAGGTCAGATACAGAGACAGCCTACACAGATTAAATGCCTTCTATACTGGTAATGTCAATGATTCTACTAAAAGTCAGGAACGACCATGTCAGATTTCAGCTACTTTCAGATTACATCCCTTGTTCTCCTGCACACAGTACTGCTCACAATGTAAAACACAGGAGCAAACAAGCCCTTCCTGAAGCTTAAGCCTATTGCCCCATTTGGAAGTAGGACTCTTGATAAAACTGATTTCCTAATCTGGACGACAAGCCCCTACCAGCCCGACTGAGGGTGACTATCAGGCGTGCCCAGCTCTCAGGCTGCCAAGTGTCCCTTGGCACAGGGAGGTTGCAAACAGTGTTCAATACAGACACAGGGAAAACAATGCACCTTATTTTACTGCTGAGATCATGACATATTCTTACGGGCAGTTATTCACTGAGCACATGTGAAACAAGAATTTTGCTCCACTGGTATTTCTTTCCAATGCAGAAAAACAACTATGTACAAGGTAACAGAAAAATCATTCAAAACTAATGAAATAGCTGCTAAAGAATCCCAAACCTGAGGTCCTCAGCATTTGGATTTCTCTGTTTTCCATGTGTCTTCCGAATGTAAAAACTTCAGGGCACACACTGGTTTTACTTGTGTGTACCATAAAACACTGAGCAGGGCACTGATGCCAAACAACAAATAACTAACTAAAGAAAGCACCAATGAAAAGAAAATGCAAAACCATGTGCAGAACTGATGGCTGTCTTTATATGTGCTCGCTAGGGAATGTTACAGTCAGCTGATCCCCAGGCACCAAACCACCTCATCCAGTCACTGATCTAGGTAAACTGTGGCAGGAAAGACAGGAGTAGATCTGCAGTTGCTTAAACATGGCCAGACAGCCCTGCCACACTAGGGCAGGTACAAATCTGGAGTGCTGTATGTACCTTGCTGTGGGTAGAACAGTTTTAGTACCTGGTTTCATAAAAGCTCTTTGTGTTCATAAACACACAACTAATGAATATTTAGAAATCAAATGATACATAGCAAATCCAACAAAGAAACTACAGGAATAAATCTAACAAACCTCACAGAATAAGACATGAAAGGTCAAAAGGGTAGAGGTTAATAAGCTAATGGGAGAGCAACATCCTTCCACCAAACAGTGGTCACACCCTGGACATTAACTTCAGGAAGCCCAAAGGGGGGAAATCTGCATCAGTACAGCAATTCTAAGTATGGGACACACCGAGAGCCATACAGATCTATAGGGGAGCACAAGGAATTCAAAAGTTGTGTACCCCTGTTCGGAAATTCTACATTAAATGCACTTGGCTCTTGAAGAAGTGAAAATGGCATTTAGATTTCTTTCATTGGTATCAAAAGGACAAGACATTATGTGAACTCACTGCAACAAGAGGACTCCAGAAGAGGGAGAAAGAAAAGAAAATGAGAGGTCAGCTGCAGGAATCAAATGTCAAAATAGAAGCTGGGGCCGTGAGTCGGCAAACCAGTACCAGCAGCCCAGTGCTCCACTGATGAAGGGGTCACTGGTCAGGCCCTCAGTGTACACTGCTTCATTCCATTTTGGTTTAGTAACCCAGGCCTTATAAACTGGGAAGCACCCATGAGAGATTACAGCACAGACCTCTATACAACCACATGGAAAAGTCTGCAAAAACTCGCCTACCAACCATCCTCCCAATGCTCCTCTTTTGTAACCTCCAGCTCTGCTGCCTGAGCTGCACTCTGCACACAGGGAGTGTGACAGCTCTGCTCCAGCCTCCCTGCAGCTCCTGAGACCAGCAGAGTCCAGAGCACAGAACAGCAACCCGGCCACAGTGAGCTGGGATGGCACTGGAACAGGAAATGCAAGCCGATTCTCCAGATCAGCAGTGAAAGACAGGAGTTTGTATCAAATAAATACTGAAAAGGCTTGAATGTGCCTTGGCACAGATAAATGCTCAAACATTTCATTATTCATTAGCTAATGCTGCAGACAGTACACAAAAAACAGGTCTTTGAACCAGCTCCTTTTCAATACCATGTTCAGCTGCTACTACTATTCCGAATGACTGTTCTAAAAGGGATGCACACTCACAGACCCAAAGTGAACAATTTAACAAAGGAAAACAAATTTTAAAGCAAACAAAAAGGTATATGGGAAAGGAAACACAATATACAGAATATCATCACACAGCTCTCTGGCAAAACGAGCTCAGTCAGAGAGCTCCAAGCCAAGCAGAGCACTTACAATAGACGAATACTCTGGTCAGCTACATAGAAGAGAGAATTAAAAACACACCAGTACAAGTTCGTAACTGGACAACTCCTGGCATGCTAACTGCTTAAGCCCTCAGTATGCTTTCCATAAGCTCCAGGCATCCTTCCCAAACACAAGAGGGAAACTGAGCACAAAGCTCCAGTCAAACTATAGTTCATCTGGAAGAGAAGGGCTCAAACCCATCCACAGAGATAACCAAAGGCAAAAAGGCAACAGTTTAAAAGCTACTTGAAAACTTTGGAATGGAATAAAATTTTAAAGGATGAAATGTGAGCTTTATACATTTAAGGACAATCACAACAACTTTGACAGTTATTTTTTCTATCATCTAAAATTACACATACACAACTACATCCCTTCCTTGGGCATTTTCCCCATACACAAAAAATGTCAAAGCACATTAGCTGCTGTGAAACCTTCATCTCTGAGACATGCCTGTCACAAGCCACACACCACCACAGAACCCCCTGTCTGAACTCAGAAGCACATGGCTCTGCTGCCAAGATGCAGCCATAGAACCTCATCTGGAATGACAGCTTGTACACAGAAGCCTCTAATGCTTCAGCCAGTACCACTAGAGCTTAAGGCACACTCTCATTCATTCAGAGAGACAAGTTATTATCAAAAACACCTGTCTAAGTCCACCCATCCACTTCAGCAGCAGGCAGAAGGAGCCAGGCACTCACCATAGTGGGCTGTCAGAGCCATCTGACAGGAGTGTCAGGCTGAGGAGGCATGATGGGTGCAAGCACAGAAACAGCCAATGTAAGGGGAAGTACAGCCAGAATACAGCTGTGGATCTCATCCTCACAATCATAACCACCCCATCCTTCCCATACCACTAAACATCATGGAGATCTTGGCCAAGTAGGAAGGAAAAGTCAGCAGCAAGTAACTGGTATGACAACTTTAGGACGTGGGAAAGCGAAAGTTATACCTTAAGGAAGAAAACTGAATGCTTTGCCCTTGTGTTGAGGAGGCTGAGAGAAAGACAGCTTCCTCCCACTGTGTCTGGATTCCCATCAACTCTGCTACTGAATTCTGCAAGGAGCCTTATTTGGTAGGGACTGGTAGAGGCAGGGCCAAATACTCATCCTTTTACTCCAACTGGTATTCCAATGGGGTGAGAGTAGAAAGCAGCTTTTGTCCCTTGGCTATTTAATTAATACTTAGGTATCTTAGAATTTATTTTTATCTCATCTCTAACAACTGTTGCTATCAGATTTTCCATATTTATGTATTAAACAACCTATGCTTTTAAGTTTTTTTTCGTCATCTATTTAACATAGTTTTCAAAGGATACTGCAAAGCTTTTAATTTGTTTTTCCACTTTCCCTGTTTTAATGTCCTGCAAATACCTTTGACCATGCCAAGACATCTTAACCAGCACCAGCAACAACAAGGAAGATGAGCACAGCCCTGGAAACACCATTTTGTTAACTTTCAGCTGAACAGAACAGAAGGGGCCAGTGTGAGTTCCCAGAATACTGATTCCTAATAAAATCTCAGTGATATATCTACACATTCTCAAAAGAGTGCTGTGCCCTGTCTCGGCACACACAGTCTGCAGAGCAGACAGCTTGCCCTCCATGGTCTGTCAGCCACGTTTCTGTTGCTCAAGGACCAGTGATGGTGGCTGTCTCACAGGTCAAGACATGACCCTGGAGCTTGCAGCACCTGCCTCAGTTCCCAGGTGTGGGGATGCCCAGTGTGATTTTGTGCATTTGATACATGAAGCATGTGTCTCCATTCCCCCTAGGGGAAAGAAACTGCAGAGGTTTCACCTCTCCTCACTAGTAAATTACATGGATAAATTCATTAAAACTTCCAAGACCCCAGTACAATGTGCTCAATGCAAACACTATGTGATCAATAAGGCACTTCCTTTCTCATAAAAGGCGAAACACAACATCAGAACAGGCATCAGATGTAAAACTTTTCAACTTGGCAATGAGACAGTGAGGAAACAAAAAGATCTCCTCTGAACCCAAATGGGGTAACCCTGTATTAATCAATTATCTAACTCAGATATGGTCATACTGTAGCCAGCAAGCCACTTTTTATGTCCTGGGTGACAGGAGGGCAGATGCTTTAGACCTCCTCCTCAGTGGAACTGCTCTCCTGCCCACGTGTGGGCCAGAGAGTGCAGACAGCAAGCTCCATCCACCCTGGGCTGTGCTGCCCAGGGCACACACAGCAGGCTCTGCTTTCTGCAGAGTTTCACAGCAAATGTGTGAGAAGGGACACAAACGATGGCAGCTGCTGGGGGTCACTGCTGCTGCCCCAGCTTTTCACCTGCCCCTGGACAAGCATCCCATGGAGCTGCAGAACCAAGCAAAAAAGACACATAAATTCTTAGTGAAACAAGAAGTAACAACCACTTAGTGCAGAAAAAGCAGGGAACAAATGGTTTCAGTGGAGAGTTAATAAAAAAATCCTCTAAATAATGGTTTGTGCATTTGAAACCTTGAAAAAACACATTCTAAGAGGAAGGTGCTTTTCACTTGGGACACTATTTTGCCATGAAATTTCCAATGCTACTGTGCCGATATCTTAAGCTTTCCAGGAAGCAGGGAACACAAACCCCTCTCTATCTCACTTGTGCTTTCTGTGACATATGCAGGTATATCTGCTATTTTAGAAAGAATTGCACTGAATTTGTAATTAAAAAAGGTAAAGTTATGCAGCATCTTACATGGTACACTGGATTTTCTAATCAGGTAATCTGGAGACAGACATTTCACAGTTTTCATTTGTAGTTTTCATTTATAATCAGTACTCCTCCAAAGTAAAATAACAATGGTTTTGTAACAACAGGTTTTGGATATGGGGAAATACTCTAAATATTCGACTTAGTTTTATTTTAAAAAACAATCAAAACACAACATTTAATACCTACTTTACTTTGTCTGTAATTTTATTTAAGAGAAGAATTAGTAGCCTGGCAATGTACTTTTTAGCAATGTGGTCTAAGTAAATCCACACTCTCACAACATACAAATATTTAATGTTGGCTCTTCAGTTCCTGGAACCTGATCTATAGTTAGAAGGAATGAGAAACGCTACAAGTGCGTGTGGTTTTGTGCTTTGTTTTGTTGTGTGGTGGGGTTTTTTTAGTTTGGGTTGGGGTTTTTCTAAGAAGGAAGTAACAGCTGTTGCTTTCATACAGCATCTCAAACTCTGCAGCAGCGAGGCAAACTTGCAGTACACCAGTGGAGACACAGTGCTGTTTGTCAGAGCAGATGGGCCTGAAGGGCACACAAAATAGAGTGGAGATTGAGTTAAGGGACAGCAACATTTGTTAAGCCTAAAGTCCTACCTTTGTCCTTAGTGCTCAGAGAACAAACTAATCTGTTCATGCAGCTAATCCAAGAAAATTCATGTCTTTGAAACCTGTGATCAAGATGTTCTCTTTCTGTTCAATCACAAAAACTTCTCTTTTGCAACAATTCTCTCTTTAAGCAAAAAGTGTACAGTTTCTAACTAAAGCATGAGCCACCACCATTTATGACACATGAAGCTCCTAAAATGTCCTCTTTAAGACACTGATAGAAGGCAGCAAAACAAAACCAGGCAGACATTCTAATATGTTTTAGTGGAAGATGCCACAGACAGAATTAAAATTATTAAAAATTAATTAAGCCATAAATTCCTGAAAATTCCTTCCTCATTTGTTGCATATTTCTTTTATAATGTCTCTTTACCAAACTACTTTGCTTCTTATCATCATACTTCTTTCAATACTTGTATTTCATACTAATAAACTTCTCCATTTCCTCGGTCTAATCTCATCTCAGCAAACTTTAAAACATTTGCCCTCCAGAAATAGAACCGACACTTCTTTACCTATAAAATGGACATTTTATCTAATAGGCAATACAAGAAGAAACAAAATGAGCTTTCTTTAGCTGCTCATGCTATCCACCATATGTTTGAGGACTCAGCTTAGTCTGCTTTGGAAAGCTGCACAAAACCAAGGAGAAACATTTTGTTTCTCCTCATTTTTTATTTTTATCTTTACACTGGAGAGTGGTTCCAAGACCTCAAAGCTGCTGATCAGAGAGGGAATCACAACTTCCAATATCACAAAAGCCACCATCTGTACCTGGTACAAGCACAGAGAACAGAATCATGCTAGTTCAGATACTGAGCAGTCTGTGCACCACAGCATAAAGCTCAATCCCAGTTAATTTATCCTGCTTTTCATAGTACAAATTAACTTGACATATCTCTGCTACTGCAGCTAGACAGCTTCCCATATCCCAGACAGTTTGGAGAGCTGCTCACTCTGTTTGCAACTCTGCTGAAATACATATTGCAAACTTGTCTTAAAAAGTTCAAGGCCATGATAAATAGTTATAAAAATGAAAATATTACAGAGAAATTGCCTGTGAAAGTAAACAGAACTTAGTTTGAACTAGTCTAAACAAGAAGTCCTCCTCATGGCACCCAAGGACACTGCTGAAATCCTGTCTGGTAAACAAACTGAGAGCTCAGCATACCGAAACTGGCAGGCTGGAAATCCCACGGAGCTGATGAATGAAATGGAAAGGTGGCCTGTCCATCCACCCTCCTGCTTTCTGAGGGCTGTAATAGGACACTGGTAGTGAAAGGTAAGGTTCAAAGAAAGAAGCACCTTTCACCTTCAGAGCTCATACTCGGTGCTGTGCTCCTCCAATTCACACCCTCAGCTCCCACAACCACTTTGGATATTCCTGTGCCTTCCTCCATGCCAAGTGACAATGAGATGGCATTACCACTCCCGCTGGTTCCAGCTGAGGCCTCAGCACTGCTTAAGAAGATGGGAGTGAGATCCTGCTGTTGCCTCTCCTCACACCCATCTCCCCTCTCTGAGTTCATTTAATCTCCTTCCCAGTTCCCATCCATTCAAAGACACTTCACCTTAGCCCACCAACAGTTTCTGCAGCTGCACCAACAGAGATGGGCCAAAAGCCTCAAACTCTCAAACTGGACACTGGTACAAGCCTGACAGGTCTCAAAACGGCTGATCAAACACAGCCTCTGCTTCTTTGCCAGCTGAGACAAGAGCAGCCACACCACCTGCTATACCTGATCATATGAGATTTTCTTCTTTCCCCAATAATAATCATTAGAAGACAGCTAAACATGCTTCCCTTATACCTTCTTCTTTGCCTCAAAAATTCTTCTTAGTTAAAAGCAAACAAGCACACTAAAACCTAGTACTTGACTTTTCAACCTTAGCTTTCCACTCCTCCTTCCCCTCCCTCTGCCTCACAAGAGACAGATTTTTCAGCTAAAGACATGTAGCTGTGATTTGCCTTCAGACTCTGCACATCAAGCTCTCTGTCCCTAAACAACCAAGCAATTCCATCTGCCCCACTACTACCACACTGACCTACTTCAGTCAAACACAGATGAGCAACCTGTGGACTCTGAAACAAGTTCACAGAAGTTTTACGGACTTGCAACCAAGCAGCTTTATTTTACAGCATTTCTTAGGAAAATAGATTGCAGGATCAGTGGAAGGAAAACATATGTTCAAAGTGTTTGTGACTGTGACAAACAAGTAAATTCTGAGGAATCCCATAGCCACAGTAAGATTTGTGCTCTAGCTGTGATAACAGTAAGCTCCCATGGTGATTTAGCTGTACTTATCGGCATGATCCTAAGCTAACTGCAGCAAAAGATGTGGTCAGAAGAGATTTATATCCTCAGGCTGCAGTAAAAGTCTGCCTGCATCTCTCGCTGTCACTGACAGACCTGTCCAACAGCTTCTACAGCTTACAGTAGAGTCTGCTCTCTGTCATTCATCAGACAAATTCAGAATCAGGTCTGCTTTTATACAGGAAGCAAGCTCCTCAAAGTCCCATCAAAACTATGATTACTCACAAAGTCATCTTTCCTCCTTGCCCTGAGGGCAAAGAAAATGCATACATGCAGCAGCACACAGAAAAGACTGACAAAACAAAAAGACACTGACAAGCAACAGAACAAATCAATCCTTGGTACCATAATACCTGAGCTTACTTGGAAAATTTGATGCTGTTTAGTCAAAGATTTTCTGCAGATTAACGCAAAGGAGGCTTAATGGCTGTAGACAATATCTGTTTATAATCCACGTTCTTACTGTGTTTATGTTTTCATATACAAGTGGCTGGTTTCGACTTTTTCCAGTCATGCTGACGCAGGAAGTGATGAAAAGTAGGGAAAAAGATTAAGTAGGGACAGGGGATTGTATTCAAACAAAAACACAATCCAGTGCACCTTTCATCCTAGCATCTCTAACATCCTGCTGTAAGCAAGAGTTCCCACTCTAGCACTAGCAAAGTCTTTGTGTCTCATCACAAACACCACCATGTAGACAGACTAGAGCATCCTTCCTCCCATTCCACATGAGACCCTGTCTGCAAGTGGTGTTAAGAATCACAAGGTTCATCTGATCTCCAGCAAGAAAAATTCTTAATATTCACCACTCTGTATGCAAGAAAAGATCTGAAAAGGCTTATTTGTTTTCTCAGCAGAATAACAGACTACCTCAGGTTACCTGGTGCTACAGCACAACTGAAATCTGCTTGATAGAGAACATCAACTGGTTCAGAGGGCTCCAGGGTTTCATTGTGTGGCCAAAAGAACCATCTCACAGCCCAGCCCTGCAGTGCCTCAATCCAAGAAGGCAGTGGCAGTGCCAGCAGCATGCTGCAGATGGGGAAGCAGCCCTGCCGTGGTCCCCATGTATGCCCACACTTTGTCACAGGGGCTTCAGAGCCAGGACCGAAGCGGCAAAACAACAATGCACAGCAGAACAATGACAGGCTTTGTGTCCAAAAGCAGGGCCAACCAGCCAGCAGGAAGAAGATCCCTCTGAATAATGCTTCAGGTGCTGCATCATGCAGAGACATTTACTCTCCTTTGCTGCCAGTACCAGAGAAGCAACACTGAGCTGCAGTACCAGCAGTGAATGAGCCTTTGCATCCCCAGAGCTGCACCATGCTTGCCCACGCTGCAGGAACAAGGTGATCACAAGGCATGTGATGGCATAGTAACTAACCTGGTATTTCTAAGCAGAAAAACATCACACAACAGTCCAAGAGTTACACAGGAGCTTAATGGCTACAAAAAAAAATCATGCTGCTATAATAAAAATAGTACAGAAAAGGGAAACTCCCTGTGGGTGGTTCCCAGCCTAAGGCTGAAGGAAATCTTCACATCTTCTCTTACAGTAACAATACAGAGGAACTGTAGCTGTGTCTGAAGTTCCAGAATGTTGTTACTGCCCCTAAAAATGGTGTTATTGTTCCAGAATGAGCCACAGAGAGGTAAAATATGACTGGGCCAAGGGAATCCAGGTGGAATGGGCTGTTACCTTACCAGGAAGGCAAAGCAGGATAGAAAAAGCTGGGAACAAAGACTAACCATCTCTAAGACCCCTATTTGACCAGACAGAAATCTAAACATCAATATATGGCTCCAGAAAGCTAAAACAGCACAGTGTAAGATGGGAAAAATAGGGATGCAACCACAAAATGGATGGGAAGATGTTGAGGGAAGAACATACAGACTGCAGAGAGTAACAGCAAGTGCTGCAACTTCCAGAGCAGAGCTCTGAGACAGTTATTTGTGCCAAGCCCAACAGGACCACAGGAGCAGGGTGCTGGAAACGTACAATGGCACGATGTGACAGGAACCTATGGCGGGGCTGTTCAGTTCTCAGGGAGGTGAGGACGGAGCCCCTGCCTACTGGGACATGGCGAGGACAGGGGAGATGCAGCCTCCTGGGGCGGGGAGGGACAGGATGTCCTCAGGAGTTCAAATACCAGATAGCTGGGGGCAGCACTAGAGAGCAGGAGCCCAAATCTAACTTCCATGATTCCAAGAAAATATGACAGGGGAAGAAAGGAAAGAGGTAAGACAGGGTCCTGTTGAGCCTGTGCACCCTGATCACTGCTGGGATAGAGAAGTCCCCAGGCAGGTCTGACCTGGGCACTGGGAGGAGGTGGCCCGGGCTGAGCTGCTGGGCAGGGAGTGAGGGGCTCAGAGGGGATGGCACCTGTCGGGGGGGCAGGGGCAGCTCCAGCAGCCCCTGAGGGCAGTCTGGGGGCCACCGGCACAGGCTGAAGGGCATTTAGGGGGCAGCTGTTAACGAGCTCCTGAGAAACATCTCATTATGGGGATCCCCGTGTGGCAATTTGGGGGTCGCTGTGGGGGCGAGGGGCGGAGCGGGGTGTCTGGGCACGGCCGGGGGGCGGCTCGGGGGCGGCTCTGCCATCCATCCCCGGGCTGGCGGCGGCGCGGCCCGTGCCGGGCGGGAGGGGAGGAGGCACCGAGTGAGGCGCAGTCCGGAGCCCGAGGCCCTGCCCGCAGCACGCACCTTCTGGCGGATCTGCCCGGACGTCGAGACCTTGCGGATGAGCTTCTGCGGAGAGCCG
>VWZD01004610.1:0-132681 GCA_013396695.1 Sakesphorus luctuosus
TATTAAATTCATCATGAATGATGATTCTGTCTTCCCTTCACATACCTGTGAGGTGAAATTACTGTCTCTTATATGTGTATGTAAATGCACACATCTTTAACCTCTGATATATTTTGCTGTATAACTGTCTTAATTTCTTTCTAAATTAATAGTATTCTGTTGCTCTTTTGAAGTTTCCATTGGCAAATTAGATCGCTCTAAAAATGCCATGTCCTTTTATAGTCATACACTCAATTACTGATATTTTTGATTAAGAAGTAATCTGATCAGATTTCCTCTATTAAAAGATTAAGTTGGGAGGGGGAAGGGGGTATGTTCAACTGTAGATTTGAAACATTGCTGTGAATAAGATTTGGATTTTAAGCTGTTTGACTAAGTTTCTTCACTGTTTTCAGTGCCGAACTTAACGGCAGCTTTTGGCTATTTTTGTGTGCCCTAGAAGTCCAGTAATGTCGGAGATTTCTTTTGAATTAACTGGAACAAATGATGGATATCTGCTCTCATAGTTAAAATTCTTTTCTGAAATTCTTATTCATAGGGATGGTCCCATTGACCTCATCAAGGTTATTTGTGTAAATTCTAGTTGATCTCAGCAAGAATTATGCAACTGGACCCCCAGTGACCTCTCATAAGTAGCATAATCTGGGTTGTGTTCCAAGTCTTCCATAAGGGCTTTAGAAGATATTTTGAGATTTTGGATTAAAATACCAAAATGGCATTTTAATCTGATGGTTTGAAACATTTTTTGAATGGTTAAAGACATCTGCCTAGCCTGAGCATAGGAAATAACAATATTACTGATAACAATGTGATGTCTATGACTAAATGTTGCTTTTTAAAGTAGTAATTACTACACATGGTATCTCATTGTCTTCTTTTTCACATAAATTTAAAATCCCAAACACGCTTTCCCAGCACCTATTCCAGACTTCCTCAGCCCTATCAAAATTGAAACCATTATTTCTGAAGTAGGCAGTATTTTGACATACATCAGGAATTTATCAAAAGCTTGTAGTTAATAGGCAGTATAGAAGGATTTGTGCAGCTGTTTAACAAATATTAGATGCCAGCTTGCTTTTCATGTATATTAAATTCAAAAAGAAGTTGAAGGTGCAAAAAGCCAGTTGCAGGACTAGTTTAAACTTAGTGCCCTGTGACTGATTTGAAATAACAGAACAGAAAACTCATACATTTTGTGGCAGGTTTCAGAAGCACTCTTATGAGGCTGTTCCCTTATACTTTTAAGGATCTGTGCTGAATCCAAACTAGCATGCCCTGTCCTGTTCTTGTGCTCCCTGTCTTTGTTGTTCTTCAGATTTATTCTAGTTACCCTAACAATCCTTGTGTTCTCTAATGTTGAAAAAGGCTTCTATGCCTACACCTTGTGGAGTAGCTTGACAGGGTGCTTCCAGGGTGCTTGGAAATTCTGAGATCATCCAAATATTTTTATTAGAGAGGCAGTGGAGAAGTTATATTCAGTCCCAAGAGACAAAAAATTCCACCACCTATTGCCTTAAGATCATAGGAACATTCATTAGGAGTGTTTCTGTTTAGCTTGCAGTCCTGCCCATCTATATATCATAGTTAAATTCAAAATGATACCTGTCCTTGACAAAAAAAAAAATAAAAAAAGGAGAGAGAGAGTAACAGTTACAGAGTTCAGACTTAGAGATACATTTTTCCTTTTGAAAATAACATGGACATGACATTCTAAAGCCTAGTATTTATGTGAAGTATAAAATAGTGTGATCCTTCTCAATACACAACGGACCTTATTAATATATGCAGTACATTATGATTATTCATCCTCAGCACACTATGGTTTCTGGCATTGCTTCCACTAGTATTTTGTGCATTCATTTCTTTCATGTTTTCCTAATCTAATATAGAGCGTGGTTGATTTATTTCCTAATCCATGTGAATGTGAACTTCCTCGGGCGGCTGAAAAACTGACACTTCTGTAATTCTCCTACACCCAGCAAGAGGCAAAGGAAAAAGTTTTTTATTCATTTGGTAATCTGTTTCTTTTCTTATTTTTTCCCTCAAATCTCAGCTTGGAAACCAGAAAGTAACTGCCCCTGTGATGGAGGTAAATGCTTCACAGACACACAGACAAACAGCAACAGAAGCTTCTCCACTGCCTCTTCCTTCTCCTGTGGTACCAGTTAACAGAGCCTCTTTCTCACCAGACAGTGGCACCCATCTAGTACCATATTCTTTGCCAGCGCTTGATGAGTTTTTACCTTCACACTTTTATAAAACCCCAGCCCTTTCACAATTTTCATATCAATGCCCATACCTAGCTTCTGAAAATATTATCCACAGGAGTGAAACAGCCTCTGTAAGCACAGATTCTGCCATGAGTGAGTGCTCCTCCCGCACAGTGAGTGAGTCCTCCACAGCCATTCTAGATGAGCTGCAGACTTGCAGCTATGATACTACTGACTGCTCTGAAACACCTTCCCCAACCTTGAGCCAGATGTCTGCTGTGTCAGATGGCACCACCTTAACCAACACTGCTGCCACTTCTCATGTAATTATGCTTCCTTTTTTTCCTCCTCCATTTTGTTCCAACAGGTTGTCATAGGGGAACAGAATGGGAACTTGTCTGTTACCCTTTTACACATACAAGTATTTTGTTAGTAGTTTTCTATGTTTGCAGTCTGACAGTGTTTTGCAACTTTTGTTTAAAAAAAATAATTGGCATAGCAGACTTCGTGGTAGGAAATTATACTAAGTTGTCACACACTTGTATGGTCAGCTAAGGTGTATCAAACACATTGATTGAAATATATGTTCCAAATGCATTAAAAGCAAACAAGTAGAGTTTGAAGAGATTTGTTTAAAATACTGTTAGCAATATACAGGCTTGTGGAGTTTGAAGCCTCTAGTCTACCACCATTTTTGGTTTTACTGAGATACAGAGTTAAATAATGTCATTTGTAAATTCATAGTAAATGTTGGCAATATTTAATGTGGGTTTTTTCTCCAGCTTTGACCACTGATTGCATGAAACTGATTTTCTCTCCTCTAACCAACCTTTTCCTCTGCTAAGCACACTTTCAATCCTATAAAAACTTCATAAATAATCTTGTATCAGCCAATTGTCCTCTTACTTTTCTCTTGGTTAAGGCAAGAGAAAAACCAGTATGCAGTTAGGCACTTTATATATACATTCACTTTTCTGTATCTTAGTACATTCATGTATGGGTTGAAAGAAGGTATGGAATTTGGGTCAAATCCAGATCACTTCTGATTTCTTTTGAGATTATCCACATGATTAAAATGAGTCAGAACAAAGCCTTCATTTAAATGGAGCAATTTGTTGCTGAATTGCAAAACAGAGATGTTCTGAATCCAGAGCTTTATTGGGTCACACCAGTGTTCAAACTTTGTACAAATACTTCAGCATACTGTTGTTTTCAAGTCTGAAAATAACAAAGTGTGTATATATTTTTAAATCTTCATGTATGTTTTATAAAGTGTGTTTTGAGCCCAACCTTTCACATAGTCACCTGGAAAGTCAATGATCTGTTGTTAGTGCTTTGGTTGCTGCTAAAAAAGCAATATTAATAGCAGGCATGTAAAAGCTAGAATTCCTAACTCTTGTAACACAGCTCTGTAAACATGTTTTTTCTTTAATAATCAGTACTATGGATCTGTATACAGCCCATTATTTGAAACCAGATACCTTTATCAGTTTAGACTGGTCAGACACAGTCACTACATGACCATTTACTAGCTATAAGAAGCATGGAACGTATTTTTTTTTCTAGCCTACTTCTGAAATAGTCAACTAACTGTCTTTGTTTTCTTTGAACACCCTGTTTTGCAAGCTAAAATGAACAGTTGGTCCTTCTTTCCTTTTTTATGTAGTCTGCCTGTAGAAGGCCAGGTCTGATCATCACTTTTAGATGTGGCCGGGATGAGCATAAAGTTGTTCACCATTAATGGACAAAATGAAGGGAGAGTCTCCCATCAAATCCCAAAAAAGTCCTGCTTCCTAAGAGCCCCACAGAAATTAAACTGTTGGCAAGACCCACCTCTGCAGTATGGAAAAGTCATCATTTCCCACCCTTTGTAGAGGAGGGTCAGATAGCTGTAAATGCCTCCAGGAATGACAAATGATGGGGAAGGTGGTGGCACACACATGTATATTGCTAGTGGCTCTAATCCTGTAATGATCTTCATTCTCAAAGGAGATTCCTATTGATTTTGTAGGTGAAAACCACTGAGAGAACAATAAAAGTAATACAGGTTTGGGCCATCCAGCACTGTACCTGCATAAGATGGAACCATGCTTTTAAAGATTGTGTGTCCACATGGAGGGTGTTTCTTTACTCTTGAATTTCTTAATGAAGGCTTAGGCAAAAAACTTTTAAACTAACTCTTGTAAGAAGAAGCAGCAGTATCAGAAAGAGCTGAATCAACAAATTGCAAAATATTCCAGGCAAAAGGGAGAGCTAAACATAAATCTGTGGTTGATTTGCCATACCTTTAGTCACAGATTAGACAGTCTTTGAAAATCAGAAGGACAAGAATTCTAATTCCTCTTTGGGCTTATGCTTAGAATTGGAGTTAAAATGAGCAAACAACTGGTTTTTGAAATTATTTGTTCTTATTCTATTCCAGTTATGAACATTTTCCCTATAAAGTCATTTTCATGGATTCTTTCTGGTTATATACTTTGAAATTGTGGAATTTACTGGAAACTTGTGCACGTTAGATTTTTGCCATTTCCAAAGTTCTGTAACTGTCTCAGTCTTCAAGAATTGATCCTGAGGATTTTAGTCTAATTCAGTGTCTTGAAGTCAGGGTTGTGCTGTGTAGCATTCTTGCAGAGAAACTGATCAGATAGCCATAATGGGACCTCTTTCTCCTCGCTACCTGTCTCAGCAGAAGGAGAGTTACAAAGCAGATCCAGTCCAAAATAAATGCTTTTCTCTTTTCCAATTGAGAAATATGGAGAGCTGTTCTTTTCAGATGCTCAGGCAGACTACAGGAATTTTAAACCTGATACCTAGGAGGAATCTATATCTAGCAGCAGAGGTAGGTGACTGTCTACAAGCAGGGGAAGACAGGTTAAGTATACTGGAGAAAAAAGTTCATGGAGGTGCCTAGGGAAAGGAACATCACAAAAAATTGGAAAACAGGTGCATTTTTGGTGAAGTAGGTTTTATTTCTTGCAATACTCCTCATAAAAGTGCTACAGACCACATGTAGGGATTCTAAACCTGGGGGGAGATAGTTTTCTCTTATGAAGTACCTCTTTGTGACTAAAACCTAAATGGCTTTTGGTGCTTGCTGCCAGTTTGCTTAGCTTTCCCCTTTTATATATTTGATTTGGTTCTGTTGTTTTGCGGTCATGGGTTGTTTCATTTTTTATTGTTGCTATTTATTTTTATTGTGATAGATTACATATCAGCATCCCATAGTTACTCCAGCTGACTTCTATTTTTTAAAGAAACTTTCATTCACTCTTTTTAGCTAGTCCTGATGAGGCTTCTCCCTTCAGTCTGCACAGAAGTTCCCATTAATATCAGTAGTGCTTGATCATCATGTGCATTAAGTGAATATGTCTCTTGGCATAAGGGATCTGTGGCAGACAGCCTTGTCACACAAAAGGAACTTCTACTGCCATCTTCATTTTATATTGCTCTCAGACCTCTGCAAACCTCGTTTGTGCCATCTTCATTGCCTTGACTGTGATCTTTCTGTCACCTTCCCATGACAGGGGCGGTACCAGGTATATAAGGAACACATTCTGCTCCCTTTGTGATAAGTTTTGTGTTTTGTGTTTCAGTGAATGCAGATGCCATTATGGCTATGTACCTGACAACTGGTAATTGTTGCGTGGACGGCAGTCTTGCATCACTCTTACTTTGGGATGGCAGTCGGAGGCCTTTGTGTGTAGTTTAATGGGTTATTGTTTTGTCTCTCTCAGGCTCAGATCACAGTGAATGGGAATTCTGGCACTGCTGCCAGCCCAGTGAGTCACTTTCAAAGGCCTTTTTCCCCTTCTTCAGCTTACCCTCCACCAGCTTCACTCAATTCCAACATTGTTATCATGCAGCATGGCAGGATGATGGGTAAGCCTCACACAGAATATTTGCTTTACACATTGCACAACATATTCCAAGTCATGTGACAAAGACTGCAAACAACTGCAGAGTGCTTCATGTCCATAATGAAGGTATTGTGTATTCAACTACCTTGGGAAATAAATGCAAAAAAATATTAGCATTTATTGCTAGATACAGTAGTGATCCTGAACTAGAGTTGCTATTAAGTTTTATTACTTAGGTGTGTGAGCATAACCTCTTGCCAACTTCCTACTAGCTTTGCTGAGGAAAGGGAATCTGTCAAAACAGCTCAACTGTGCAGCCTCTTCAGATTTTAACTTAAGACGCCAAGGACCAACTTTGTACATTGGTCCTCCTTGCAGCTTCTGTAATCTCCAGTAGAAATACTGACAGCAAAGGGAAAGGCTCTGGGCTTTTAAATCACCTAAAGCCATGTTGATCTAAAATTGTTTATGTATTTTTTAGGACATTGGTAATTGAAAAAAAAAAAAAACCAAACCAGCCAAACCAAACACTATCAGCCTTAGAATGACTCTTTGCCAGTAGAATCCAGTTTTGTCAGAAGAGTCGTTTGCCTGCTGCTTTTTTTACCAGTGTTTTGCATATTCAGATAAATTATTTTGTACATATAATCTTAAATATCATCCTGGAGTTTACTTTTTTGTTGTGTTTGCAGGGAAATTAGGTGATAATTCTTGCCCTGAGGCTTACAGCTTAGACAAATGCTGATATCATCATAATGATAAGTACAAAAACTGTGTGTGGGTTTCTACACATCCTAGAATTCTAGACTTTTTGATTGCTCCCAGTTTGTTGCTCTAAGGGCCTATCAATGCTGTTGGTTATACCTGAAATGTATATTTTCCCATGACTTCCACTCTTGCATGATGCTGAAGTCCAGTGTTCCCCAGTAACGGTCTGATTTAATTCTCCTCACTCATGTAAAAGTCCCCCTGATGGCCTCAGTTTGAGGCCTATGAAGAATGAAGGATCAAATCCAAAATGTTTTCTAAATTTAACATCATGCTTTTTGGGAAAAAGTTCCAAATACTTACACATTTGCCATGCGGAGTTGCCCATCACCATATATGTGTAGCACTGGGTTATTTACAGGATTTCAGACTTGAGTAAACAACTGAAACAGCCATACCAAATCCAGCTCTGCAGGGGGAGTGAACAGAAATATTCAAATTAAAATTAGAGCTTTCAATCACTAGACCTCCTTTTGTTGATTCGTATTACAATTCACATTTTCTTTAGAATCATTGATGGATGTTAATGTCACATGAAAGGCAATTGTAATTATCACCATTGGTGTTAAAATGTATATTTTTACTTCCTGAGGACATTTAATCCTGAAGTGGAAATGTCTCATTGGACCTGCTCTTGCAGAGCAGAGGCTTTGTCATAGCAGCCCACTAATTTACTGAAACCTGCTGCCTGAAGGCGTAGGGCTCTTTTTGCTGTATACCGGAAAGAAATGCATCATCCGCAGCACTACAAATTTTCGTGTCACATCCTCAGCACTGAGGTGGTTTTTGTTAAATGAATTACTGTGTATTTTAGAAGGAAATGGTAATAGTGATATATTAATTTCATTAATTATAAGAGAATATTTGAGGGAGAAGGATAGAAATATTGCAAGTCACTACAAACAGTGCTGCAATGTGCACAATTCACCCGAATCACTGTGGGTGGATCATCAAGTTGCTCTACAGGTGCCAAGTTACTGAAGTCCATTTTTATGGGTTATGTGTAGAGGCACATAAACACATCAACATACTTTAATGAAAGGAATTTATGTGTCAGAATTTGTTTCTTAAAAATGTTCATGTATCAAAACCTAATGTTTCTAACCTCATCTCACGTAAGTTTTTGTGCAGGGCTGTTTGCTGTGCTTGCAGAACTGCAATTTTCTATAGTTTGCTAGACTTGGAGAGTGGAAGTTTTGAAATTATGCCACTTAGTTTCCAATGAATGGGTAGGAAAGGTACAAAAAGTTTGATTTATAGGAGGAAGGCTACTGTGCCTTTGTCAATAGATTTTGCTGCTTTTGTGAAGTTTTTTCTCTCTCTTTTTTTTTTTTTTTTTTTTTTTTTTTTTTTTTTTTGGTGGGGAAGATGTTGTGAAAAAGTACTTCTAATAAGATCTGAGTTGAGGAGCCTATCTGGTCCTTAAATAAAATTCTAATAATGTAACATGAAGTAGAGCAAAACCCTACTTAAGATGATATTTTTTTTATCATGTGTGTGATTAAGATTGTAAGTCTTTGTACAGCATACTGAAATGGGAAAGTGTGTTTTATCGGCCAAATATGACTATTGTGTCTTCACACAGTATCCTGTCATGTTATCTCTACAGAGTCCACTGAGATGTACTCACAGCATGTTCAGAATGTTGGCAGCACTACCACCACCAGTACAATACCAATCTGTAGATCCTCAGAAGAAGAAAAAAAAATTACAGTAATTAAAGCTCCACATTATGCAGGGATTGGCCCGGTAGATGAATCTGGAATCCCTACAGCAATTAGAACGGTAGGAAATTCTGGGAAATCTGTGTGTGAACTCATACAATGAACTGATTGTTGGTAATGGGTTTTTCACATTCTTCCACTCTTATATAATGTGGAATACAGTGTGCGTAATCAGCGAACTCATGAATATAATATTGTGTGTTGACGGAAAAGGAGAATGCTGATGGGAGCATAATTGGACAACCTCATATTTCTAGCTTTAATTAGAAGTAGCCAAAATTTTGTCGTTCTTGTCTTTTGGAGATACATAATAATTGCATTTCTTTTGTTATTTATAAAATAAAATTTGTACATGCTATATATGTCTGTGTGTGTATACAAGTATTAATATGTGCATATGTGTGTATATAAAAATATTATGCTTCTACATTTCTTGGGTGGTCGTTCTCGTGTCATCAGGGTACCATAGAAATCAATAGTTCTGTTCAGACAGTAATCTAAGTGAGTAGCATTTTCATGGGTGTGCAGTAAATAATCACTGTGTGCCCTTGAATGACACATGAACGAATGGCGTGGAAGCCCTTTCATTGTGACTACCCGATTTTGATCATCTGCCACTAGTCACTGCTTGAGTGGTCCCAGGATGTCAAACTGAAGAGTTTTGTTTTCTCTATGCTGAAGCATTCTTTCCACTCTGCTCTCAGGGCAGCCTCTTCTGGCTGCTCCAGAGAGCACAGTGGCAGCTGCACTGAGTCTGTGAAGGAAGTGCTTACTGGCCTTCCCAGCCAGAGGAGAACTGCTGTGTGAGACGGAGAAAGAGTAAGAAGAGTGGCAGCCAGGATGAAAGCGGCAGAGCCCTTGCAGGTGAAGTCTTTGTGAGGTGCAAGGATTAGCAGCTGTTGGATGTGTCCTCTCTGCCAATACTGGCTGTGTTGTATTGCGAAGAACTGCTTCAGTGGATTGAAAAACTAGGGGGGAAATCAGGAATTGATGGAGAAAAGCAATAGGAAAAAAATCAGAATAAGTGGTAAGATCGGGGCAATTTTATAAGAATGGGGGACGAAACTCAGGCGTTTCTTGCTTTATTTTTGACATAAGAATGTAATACAATCAGAATCTTTTAAAAATTAAGATATTTCTTTGCAACAGTGCTCTAGCTTCCTGCCTTCTTTTTAAGTAAATAGTCCCTATGCAATTACTAGAATGGATATAGTAATTGGTTTTGTACTTTTTTAATTGTTCTAATACAGTGTATATCAGTTATATGAGATTATAATAGAAATCCCCCTTAAATGTCCCTAACCGAGTTGGCAGTCTACCAACCTATATTTAACTTTCAGGTTCTATGATATGAGTCAGATTTTCTCCAAAAACATAATGCAGTTTGAATTAGGACATTTTTCCACTGGATTTGCTGGGTTTTGTTATGTTTCAATTTCAAAATATCTTATAGCCTGTAATCTTAGTGTTATATAAATAATTCTCACCATGAGATGTCAATTAAAAGATTGTGCTAGCATATGTGTATGTGTGTGATCGTGTCTGATGTGCTGGTTTGTGTCCTTATTCTGCTTCCTTAAGACTTTGCTGGTAGTAAAATTGTTTTCCAGATACTGATTTGAGATTGCTTTTTAAATGTGCACAAGTATATTTGAGCCCTGTGGACCCCAGTCATGCAAGAACTAACCTGGTGTAGTTGTCAGCAAAAAGACTCAAATATGCTGCACTTGGCAAAATCCTAAAACTGCCTTTTCCATGAATAGGAGAAGGTAGGATATATCACCCACTCTTTCTCCAAGGTCAGTGAGGAATCCAAATAGGAATCTTCTCCCAGAAAGTTCAGCCTCACTCCATCTTGAGAAAGAAATAAGTTTTCAAATTAGTTGAGTTTATCATTTTGTGCAGTTTAAAATCTTCTTATTCTACAATCTTTGTGAAAATGGCAACTGTCTATCAAAAAAGCAGAAATGCAGATTCATGGATGATAGGTAACATACACAGTGTGTTCTGAAATGCTATGCTGCTCAAAGTTAAGCATGTAAATAAGAACTCAGGAGTATTTGTATTCCAGATTTTGAGTGGTTTTCAGAAGCTAAGTTTTTCAAGATGTGGTTATCTCTCAAAAGTCTGTCTTGACTCTCAGAACAGTTTGTGACAGCTGTTTATCCAAGGAAAGCAGTGTGATCTCTTTTCCTCTTCTCCTTCTCTTCTCTTCCTCTTCTTCTCCTTCTCCTCCTCTTCTTCTCTTCTTTTTTTCTTCTCTTCTTCTCTTCTCCTTTTCTTCTTCTTTTCTCTTCTCCTCTCTTTTCCTCCTATTCCTGCAAACCTAGTCTGTCCAAAGCTGCTGAGAGGTGAAGGAGTCCTGTAAAGCTTTCCGTTCTCTCAGAACCCCCATCCTATGTTAGCATGTTTCTTCTAGACCACCTCAGCTACTCCAGGTCGAGGAAGTGCAAATCTGAAAAATTCAGATCATTGTTAAGTTCTGCTGCTATGCCAAGCCCTGTCCCAGAGATGGTAAAATTAAATATGAAGTCTTTGGAAAAGAGAGGGTGAAACGCTGTTCACTCTGAAAAGCATTCTGACCATGTTGTGATCCAGTTAGTGAGACATGCCTGTGCCCGGATTAAAGTGCAAACAAGACCATATACTGAAGTCAATAACACAGATTTTATTTAACAGTAAAAGTGAGGTAGAGAGTAGAGAGAAATAGAAAAGAGCAGGAGGGGACGGGAATGAGAGAGAGAGAGCGATCAAGCTCAAGAGTCACCACCTGTGGATCCAGCAGCATCCTGTTGGTCCTTCTTCACTCTGGCTTTCTCAGTGGTAGCAGTCCCAGATTTGTTCTTCTGGGGAATTCCAGGTAACCACAGGATGGTCACAGATGGCATTCCCATAACTTGCAGTAATACGTGTGTGAGCAGTTGCTTCCCTTCGCACAGTTTTCCACAGTGGGAATTTTTGTCCTGGTGTGTTAACCAGGATGTGCTAACCAGATCTTGCCTCTGCCAGGCCTAGAATTAGCACATTGCTGTTGTAAATTCCTCCCTTCTGTGCTTATCTTAAGTTCCCAGTGTAGTGGCTTGTCTTACAGCAAGTTCTTTCTGTGGCCTTGACAGTGTTTGAGACAGGCAGATGTGCTCTTTAAGACCTTACACACCACCAGAGTTTACCACTGACAGGTTCCTAGGTAAGGAAAAAACATTCATGGAAAGCAATAAGACTGCACTGTTTTAGTCAATCCAAAATGATTGCTTTATGAGTCCTTCCAGCGTGACTTATTCTTTGACTCTGTGGACTATCAAAATTACTCTTTAGACTGAAAAGGCCTCTATTTACTAGGAATGAAAAAAAAAAATCAAGTTGCACTGGGTTTCTTATTCCACTGAAAGTCATAAATGCTTCCTTTAACTGCATACTTCTTGATGGATGATTACAATACTACAATGATTACAGACTCTCCTAAGAACCAACTGCAGTTACTTCTTATCTCTTCTTCATGCTATTTGGCTGATTGTTTTTCCACATGTGATTGTACCATGTTCCAACATTTAATTGCATCGGCTATAATGTATGCAAAGCAAGATGGCTTGGTGCATTGTGAATCCTGCTAATTCCTCAAACGATGTTGTTGTGTGGGATTAGTGAGTATAAACTGAGAAAATGTATTTCAAAATTAATGTATTCTAAAGCAATCCTATGTGGCTTATAATTTAAAGACAAATATTGGCTGAGTCTTGAAACCCCAAGGAGGGGTATGGGGAGGAGATGATGAGAGAAAGAAACATTTAAATGTCCAGAAAGATGTTGGGAGACTTTCTTCTCTGGTCCCATGGGAGCTTCTCCATACCTGATCACTATGTGGGAGCCTCCTGTAAATTTGTGGAGGACATGACAAGGATCCAACAAAGAGATATCGATGCATCTTTGTCACTTGACAAACAGTAGAGAAGTAGTATTTATGCACTATTTGTAATCTGTTCTTGTGCCCCTGATTGGAAGACTCTTCTTGGCCCAATACAATCAGAAAGGCAGTTGCAATATCATGGGACTGTTGCAAGTTTCTGTTGCTGTGTACAATGAGGAACAACATGGAGGTTATGCTCATCATTGTGAATTCCTTCAGACCTCCTGGACTTCTTTATAAACTTTTGACCATATATGATCCTGGAGCGCCAAAAAGCACACTTGTTTCAAATCCAGCTGCATTATTCTTAACCAAGTTCTACTACTATAGATGTTTAATACCTTTAAGGAAACAGTGTTTAAATGGTCTGAATCCACTGCTGAATATCTTATTCTTGGCAGAACTCAGCAATATTGGTAGGTGGCAGAAGGGACCTTTCTTGAGTCAAAACTGTGTCTCCTTCATCTCTGTCTTGCAAGCAAGTCTAGGTAAAAACCATAACCCCCTGCTTAAAGTTTTTTCTTACCCAGCAGATTTCCAAATTCTTCCATTGACTGTCAGCTCTTCTTTTAAACATTTTTATAGTCATTTAATAGCAATTTTGTGAGAACTCAAGTCCTCAAAATACAGGAGCATTTCTGCCTAGTCCATTATAGTAAGAGTTTGCCATTGTTAACAAAACAGATACATTATGTAGAGTAACTGCAACAAGCATTTAGGGCAAAGGTGTGATTTAGTAAAGATGGCATGGACGCAGGTGAACACATTCAGATCTGTCCAGTGTTCTGTAGGGAAGAATTTGCAGATTTTCACTTTTCAAGTTAAAGAGGAGTGGGCAAAGTGACTACATTTTTAGTATTAGCTACTGCAAGATCATGCTCTTCAGGAGGGTTTTTTTTTGAATTATCCTTGTTCACCATGTGATTGGAAGATAATTTTGTACTTTTGGGGGGTTTTTTGGAGTTTTTTGGAGGGTTTTTGTTGCCCAGAGAAGTTGTGTATGCTCCATCCGTGGAGGTGTTCAAGGCTGGGCTGGATGGGGCTCTGACCAACCTAAGCTTGTAAGAGCTGTTCCTGCCCATGGCAGGGAGGTTGGCATTGGATGATCTTTAAAGTCCCTTCCAACCCAAAGCATTCTATGATTCTCTGCATTAAAACTTTTGCTTTTCTGACTACAAAGTGACAAGTAAAATTTAAGGACCTAAGAAGAATAATAATGAAAACATGTTTGCACTTTTGTTAATCCTTTTCTGAAATATCTTGCCTCAAATTAAATGGTAGCAAAACAGAAAATGCAGAAGAGTAAGAGCTAAAAAGAAGCACATGTTGATATGAGCAGAATCTGGAAACTTTTGAATTACTTAGTTTGCAAAAGTGAGGATAATTATCATTTAATGAAGAATTATTTAAAGGTACATTGAATTCAGTTTTCTCAAAACAGAAAAATAAGTTCAAACTAAGTTGTCTAGAAAGGACACTTAAAATGGATAAAGGAATGCTCTTCATTTACAGACCAAACATTAACTTTTAAATATAGTGTGGTCTTAATTCTTTTCTTGGTAGTATTCCAAAGTTTTTCTGCATTATTTAACAATTACATTTTGAAGATGATTTAAGCTGCAAATTACCAGGAGTTCAAAAGAAGCTCTTCTTACATGCTTGTAGCAATAATAGTTGAGGTGTTTTTATTTTCCTGTAAATAATCTAGCTTTCATCGTTGTGAGATTTAGGGCACTAAGATGATAAACTGTTGATGTGTCACTAATTCCGATGTTCCTAAACATTGTACCCTCCCAAGATCAGAGTCCAAGACTGACTCAGTATTCAGTGTCTTCCAGAATTTGTTACAGGAATTGCTAGATGAAAAGCCTAAATACACAATTTAAAATATATGGTAGGAAAATTATTATATTAAATAGTTGACAAAATATAATAGACTTTCTGTCCAGAATAGCACTAAATATCTGATCAGATCTGTACACACAGGTATCTTTATTTTGTTGTTAATTGTTAAAACTGTATTTTCTTTAGACAGTTGACAGGCCAAAGGATTGGTACAAGACAATGTTCAAGCAAATTCATATGGTTCATAGACCTGGTGAGTATGTTTTTGTCTTGGCTGGGTGGTTCTCATATTAAAATAAGCATTTTTCTGCATTTTGGTTGTCTGCTATGTGAAAATACAGAAGTTGACCAAGTGTCAAATAACTAATCAAATTTATAAATTCAGTGATAGATTTTATTGCAGAGAGAGCTCTAGTTTAGGGTGAAAATTTCTAATGATTTTTTTTATTACTAAAACTAAATAAAAATTAAAGTCATTAGAACAAGGATGCAACCAGCATGATTGCATCTCACTGGGGAGCTCAGGGAAGTGATGCACATGTCCAGTTTAGGAGATGAGAAATTGGCCACTGTAAATCTCCTACTATACCAGCTTTCTTTTGGAGACCTCCAATGTTACAACAGCACAGGCTAATAAACAGGCTGGTTTGAGGATAAATTTTGGGCTTGAATTGAATTGTTTTCATTAATATCTTACTTGGTTTTGCTGAAATTGAGCTTTGGTGACATTGCTAGCTTTAGAGTTAATGTCCTTTGTCGTGATTGTCACCAAGGATGTCAAGAAACTGTATAAATAGCAATTATGTTCATTACACCTCTGAAAGGAAGGAGACTTCCTTCATCTGAGGTAGAGCTAACATTCAGTATGGTCACACAGAATGTTAGTGGGAGAATAAGAAGTGTAGGCAGGAAAATGTTCTCTTACAAGATCTATTTTGAACACGAGTCACATAGTAGATATTTGGGGTTGCATTCTGTGATAGAAACAACTTAAGAGTCTCTAGCAGAGGAAAGCTAACAAAAGGAAGGAATCAAGCTTGGGCAAGAGAAAAGACCAGACAGAAGTCCATAATTTACAATTTGGTTCTAACCTAGTAACTATGCAATATGGGTGATATGACCAGAAGATACCATTTTAGCCACAAGATGGTAAAAACAGCCTATGGTAAGAGAGGTGAGGAAGAGAAATAGTGCTTGATTGCCTATCAGTCTTCTGTTTGTATTTGCAAAAATAAAGCTGCATTTCTGTGATAAACTGACATGTATGGCACTACTCTAACATGAATTTCTTTTTGCAGATGATGACACAGACTGGTATAATACTGCATATGCATATGGTACTGGTAGGAATTATTCACTATTCAAAATGAGTCTTTTGTTAATGTCAGCAAGTAATGCAGTAGTTAACTCTTCATGCTTGCTTTTATAATGCTTACAGAAACACATTTTATTGTCTTGTTTGATCCGAGTTGTTCGTGCCTTTTCCCCGCGAATGAAATAAGTTTAATTTTAGTTTTATTCTTACCACAGAAATGAATTGCAGCTGTGGGCCTCTCACTGCAGATGGAAAACACTGTAATACTCTCGTGTCTTGATTATATTGCATTTATTTTTACTAGTGATTGTGAGCCTTTCCTTATGAAAATGGAAGGGGAACTACTGTGTGAAAATGCAAATGCTAACTATTGACATGAAAGGATAAAAAGGACATAATGAAAACACCTTAAAGATGTGCAGTAAGAGTGCCTAATAAAACTGATTCTGTTTTATAATCTCGCCCATTTTGCTACAGGCAGTGGCATTGAAGAGATTTAGCTGCAAGAAAAGACATTCATCTAAGATATATTATCATTGTCTTTCAGAAGATTAAAACCATATCATAAAATTATTTACCAAAAAAAACCAAAAATGAAAGCATGAGTAGACTGTGTGCAAAAAAGTCATAGTACCTTCTGCAAAAATGCCATTCAAAATTTTTCCATTTCAGTTTTTGTTGCATTTGACATGCTCTCAGCAGTGCCTTTTTCTGTGCTGTTGAGTGCATTTGTTGTGTCAGTGGCTTGACATCTCTTTGTACTCTTGTGATCCTCTTCAAGATAGGCTGTTGCCTCATTGTTCCAGACTGACTAATTATTCAAACAATGAAAAAAAGGTGTGTTTCCTGCCTCTTCCTTCTGAATGTAGAACAACTGAGAGACAGGATGGGCCTGGGAATTAATTACAGGCTGTCATTAACAGTTGTGATAGATATATACACCCATGAACTTCTCCCCCAGTCCAATTAATAATGAATTTAACTATTTTATTTATATATTTTTATATATATATTTATATATGTATTTATCTGTGTGTTTGTAGCTTTATATAGAAATGCGTACAAAGTTTTCTAATGAGCTACATTGTACACAGCAATGTACTTTTAAAAGTCCATCTACATATTTTTGTAACCTTGCATCTTCATTGAGTTACTGAGGGTTCTTGTAATGTTCCATGTTGTGTTTTTTAAAACATATTCTCATGCTATGACTGTTTCTGGTTTTGTTTTATTTTAGGTAGCTACAGTCCGTCCTTCTCTGCTCAGGCACACCCAGCTGCAAAGACGCAGACATACAGACCCTTGTCTAAAAGTGCTTCTGACAGCAGCTCCGATGCCTTTAAGGTCTCATCCCCTTTACCACCTCCAGTGGTACCTCCAGTACCACCACATCGTCTGAGGCAAAGGTCTACACCAGAAAAGTAAGTTAGCATATTTTCAAAATGTGTTCTTGGTATGTATGGTATTCCAGTTACAGAATGTAACAAAGGATAAAATAGCAGCTCTAGAATAATATGACTTTAAGGGCTTTATTCAAGAGACAGTGAGGTGATGAGGGGTAACCTTCACCAGCAGTCTGGGCATCATGCATGATGCTATCATTTCTTCAATGTGCTAAAGAATGTGCTTATTTTTACAACTGGTCTGATCATGAGCATTTAACACTTTTATTCTCATCAGTGTGATTGTCTTGCTTGTTGTGTTTTAGAACAGCCCATGCTCTAGCAGCTGTCTTCAGTAGTTAGTCTCTGAGTAGAAAAGGCCAGCAGCAAAGAGAAATGATCAAAAAGATGATGTAAACTGAAATTCAAGGAAGAGCAAAACTCTACGTGTATAGCAGTCAACAAACGTTTCCCCACAGCTCAGAAGTGCTTTATATCCCCATTTTCTTCAACGCCCATTTGGGTAGACCAAGATAGTGTAGACAGATTAGAGGTGCATTTCATATATGTCATGGTTTTCCAGCTCCAAATCTGCTTCACGAAACCAGATCCCAGTGGTTAGAGTCCAGTCTGAAAAAGGTTAATCATTTATAACTCAGGAAAGAAGTGTTTATCCTTTTGATAAAACCATGCAAGTGACCTGCGCACAAACTCTGTAGACTTTAGCATATCTCTACATACTAGCTCAAGCAAAAACCTTTTTCTTTAGTGTTTACATTCATTAATACTGAATCTTAATATAATATTGTTATTGTACATTTACATGTGTGTGTATTATATATTTAAATGGGGTTTTTTCTTGAATTTCTGCCTACAAGCCCACTTCTGTTGGTTTACACTCAAACAACAAAACAGAATTTGTCCATTTTGTCACCTTGTACATTATAAACGTATTTATACATAGAAATTTAGTTACATTAAACAACTGCAAATAGTAAGTATTTTGAATAAAATATTATAAATAAAGACCATGCGAAGTGTTTAAGATTAAGTCTATAACTATGACTTTTTGAAAACTTTGTAGGTAGTGACAATCCAAATTGTAATTCAGCAGATACACATATTGCAGAAGAGATTGCTTGATGGTTACTGATTTTGGCTACCCTGTTTCCAAGGGCAAATTGTCAAGAGGAAATGCTCAAAGTTAGAGTTGGGCTGCCTCCCAAAGGCTGTGAGGTTTGAATATGGTTAGCAGTTCATAACAGAAGTGTAGTTTTTATTAGCAAGGCACCAAAATGTGGATGTGCTTAACTTTGAAGTTATGTGAGGCATTGTCCTGTACTAGGCCAAATGCCTTGGTCACAGAAACTGAGGCCTGTTGTAGTTCTTTTGTCAAGATTGAAATAACTGCTTAGCACTGAATTTGGCTGTTCAGGCTTCCCTTTTACTCTCCTCCGTGATTAGACAGGCAGTGGAAACCTGTGTTCTCTGGGCCAGGGGATGCGAAACACATTAGTTATGCTTTGCCCACTGCTGAAAGCTATAGCTCATCAATCTTTTCCTGCCATCGATAGATTATTTTTAATTGCCTATAAAGCCTGAGTATTTAAAATCTCACATAAGAGGCTTAGGTCCACATGTATCACAGTTTCATAGCTGAGAGCCAAGATGTGGTTTGCATTAACAGTTGGGCTCAAAAATATAGTCCTTACGGGATTACAGGCTGAACACTGTAAATTAGATGAACTGAGTGTGAATCAGAATTTCAGTAGCATCTTTTTTATCTCAGTGACTTGCAGTATAATGCATCTTGATACAACATTTCCATTTTTCTGCTTATTCTCAAAAAATGTAACTCCTTTCTGCTCTGAACATATTTTTTTTTCCTCAGAGGAAATAAATAATATAGCCATGGAGAATTACTTCCCTTGAAATGTAGGGCATTTTAGAAATGGAGGTGTCTGTGTCCCAGAAATTGCACTTGCATGTGTACTGTAAACAAAAGCTACCCCACAGATTTTTTTTGAAGGCAAATGGCATGTGCCTTATTATGTCAGGTCACATCAAACCGTGTCACATCAGAAAGGCCAGTAAAACTGATAAAATTTAATCAGCATGTGCTTTTTCATATTGTAAATACAGACAATAGCTGGTAGTCTTTCCCCTTCCTTTTGCTCCATCCTTTGAATTTCTAGTGGATCAATTTACTCAGAGCTAAATAAAAATATGTGTGAGCCACAGTTTTCCAAATGAATGTAGGTAGGTACTACAAAAACTGCCATGAAAAGATAGCTCTCACTGTAAATAGCTAATTCTTCCCCAAAATGTATAGACAGCTAGTAATATAAGAGGGTAAATGACTGGAAAAATGCAGTAGCATGGGTTACTTTATATTCTTTCCCTAACACTATTAAATTGAAAGCAATTTTGTAATTACAGGCAGAATGGGTACATTTCTGGTCAAAAGTCAACTGCCAAATTCTTCCTTTAGGGGAACAGTACACTGCTTACAATGATATTCACAAACAGTTCTGCTACAGATCAGGATAATTAGCATCTAATAGATTTTCACACTATTTAAATAATTCCTCAATTTTTGTCTCTGAAAATTTTATAACTTTTTCAATATGAAATTATCATACTGTGTTATGCAAAAGGTATCTACCACTTGCCTATTTTAGTATAGTGCACAAAAGAAATATAGTTATTTGCAGTGGTATGCAATGCCATGTTATTTAGACAAAGTATATCAGGGAAGTTTTTAAACTGATCTACTAGTTATAACAAAAAAATGAGTGATCACACAGACCAGACATCTCTAGTATTTTTCCTGCTGTACTGAGTATACCTGCTATAAGCAAGTTAAGATGATAGAGTAAAACACTGGGATGCGAGGCAAGACATTTTGCAAGTGATATCTGGAAAGAGTAACCATTCTGTACCTCATCTGGCTTTGAAGGTTTCTATTGCAACAGAGCTGTAAAGCAGATGGGGATGATAGTAAATTAGCTCAATTGCTTGTGTTTGTTGTTTAGAAATGACTGGGATCCTCCTGACAGAAAGGTAGATACTCGCAAGTTCCGTTCTGAACCAAGAAGTATTTTTGAATATGAGCCAGGGAAGTCATCAATCCTTGAACATGAAAGACCGGTAAGACACATAAATTAAATGAGTAATACAGTAAAAACTTTGGTGAGAGGTTATCTTTTTATTATTTACTATTAATAATAACTACTTAGAGTAATACTGAAGGTCCTTTTTCAAATAAAATTTTGCAGCAATTTATCTTTGCTGCGATGTGGTGTTTGTGTTGATAATGTGGGTTTGGCTTAGTTGCTAAACTTAAATCTTCTGGTGTTTCCAAGAAATCAAACCACTACTGTGCAAACCTCATGGACGATGACCAGAACTGTGAATTAAAAGAAACTGCGTTTTCTAGCTGGTACGCATCTCCAGCATTTATTTTCAGCAGTATTATCAGCACATATCACTGAGTAATTAATGCATAAAAATAGACTATTTTCATTTTCAGGATGTGCCTAATTGTGCCCTTAAGGAGATTTTGGTCAAATACTGGTCAAGGTTGCCCAGAGAGGACTCACCAGAACAGAGCCCTGAGCAACCCTGATCTGATTAGACCTACTTTTGACAGGAGTTTGGGCTAGGTGACCTCTGGAGGTCCTTTCCAACCTCAATTACTCTGTGATTACTGAGTGTATGTTAACATATAATTAGAAGCTTTTATTCCTGCTTTCTGAATAATGATTGCAATTGTGGAATTTTTTTATAAGCATGTCTGATAAAGCTATGCTTAATGCTTGCAAAATGACAGTTAACAGAGGTTTTCATTTGCTGAAAGATACATTCACCCAGCCCTTCTAATTTACCTTTGTGCTATCTTAACACTTCCTTATTTTAGGAAAACTTTTATGTATCAATGGCAATATTTTCTTTTCTTGGTACTTTATTTTGAGGTTGAAATAGCTGACAGAGTCTAGTTTTAAAGAAGGGGTTTATGTAATCAGTCCTGGATTATTCAGTATTATATGGTTGCTTGCAGAATTTATTTTGCCAGTTTAAAGTAAATTAAAGAAATAATTGAATTTCGGAATATGTAGTATTTCAACAGCGAGAAACACCTAAAATAAGCAGCTTTTCCTTTGGTTTTGGGGTCTTTGCAGTAATCTAATTTTTGTTAGCTAGAAAACTTCAAGCTCTTTTTCTGTGAAATTAAGTTCTTGCAGAACTGATGGATTCTTCAGAGAGGGAATAGGCATTTCTATAGGAACTGCTAATGAATGTAATTAACTAAGTTTAAATACTTGTGCAGATTAACATAAAAATAATTTTATTTAATAGGCATTTTTACAGGCAATTTTCTCAGTCTGGAATTTCCAGTGTTGATAGAGAGGCTCTTTAGCTTTATGTACTTAGATACTTCCTTAGCACCATGTTACAAAACCAAAACACTTTGTTTCAACAAAACACTTGCTCTCCTTGTGTTCATTGAATGGGATATAGAAAGCAAAACTGACAACTTCTTATAGGATGATCAGCAGAGCAGGTCAGAAGTTTTTTCTGTGTCTGTATGAAAAGCTGACGTCTGAAAACAATGCATTGATTCCAAATTCAGATGAAAACTCCAAATTCTTGGTATGTCAGTATTGCTTGAGTTAAGTCTTCCATCTTGATAATCTCAAAAGATTTGATTTCTGATGTCTAAAAATTTGTTCTGATGATACTGAAATAAAGTATTAATAAAAATATGGAATGTAAAACAAATATGGTTCACTAATATTGCACAAGATAGACATTTTTAGTATCTGAACTGGACATTCATACTTTATTAGTTTTGTCAGAAACAAAAAATCAAAGGGAGTTTTTCTAACACTCCAAATCCTGAATTTTTTTCTGAAATTAAATCATTTCCACGTTTACAAAGTTGTAGTTTTGATGGCAAAATAATCTATTAAAATATAAAATATTTACAGCTACCTTATATCATAATAAACAGGACAGGTGAGATTTGAAAGATCAGCATTCCGTTTATTGGTATAGGTACTAGTCTGGAGACAGTTGTGATGAATGTGGAGATTAGGAACATGGGAAGAATGTAAGAAATTGAGATTTAATGGGAAATTTAGTGGGAAATATCATTCAGCAGATCTTCATTGATCAAAAGAATGTAAGAAATAATAAATCAAAAATTGACCTAGTAATAAACATTAAATGGATAAATTGGTTAGGGATAACTGATTAGAGTTGTTATGGATATAAAAGGATGGGTGTAATTCCAAACTGCTGTATTATGTAGCAGTCCTCTGTCATGAAACAGGAAGTTAATGTGTTTTCTTCCATAACTGGAACTTGTAACAGTACAAAACATAAACTAAAAGTAGAGGCTTGGGATTAGTCTTTTGAGATTACAGCTAAAAGTAAGTGATATTAAGGCAAGACACAATGATGAAGCTCTTTTTTTCCTATTTCAATAAGCCCTTAAAACATTACTATTTCTTCTAATCTTATAACACTGGTAAGGTGGTACATAGCTTGTTCTGATGTATAGTTTAAGCTCCAATGTCTGCAATTCAATAAAATGTACTTCTTTTCCAATGTCATCCAAGCCATGGATTGTTGCCTAAATTGGATGTTTCATTTCCATGAATAAGTAAATGGTGATGTAATAGCTTAATTCACATGAACATGTTAAATTTTATTATTTATTATTTTCTACCTCATATATGAGAAGCAATTCCTTTGTACATGTACATTTCTTTATTTCTGCAGTAGAGCATGCAAAGAAGAATTGTAGTGTTGCTGTAAAGAAAGGCTTTGTAAAATTGGTACAAGCAATAGATTTTCATGAAATGTTTTAGTCTTAGCATAAAAGTACATGTGTGCTAGTCAGATAGAACTGATAGGTTAAATTTTAGTTCTGGATTTTTTAATGTCTGTTTAGTATACAAATTTTCTACTGAGTTTATATGCAAGAGGAATTCATGATCAGAGTAGACTTAAAAAACATTAATGTTTTGTCAAGGACCAAAAAATAGACTGGGCTTGCTCCATGATGTATTTCTGTTGATTTTTTTGTTTGGTTTCATTTTTACTGTAGTGAAAAATCTGAAATTTTCTTTAAAATATGCATGTTTGATTGCTTGTGACATCTCAGGCTGGTTATCAGAATATTCTACTTGGCACGTTTTAGTATGTCATTAAAAATATTTCTTCTCATAAAAATAAGGAGAGACTAAGTCAATCTGATAATAGACTTGGAGGTACCACAGCTCTTTAAAAGGAGTCAAAAAAAAAAAGCGCAAAAGCAAACTCTTCAGAGCTAATAAAATGCCAAAACTGAATTTACAATGGGCATCTCAGTCCACTGTTCTAAACAGGCTTCAGTGTGGTCTCTGAACTGGAAAATGCAAAGTACTGATTTGACTATGCATATAAGAACCATTTAACTCACAAGTTTAAGTGCACACTTTTATTTATTACCTGTGAATGTCTATTTGTGGGTATCCAATCAAGCACAAGCAAATGTACATGTAACATTACAGATGTAATTATTTTCAAGGATCATGTTCTTCCACACTTGAGTATGCTGATGCAGTGTTGTGTTGACCATCTGATGCAAACAGCAAAAGGAGTGAAGTTACTTAGGGGTATTTAGTAGTATATTTTCAACTAGTAATCAAAATATTACTAAATGACTAGAGGAAGGATGGAGTGTAGGAACATGACTTGGTTTGACTTGTAAGTCATAAAAAGGGATTTTCCTTTATTGCTTTTGCCTTCTATTTCCATAGTTTGGGAGATACTTTGAGACTAAGCCAAGTGCAGTTTGTAAGTCAAAGTGATTTGCTCAAGTCTCTTAGAAGGGAAAATAATAGAAAAAAGTCCGTCAGCAAAACTGAATTCAAGAGTCAAGCAAAATCAATTACCTGTGCACTGATCTTGGTAGAACAGGGAATGCAGGGTCCTCTCCAGAACTGCCAGGCAGCAGGGAATTTGCAGTATTTAGTGCTCAGTTTCTTTTTGTTTGCTGCCCTCTGCAGTTTAAGCTTTGACTTAAAGTAGGACTTGTGTGCTTGGAATTAGCTTTACACATTTTCTTATAGTCTCATTTTATTTGCAGACTACTACACAAGAAGAACTGAAAAACTTAAAAACCACATAAAATACACTATTTGTAGCTTTATACAAGGGGTTTTAAGCTCGCAGCTAATCGCAAGAATATTTGAATATGAAATGGGAGCCAACTCCCATACTCATTTTTATCTCCTTTGCTAGCTGGGTGGAAGCCCAACTATCTGACAGTCCGTTCTGCCTCCTTGCAAGGAGGGACACCAGTCCATCAGTGTGTGTGGGGCTGCTCCTCTTCTGGGCACCCTGAGGCTCACAAGGCTGACACTCACTACCCAAGCAAGTAATTGTCAGTAGGCCTGGATTTGTAGTGCCAAAAAGGTCCACAATTCCAACCCTATATGCATTTCAAGGGATTTATTTATTTTATGTAGATGAACCCATTTGTTGATATTAACACTTTGCCATATTTCAACATACTGTAACTTAGATGGGAAAAAGGATCAAAAAGAATTGTTTAGTGCTGTCTTACCAGATTATCCAGATCTAAATTGTGGATTTTTTTTTTTGAAGGTAAGCAAAAAAACCTTTGAATATGCCAGTCATTCTCTGCAATGGGAATCAAGTTAATAAATAACAAAATTATCTTCTGCATTGTGAATCTGTCATGTTCTGCCCTCATGCCTTTGTATCTCTGTAGAAGAGAATCTTTTTTAAAGTAATCATAGTCTCTATAAATTTACAAATTTTTAGTGGTCAGTTCATGAAACTAATTTCAGTGGTGTTTCTCTACTTTATAATTGAGTTCAAACAGTTGTCATTAGTACTGCTGAGTTATGACTGTAGATGCTGGAAATGTTACGGCAAAACTCAAGAGCAGCTTCACTTCGTAACCCTGCTGTGGAGCACAAGTTGTTCATTGGTGACATTCACTTCCCTCTCCATTCGCAATACTACTTCATGTACTTGAAAGGATATTGTGAAGATAAGGGTATAAAATAACAGTTGGAGCCCAGATATTGCATGAACAGTTCATAGATACATCTGCACCAAGTTCTAAAGGGTTGTTGACCTTTCAATAGAGCAGAGTGGGCAGTCTGTCCCAGCAACATCAAAGGCAGCAAGTAAAGTGCAGTAAAATATTTAATGATCTGAAATGGTCAAGAGCACAATGTTATGTCTTGCAGAAAACAGCGGTAGCTGTATGTGATTGTTTTGGTGTGTTTCCTTTGACTCTGAAGGCAAATGTGTTACATGTTTGATCACCAGTATCATTTTATGTGCAGCACCCTGTCGTCTTCTTTGATGATTGCTTTCTAGGTCACTCTATAATTAGTGCCTAAATTCTGATAATTACAGTTATGGAGAATCCAATTTTAAATTCAGAAATGTCTTTAACGAGGATTTCTCTCTTTCAGAGATCTTTAAGCCAGCAGTTCACTGTAATTCTGTGCTGCATGGAAGCCAGCATCAGATCCTACAAAGAAACTGCGGCTATTTAGAAAGTAATTAATGCAGCGAAGTTTACAGTTGATTAGATACCCCATTGAGAGCTGTACTGTTTTGCACTGTCATGTTTTCATGCTACTTGAATAAATCTGTCAATTATTCTTCTGTTCACTGAAGACTTTCCTTAATGCTATCAATTGCTGCTTTATCCCTTTGCTGTGAGAATTTTCAGATGAAAACAATGTATTTCACTGTGGAAAAAAATGCTTCATTATGTCAACAAGGCTATACAAGCTAAAACATTACACAGTACTGCTGCAACAAATACTAAGGAGTGCATAATTTTTTTGTTCCCTAAGTTTTGACCATAGAATTTAAAATATATGAGTTCCTTTTCATATGTTGAAGTGGCTTTTTAACATAGTGATGCTTGCATGATGTGCATTCCTTATCTCTGCTCAGTGCTTGCTTCAAGACAGCAAGATCCAGAATTAACATGCTTTGTGAGAAGACAAGGAGTGACCAACAGCAATAAAGTTATGTCTCTCTTGCTGATCAGAGGGGCAATTTCTTGCCTCTGCTGGAGATGATAATCATTTAAACCATCTTCTTAACAAGGAACCTTTAGTAGCATTAAATCTACTTAACTAATGCAGTGATGTTTAAAGAAAAGGTCAAGGAGCCCTCTTAGCATTAGAAGTGTAATTCTAAAATGTTTACCATCTTCCAGTCCTTGGGAGAACATCAACAAAAATAAAAGTTTTAAAGCTACCAGTCAATGACAGCTCTTGAACAAGAATATTCTCTGTCTTAAATCCCATCTTCATTCTTTGATTTTATTCCATTTCTTTCCCCATATTTGTTTTGTGTTTGTGTGTTTGTTGTTAAAGTGACATGGCATTTCTAGCACTTTGCTCAGTGTGTGCCTTTTCCTTCCCTTTTCCTTCACAACTGCTCCAGACTGATCGCATAAACCCAGATGACATAGATTTAGAAAACGAGCCCTGGTATAAATTCTTTTCAGAACTGGAGTTTGGACGTCCGGTAAGTGAGGACAGAATATTAATTTTTAAAAATTAGGAAAAGATATATTTAGAATGAGAAATTTTATTTACCAAATTTGGCAAGCATATGCCAGTAAAAATAATACAATTTTTTACTTCAGAAAGGGCAATAAAGTCATCCCATGCATATCAGGGTTTGTTTATTTTCAAATAGTCTGTTAGCTTGCCAGAGTAGTGACATTAATAAGATTGAATATGGAGTATGTGTTAGATATATGGTAGTGTGTAAATATTCAATAACAAGAAGAATTGCATGATAAACAGGGATGCTCTCTAATCTCCCTAAATCTTTTGCATTTGGCTGGATTATTTTTAACAATCTTTAGGAACAGAAAAACATGTCAGTTTGCATTAGGGAGGCTAAGTTACAAATAATGTATTTTACTTGAAGAAATGTATCTGAATTGAAACATATGAAGCCATATACAAATTTCTTATGGCAGTAAATACTGGTATTTCTTTCCTTTTTTTCATGTCTTATATGCATATGTGCAAAATACATATTTTGTACCTGAACCCAGACATACTGGCTTGCTCTGATTTCAAGCTGGACACCTGTTTGAACTGACAGTCTTCAGTTCTGCTCCAATTTTCCCAAATAGCCAGTACCAAAAAAAAGGACAAACAGATGCTGCCTTAGTCCTGCTGCAAGTATTTATGTTTAAAATTATAAATTTGAAGAACTCCATCTGATTGAAAAAAAACTAAAAATCAGAAATATCTCTGTTTTCCACCTTCAGTTTCCTAGGCACTTGCAGTTCTTCTGCAAATACCACAGGCTTAATTGTATGTAAGCACCAAAGGCTGTTGATACATTTTTTACAAGGGTAAAACAGGAATGTTGTCCTTGAAGCAAGACTGGGTTTCACTTCCTCCCCGCACAATGCCTCAACTACGTTGGAGTCACACCTGCTCTTGCTTTTGCACATGCCCTCTCTGGCTCCACAGAGCTCAAATTCTTTCCTGTACACTCTAACATCTTTAGGGGAAAAAGATAGCAAATGTCTTCGTTCCAGAAGAATGTTTAAGAGGATGGTGAGAGTATCCAGACAGTTGGAAAACAGGAGTTCAGATCTCCTCAGAAAAAGGAGAGAAGTAAACCAAATCATTCTCTCAGTCTTTTTAAGTATTCTCATAGTTCCCCAGCATCCTCCCCAAGATTTTTTAGTAAAAAAAAAAAAAGCATCTGCCCACAGGCAGGAAATTCCAAATAGACATGAGTCAGAATTTAAAATATTCCATTCTTTTCTTTTCCTGTTCACTAGCAATTCTCTGGAGGTCCCTCAGAATTCTAATTAGTGATGTGCCAGGCTACGTGAGGAGCCTGAGCACTTGCCACAGGGCCCTGGAGGGCACTCTGGGACCAGGTACCTTAGTCCCTTTCCATAGCCATAAGCCAAAATCAGAACTCCCAGCTACTTCAGTGAGAGCAGAACAGAAAGAAAATCACATACACGCTTTTAAAACTTTAAAATTTTAATCATAACATTTTAAAAAATTACCTATCAAATGCCATCTGAAAATCAAAGTTAAATATATCTGGGTTTACTTTGTTGTTCAGTGATCTATAATGTATCATATTTTCACTGATTACTTTTTAGCTCCTTTTATCCAGTCATTCAAGCTGTATTATCATTCTTCCCTCTAGGTGGGCAGAAACAGTCCAGATACATTCTTCTGATGAACAATATGTCAACAATATTTTACTGATAATTATAATCTTTAAGATAAAATATTTCAGGATTTCTCCAGCAGAATGTCACTGTGGTGCTTTACACTATTCTGTCTCATCAGTATTAAAAACTGATGGTATTTACTGAACCATTCCGGTTGTGAATTTTACCACCTAATGTTACTAACATTTAGTAAGATAATTTAAAAAACATAGCACATTCATCCCTCCATTCTACCTGTGTGTGTCACTCTTTGTATCTGATGCTGTCAACACTTAGTTTCTAACTGTGTCACCTTTTCCATATGTTTCATTCCTTGCTGACATTGTTTCTACTTCACTTCATCTCTACACTTCTGCTTTTATGATGCAGCCACCTAAAAAGCTTTTGGACTATGTTCAAGACAGTTCTTCTGGTGTTTCCAATGAGGTAAATGAATTATTCTTTTTCAGATGATTCTTTTGGGAAGAAGGGTTGGAATGCTCACCAGTTATGTCTGAAGTTTGCTAAAATTTAGTGGTTTCCTTCTGATAGCTATGAGATATTGCTAATTCACAATCATTGTATCTTTGTCTTCATATCTTTCCAGATCACTAGTGCATTTGGATGTTGATCTTATTATCCTAGGAACTGTGAGTCCTTATCCCCAAAACTTCTCAGAGATTAACACTCAGAATTACACAACAGTCCATACGTCTCTAACTCTTTGACAAATTCCCACTTTTCAGAGTTGGGCAAGTGCATTGCATAATTAATCCATCAGCACAGCAGTATTTTTTAATTAAAATATCTGACTCCAAATTCTCTATGTCTATAACCTTTGTGGCTAAGCTGTCATTTGTCCAATGAAGTATTTATGGCTACAGTGCTAATCAGGTAAAACCACAATTAATAACCCTGTTGTAATTTATAACTGCAGGATTGACAGTTGCTGTTGTTACTCCAAATAAAATTCATCAAGATCAGGTAGTGGGCTGTCATTGCCCTACTCTGAGTGGGAGAGATTCAGGCTTCCATTCCTTCTCCACTCCCTCCCCATTTTTACAGCGTTAGGACAAAAGTTGGTGAATCCTGTAATGGCAACTTTACTTCATATGGTGGCTTTACTTCATTCATATTCGTGATTCACTCTCATCTTCCTTACTGTCTCTAAAACTTAATCTCAGATTGTGGTCCTAAATTGTTAATGGTTTGAAAATTGCTCTGGTTTGGTTTCAAGCTCTCCATATATTTAGAAGAACCTCATAGTTGTGAAATCTGGGCCCAGTTCTCTGAAAGAATATGCTTCTAGGCCTTTGCTAGTTCTTGTTACTTTTCTGTATATTGAAGACGACAGTTTAAAAGTCTGAACATGGCTATTTGAAATATTCCTATTTTCAGTAGGTCTGGGTAAAATGGTTATTAAGTAAACTGTTTTTCTCTTTGACTTTAATTTTGAAACTTTAATGATCTANATATTCAAAATAACTTGATAAAGTATTAGAAACATCAGGCAAACAAGTCTGTTTGTTATTTACACCTTTTGTCTACTTTTCCTAACTTTATTTTCAGTCACCATTGAAGCTGTGATGCATGAAAACAGCTAAAATATTGACTTAATTTTAATTATATTTCTCATTTTTTTTAGTAAAACCAAGTCTGTCTTTGGGAGATTGGAGTTGCCATCTCCAATATTTAATTATTTTTTGTCAGATGGCTTTTATTCGTATAGGCAGTGTTGAATATCCTGGAAGATGACTGATTAGCTTTGGAGATCAAGGAGTAGGGGAAGTGTGTTCAGCTGGACCAACTGAAAGGGCATCAATAAATGCCCAAGAGCTGATAGGACAGCTACAAGCAGTAAAACAAGCAGTAAAAAACAAGCATATCCACTGTTTATGTTCACCTTTCCTTGTGTGCCATATCTGTGAAGCTCTACTTGTGGATAGAAAGTATAAACTCCACATACTCTATAAAAAATAATATATTCCCATAGTAAAAATTGGCATTGTAGAATGTGCAACATACAGTGTCTTTCATATAGAAAAAGTTTCAAAGGTGACATCAAATAAAGGGTAAAAGGACAAGCTACATTCAAAGTGATGAAAGAATCTTAAAGGATTAAAAGCAAAACCCATAAAGTAACCCAGTGGTCAATTTTGGCATGACTCACACTTGTAGACATCTTAAGCTGATCACTGCCACACTGTTTATGGCCTGGGGATTGCTGTGGATAAAGAGGTTCCCTCTGGTGTGGTTTCCACTGTGTGATTTACACATTGCCTTCCATAAGAGGCAGTGGGGATCTCTTCCACCCCTGGGAGTCTGTGTCGTCCTTGGGCCACTACAAGTGGTGGAAAGTAATCACTGTCTCATGGCCATTTGGCAGCTATGATGTTGCACATGATTGCTAGTGGAAGTGATTGGCACCTGTGAAAATGATAATGTATCTGCAGTGTTTGTATCACCTCGTGCAATAGTTCTAACAGAGCTCATCTGTGGTCCCAGGTGTCCTTCCTCTGCTGGTTCCAGTCTGTGGCAGTGCCTGGTCAAGATGGGGAACATAGCTGCGGCTAGTTGTGAAATTTTCTGTAGCAGGCTCAGTGTGTGTTTGTGGGTAGCTCTGGGAAGCAACACTGACCTGAGGCTCTGAGGTTGTACGAGTTGTTGGTGTGAGCAACTCTACATCTGGTTTAATTGCAGGCAGACCTCATAATATTGGCTATGTATGTTAAAATTGTTGAATTTGGATAGTGGAAGAGTTGGCATGGAGTACTTTTCACCTTTCAGAGGATGTAAAAAAGAACTCTAAAATATGAACTGCATGAACACTAAAGACTCAGGAATAAATAGCTTCTTCAGAATGTACTGAAATGAATAGCATGATATTTTGTTGGGACAGAAGAGTGATCAGTAATGCACTCATCATGAGCCCAGTACACACTCCTAATACTGAGAAATATAATGGGGTAATTTCCCAGGTTTTAATAGCAGAATTATTGTCTGAGAATATCTCATGATCACGAGCACACCTCCGTAACACAACTGGCTTCAAAACTCAGGCTCGTGGAAAGGAGATTTGATTCATTACTCCTTTTCTACAGCAGATGGTATGGGGTTTGTTTCACAGAACCCATTCTCTCTAGTGTTTAAATCCAATGATTTTATGAGGTAGGTTACAGTACTTGGAATACCTCAGTCAACAATTAACTGTTTCTTTTCTTCATGTTCAAATCCACAGATCAGTTTTCATTCTAAAGTGTCATAAATAGTTTATTTGTCACCCAAGAACAATGCAAGGACAGATGATTTAAAAAAGAAAAAAAATAAAAATTGAAATGTATGTTTTGCTAGGAAATTAAAACTTACAAGGAATAACTTCATATTTATTTGCAGAAAAATAAGTGAGTTTTAGCAAATTTAGCAAATAAAAATAAGATACGTGATCATGTGCCAGGGTCTCGTGTACTCTCCCATCATGGAAAAAGAGCATATGTGGGGCACCACTGCACAGAAAGCCACCTGGCAGAGGGATACATCATTGTATGAATGAGGCAAACCTTTACTGATGGAAACATCTAACACTAGAGAGAAGCTGGGCACACAATCAGTAATGTTGGTGGCCTGTCTTCCAACAGGCTGTTACTACAACAGATCTACCCCAGTGGGAGAACCATCCTCCTGACATCACTGGTTGACACTTCCCTGTTCCTTGAGAATGGGATCTACATCCCTCTACCTCACCTTGCTCCTCTTGGATAACAGCTTAATTCTCGGATTGTATGGAGATCTCTAATACACAGGCTGGAAACTGCAGATGAGTGTTGCTTGAGGACATGTTAATTTACAAAGAATAAACATAACAGTAATCCCTAGCAGGTGGACGAATGGTCATTGATACTTTTCTAATGCCACTTGCTCCTTCCTCTTGTAGTGCACACACTGGGGGTTGTGTGCTTGTCATTATCTACTGTAAATGAGATACAGGTGAATAATTACTTGAGGAGGGATTCTACCTTTGTGTTTATAGAGTGTGCTACTCTGATCCAAACTGGAGTTTATGAATGTAACAGTATTTAACAGCGAGAATGTAGTAGTAATAAGCCGTAACGCAGAAGAAATATATGAATGCTTGTTCACAAAGCAAAGAACTTACTTTAAAAAGAAAAAATTGTTTAAACTTTACGCAAAAGTCACTTTAAATGAGTTCCGAAGAACTTAATTCCTCTGGAAAGAAACTTCAAAGTCTTCGAATTATCAACCTCTTTTAACTGTTTACACCTCAGCTGCCATTCTTTCCAGAAGACAGAAGGTTTTTTTACCTGATTTGGATGTAATCTAAGTTACAGTTAAAAAGTACTGAGAAAATCAGAAGTATCTTAGCTCTTATTTTAGATAACATTTTTTTCATACGGTGGCATGTTTGGGTGATTCTCACAGAAGTTCAAGCTTCAGTTAGTGTCCTGATGGGATCAGTTGGTATGTGGTGCAGATCTTAAGGCTGACTGATAACTGAACTTTAACCAAACAACTGTATTGTTTTTATAGTCTCCCACCTATAAAAGTGGTTTAAACAGTTACTCTTGAATGTTATTTAAAGTATACAGTCCTATGAAATCTGTTCCCAAGTATTCTTAGACTATGGGTGACTTCTAGAGGTATACCCAAGTGTCAGCTAACAAATCTGGGTGAAGTTCTATTCATGAACTTGCAATTCAAAACACTGGGGGGAAAAAACCTCACAAAAGGAAGCATTTATACAGGCCATGAGTGCTATTACCTCTGTAGCCCTTCAGTACAAAGACTTTTCCATACAGAGAAAAAGTAAAGAAAGCTCTTCATAGAGGGAAAAATATTTCCTGTGTCTTAGAAATCTGTATGGCAGTTCCATTTCTAGTCCATCAGGTTAGCTCTGAAATGACATGCCAGGAACTTGAAAGAAGTTTAACTCTTGGACTTCACTGCTTTGTAACCATGAAGAAATACCCCAGGGGTCATGCAGGTCATTCTAGATTCATACCTAGTTACCAGAATGTAGTACTACTTCATTCTAACTGAAGGCTTGAAATGCTTGATTTAAAATTTGTGGGGATTTAAGGTTGACTTTGTATTAATAATTAAATTATGGAGCAGTACCCATTCCATCTTCCAGGGTTCATGCAGTAGCTACTTCTGTAACTTCATAAGCAATGACTAATGTTCTGTGATAAGAACTGCTCTTACCAGGATTATAAGGTGTGGCTACAAACATCATAGGAATTACAGAAGTTTCTGACTATAATTGATTGTGGGATTTGGGTGAGTATTTTACAGGGGGAGGAGAAGCTTTGCAGACCTCACTTGCACATGAAGGAATTATTTTCAGATTTTTATGTTATTTACAGTAAAGGTTTGTTTCAGCTGTTCTGTATCTGTTTTTGAAAAGTGCATAGAAACCCATGACTTTGGATCACTATTTAGCAGTGCTTTAAAGGAAAAAAGTTACTGAAGTAGAATAGGAAATTAAGCCGTGCTTTTTAAAAGCTGTATAACTACTCTCATGAAATGTCACAGTATCTGTGCCAGAGTGCCCATGTTAATCATCATGGTCTGTTTTTATAGGATTTGTCACAGAGTAACAAAGAGTAATCAAAGATAAGCAAAAATTGTCACTCTTCTTTTCAAATATAGACACTTAACAGGTCCATGTATTTGTTTTCACAGACTTCCTTATACCATCACTATTCAACAGACAGAGGCCTGGACAGGCCCTCTAGGTAAGAAATACTATCCATTATTTCAGGAGGCACAGATTATCCAGCCTGAGGGTCTCCTCTGGGACCTGAAATCACGGATGGTGTGAAAAGTCAGATTTTAACACTCACCTTGAAAGCTACTGATAAAATAGATAGATGCATGGAGAAGGTGTTCGTATTTTGATACTGATATGTAGATTTTTTATTAGTTTTACAAGGACTTACTGTTCACATTCAAAATAAACCACACTGTGTTCTGGATCTTTCCACTCACATGGCTGAGCTTCTGTCTCAACAGCAATAATCAATCGTTCAATCTTACTGCCTGCAGGACTCTCAGTGCTGTGTTTCCCTGACCATGCTGCCTCGACTGGTCTTGGTCTCTCTCTTTTTCCTATCTTTGCACTGAAATTCTAGTTCTGACAAATAGTCTAAAAAATTTTATGCATTTATTTCAAAGAAAATGCAATAGTAGTTTTGCATGAAACTTTAAAACAATCAGGTGAAGAACAAATTATCTTTTTCTGAAATACGCTGTAAGATGTGTGAGACCAGCGCTTCTTTCCTTTACATATTTTTGATGTATTTGTTCTGGCATTTTTAATTTATAAACCAGTAATATAATTATGAGCTTACATTTTAAATTCCTGAATTCTGCTCTTTTCTGTAGTTCTGCAAGTACTGCGAGTGACTACAGAAAGCGAAGGAAGTCAGAACCTACTGTGAGTCATCAGAGGGCACACAGTGATCAGAACGCAAACAGACCTAACCTGGGCAGTACAGACACACAAGGCCCATGTACCACCCTTAGAAAGCCTTTAACTAGCTCATCTCCTTCTTCTCCATCCAGAGCAAAAGGTAAGAGGAGGTATTTATTATTGATGGTGTATCATACAACACATTGGTAGAAAGTGCAACAGCCTACTGTTGTTCAGTGTGTTTCCCCAGGAGATGTGATATGGAGCAACAGCTTTGGGCCTTTCATGAAAGGCTAACTTGGTTATTCTTATGTGTGTAACTTTAAGCTGAAAATCTGGGTTTGTAACAAGGATTTTCCAGTTTCAACTGCTTGTTCTAACAAAAGAAAATTGGCTAAATGAAGGCTGTGAATTCTACCACAATACATAAACCCATAAATTTTATTAAATCCACTGCTCTCTTACTAGATAATTGTGATTTTAAAACTGGTTTTAATACATTGAGAAAGTAAAACAAGACAAATGACCTATAAGACTGAACATGTGTGTCCAGGATAGTAGACTTTTAAAATCTATAGCTGATGTCTTAGACATTGACAGTTTTCAGGACCTAATTTAATCAAGCAAACATCCATAGTCTGATTTTTTATTTTGCAAATTTTTAGAAGTATTTAGTACAGCTGATACAATCTAAATAGCTTTTTTTTGCAAGTAGCTCACCATTCTATTACTGTTTTTCACATCTCTCCAGAAAAAAAGAAAACAGAATCTGTTGTTGATTTGGGTTTGGTGGTTTGGGTGGATTTTTCTAGAAAGACAAAAGGCTTCCAGTAAAACATATGATGGAAGTAATATAGAGAGTAATACTGTATACAATATGTCTCCTTCTACTTAAATTATTATTATTCACTTAATTGCTCTATTTTGTAGCTATACTAATCAGTAAATCTCTGTAAATTCCCACTGAAAAGAATATACTATCCAGGCTGCAACAGAATGCAACAAAAAAGCAGTGAGGAATATCACGAGTGAAGTGGCTGTAAGGGAAATGTATCTTAAACCCAGTGTTATAGCAGTAATTTTAAAATTGAATAAAATCATCCCTTTTGTGTACCAAGCCAGGAAGTAAAAAGCTGATAAACTCCATTTCCCTGCATGTACGTACCTTTGACTCCACCACCAATAATATGCACTTAACATGACTTAAACACTTGCTGTGTTTGAAAATCCTTCCCTTAAGAATTTGTACATAGCTACTTGACTTTTGGAAGGTGACCTAGCAGTGTCACTCCATTCTCTCCCAGCATTATGACACCTACAGATTGTTAATATTTCTTTAAATCAACAAATTTATTTAAAAAGGAGCACATTATAAACTGTTTGGTCAGCATGAATTTTGAAGTCAAGTGTTTTGGTTTCTGGTCCAGATACAATTTTTTCTAGAAAGCAGACTGAGCTTTTTGGAGCATCCTTCTCAAACTGAATATTGACATTTGATAGCATTTTTGAAAGTTCAGTGCAATTATTACAGACCACAGTTCCAGTTTTTTCTCATAGTGACTTTTAGATCTAATATGTGGATAAAATATGTCTTAAAACTTGCTTGAAATCTCCAGCTTTGTTGTGGAATTCAATCTAACAGTTATCATTTCTTCCACATGCTTATTAGGCTCAGTCAACTGATACATCTTCCTTTATACCTGTATAGGAGTTCCCTGAGCCATCTTGTTCTGCCCTCCATAAGCTGTAGAAAATACCACTCCCTTCAGTCCTATCACATGGGGGAAAAGTGGACTACCTGTGAAAAACTGGGAGAAATTTCCCATTTGATCTTATATAAAGATTTATCTTTATCTGAACTATCTTAGAATATGCAGATGCTGTGAACTCTCTGAGCATTATACAGCTTAAAAATTCTGAACAGCTTCTTTCAGAATGCTGTAAAAGTCAATATTTGACTGAGGTCTGTATTTGTCGTTTGGTTTCATCCTTAATTGCTTGGCAGCTTTTGTTGTCTGCTGACCTGCTAAAAATTCAGTATTAACTCTTGTTTTCTTATGTTGCTTGGGTGGTGGGCGTGGCAGAGGGGATAACATCTCCATAATTCATAAGGAATATTTTTTGTCATTCAAATTGTTGAGTGCATTTTAACAGCTGGAAAATAACTTAATTACTAGCTCTGCTGTCCCAGGCTCTAGGAAACTATGTACTGACTTAATTTGATAGAGGCACTAATTGCTATCTCTTTTCTAGTCCTTCTAATACTTACTGATGCTAATCCCAACTTTCTGAATCTTTTAATTTCTGGCAATGTCTCTTTTTTACCATGCTGCTCTATGGATTATAAAGGTGGGGATATTAGCAAAGTATATCCATCCCTTTTAAGTTATTCAGTGCACAACCACAACACCTCAAATGAATTAGATTACTGTAGCACTTACAGACAACATTTAGCTGTTCCAAACGATTCAAGAAGGGCAATCAGCTACAAGAATGGCTGGCAAATGACTCGCCAAAATGCAGAAGTCTGGAGCAGCACGGAAGAAACTGCTTCTCCAAAGAGAAAATCCCGTAGCTGTGATGATCTGTTAACAGATGATCGTGATAGCTTTCCTGATGCACAGGCCAAGGCTGAAAGCATGGGCTCTCTCTTATGTGAGGAGGACTCCAAGGAAGTTTGCTCAATGAACTGGAACTCCCCATATGTTGAGGGCCGTGGTAGTGGTAGGTCAAGAATTCGTCACCGATCTGCACATGATGCTCCAGGTTTCCTGAAAATGTACAAAAAGATGCATCGTATCAATCGTAAGGACTTGATGAATTCTGAGGTGATTTGTTCTGTGAAATCCAGAATACTGCAGTATGAAAACGAACAGCACAAAGGTATTCTGCAAGGCTGGAGAGAATCTTCTACTGAAGAGGTGCCCAGAGACATGGTGCCAACTAGAATATCTGAATTTGAAAAATTAATTCAGAAGTCAAAATCAATGCCGAACCTTGGTGATGAAATGTTGTCAACTGCTACATTAGCGCCTCCTAAAAATGGCATGTGTCCACAGAGGCGATTTTCTATCGAATCCTTGCTGGAAGAAGAAACTCCAGTCAGACATCCCTCTCAGGTACAACAGAGCTACAAGTCTAAAACCCTGGTGCCAATTCATATTGAAGTGACCAGTGATGAGCCACAACGATCACATGTAGATTTTTCAGACAGTGATCAAGATGGAGTGGTTTCTGATGTCAGTGACTTTATCCAGATAGAAGGTTCATCCTTTTGTAGTGAAAGTGACTTTGATCACTTTTCCTTCACATCGTCGGAAAGCTTTTATGGATCAGGCCATCACCACCACCACCATCACCACCACCACAGGCATCTCATCAGCTCCTGCAAAGGGCGATGCCCAGCATCCTACACTCGCTTCACCACCATGCTAAAACATGAAAGGGCTAAGCAAGAAACCACTGGAGATCCAAGGAGACAGGAAGCAGAATCTGGCCTCTCTAAGATAGCATTCCTGGTCAGTCCAGTGCCTTTCCGGAGGAAAAAAAGTGCAGCTCCTAAAAAACAAACTGAAAAGAAAAAATGCAAGTCATCTGTATTTGAAGCACTCGATTCTGCACTTAAAGACATCTGTGACCAAATTAAAGCTGAAAAAAGACGGGGAAGCTTGCCCGATAACAGTATATTACACAGACTTATTACTGAGCTGCTTCCAGACATTCCAGAAAGGAATTCATCTCTTAAAGCTCTGAAAAAGAGTCCCATGCACCAGCCTTTTCATCCACTGCCTCAAGATGGTGCTATCCATTGTCCACTGTACCAGAATGATTGTGGAAGATTACCTCTTAGTGCCTCTTTTCCAGACATGGATGCAACTAACAACAATGATAGTGCACTGTGTTTCCAAGGTGGATTAACTTTCTTCCTCTATCCTTGTGATTGTCTTATCCAACCTTGCTCCCTGAGTTTCCCACCCTTTCTCATTCCATTTTCGTCTCATCCTTAAGAAGCTGTAATCCCACAAAATTCTTCATGAAGAATGTCATTTTCACATAGGTGTTGAAGATAGATAAATTTGCTGTCTATTCACAAAATACAGTAATCAGGGCAACTGAAGTAACAGGATATTTGAACTAATTGATTGTTAGTTCTGTAAATTACAATGATGTTATTAAGCAATGTGGGTGGGGTTTTTCCCAAGAAAAATATTTTACAGAAAGGGAATTCATGCATCTTAAGATGCTGATCAAACTGAAAACAATATGCAAACAACGCTTCCTACATTATTTTTAAAAAATCTGCATCTAAAATATGTTGTAATTTTGTTAAATCTAAGTGGTAAAAATGCTGTTAATTCTGCCAGTATCATAGAAAATTGATTCTGTTTTCTTATGAATCCACTGCTTTATATTACTTTTTGTGAATAGATGTTAAGGTCATTTTAGGAAGTTTCCATTTCCACTGTTCAAATATGATTTCCAATTTCTGTGGCAGTGAAACTAGTTCTTTTCATAGAATTTTAATGTATCTGAGAATTTTCTATCCTCTTAGAAGGGAAGTTCTCAATAATCAAAACTTGATTGAAATTGTCAGGGTATGACGAATCTATTGTTAAAGTTACTTCTTTGAGTTGTTTGTTGCTCTGCTTCTTTTTTTTTTCCTCAAAAAAATGCTACTTGATCCTAAAATGTTTTTAAAGTTTAACCTTCTATTATTAAAAGAAACAAACTAGATCCATAGCAGGAGTGCACAAAGCTGTGTTCTTTGGCAAGTCTGTAGTTTTTTTCTCTTTTTAAATGGTACCACTTCTTAGTTAAAGATTTCTGCTTCTAGACACAGAGTCCTTTGACAGAACATTTTTAGAATTTAATGACATTACAAAGCTCTTATTGAAATCCCAAATGGTTGTAGGAAAGAAAGTCTTTAATATATAAATTATGCCATATTTGATCAGACCAATCTTATCTTTATTCTCACATCTTTCTGTGTGACTTTTACAAGTAGCACAATAGTAAATATGTATTTCAAGAGAAATTGGAGTTGAGGTTGTTACCATCTCTTCTTAACTAGTTATAATAGACATATGTAGAAGAGAAAATTGGGTAAAAAAGGGCTATATAACACAGTTCAGAATGGAATTAGTCATACCTGAGGCCTGGTGATGATTAACCCTGGCTGACAGTACTACATGGTGAGACTGAAGCTGTTGGAAATTGCACTGGTCACTTATTAGAGTGGACTTCTAACAGCTTCTGCAGCTGTGAAGGGTTCTGGCCTGAGGAAGTGATACACTCTGTCAATGTTAATATACCTAAAGTAGCATGGAGTATGAGTAAAGCAGAATATTCCATAGATTTCCATCAACACGAGACATGGCTGAGCTCTGCTTTTAATAGTTCCCTGTTTGCTGGATCTCTGTGTGTCTCTTACAGCCACTACCCACACAGAGATCCTAAGGTCATAGCAGAAAAACCACCGAAAACTACCATCGTTGACTGCATAGGGAGCTGCAGAGAAATAAAGGAAATTGAAAGCTTCTGCATTTTCACTCCTTTCCCATGTCCTTCCCTTTCTGCTACAGATTAAAGAAAAAAATATAATAGATGTGTTTGGAGGCATTATAGCTTTAGATTTATGCAGTGAGCATAGATATTCATTCAGGAATACATGCCATGTCAGGAAACCTGTCCAAAACTGCGACTGTAATAACCTTGTTGGGGATGACATGCTTGCAACCAATGGCATAAATAATACAGTTATGTCATCTTTTTTTCTCTCCAATGTATTTATCAATAGCTTCAGTTTTTTTGGTTTAGCTAACAGGCGACTAGAGATGATTTACATCTTTCTTCTGTAAGACCCCACCATAATGGATGAGATGTTTTCAGTTGTTTGTTTGGGGGTTTTTTCCCACTTGTACTCCTTTAGAAATGTATGAGCTCGGTAAGAACAGATTGTGGGAATGAAGTCAAAGGAAGGCTAGCATCCATCACATATTTTCACTAGCAAGTATCACTGTGGCATTAGGAGACTAAAACAGTACTTCTCAGAAGTTGTGAGGCAGGTCATTTCATCCTCTGGTCTGAACTAGTTCTATTATATTTTTATTTCACATGGGCAACTTGCAGAGCTATAGAGTGTATAAGATTTTGATTTTATTCTTATTAAAACATGAAAAGATATTCACCATCCTGTATTAAACATTGGTAAACTTGTTTTAGACTAGTCTGCCACATAGATTGGTGAGTAGTGATTTGTATTCCATCTCTTAATATAGAGTTGTTTTTATGAAATAACTTCTTTTTAAATTCCCTTGTGCTGCCTAACATGTGCCCCTGGTAATGTAGAAATGCATCTTAGATCACTTAGGAGGAAGCAATGTTACTTCACTATTTCCTCATTGAAGCATGCTTGAATCATGTTTTGTGCATGTGATTATGTGTATATTGTTGGCATTCCGAAACAGTGTCATGCAAACTGATGAAGTCCCAGTACTGCTGTCATGTCTTCCACTTGGCCCAGTAGGGGTACATCCCTTTGTACAGTGAGGCATCATTTTGCACTCTTGATCCTCTCTCATATATTTTCTTCTGCTGTGGATCAGAGAGCAGCCTTTACCTTTACTTAAGAGTTAGTATCTTTTTTTTTTCTTTAAAGGTGCACTTAGTCATCATATCATATGCTTTTCTTTCTATTAAAGGTAAAATAATAGTTTTCAATATATTTTCACCCCCCTAACAAAACCAAGCAGCATCACAGATTTGAATGGTTTTGTTTATCGTGGTTTCACATAATTTCTGTTTTCAGTAGACCAGGAGCCTCCTGGAAGCTATTCTTCTGCTTTCACTGATGTGGGGCGATGTACTCCAAGGGAGAGAAGAGGAACTACAGACAAAGAGGTAGTGAAACAACAATAAATAACTCAACAATACCCATATGGAAAATTGGTAGCACATTTGAGACAAGATTTGTGTTGATTTTCAGACACTGTAATAATACAGTTCAAAGGTAGAGTTACTTATCCTATAATTAGATGGGACAACATTCTTCTTTTTCATTAAGGTGAAGAAATTAAAATAATATCAAGCTTTGTGAGATAAGCTGTGTTCTTCTATTTATTATTAAATAGATATGGACATAAATTTACTAGTCATTGATAGACTGTGTCAAAGTTCACCAGAGTGGGTGTTTGGAACAAAGAAGCACAGATATGACTGTTTTGAGACTCAAAGCATTACACAGAGACAATGCGTTTTTAGTTTTGAATCTAATACAAAACATCTATATTTCACCATTATTTTTTTTAAAAAAAAGAGAACCACTGTGGTTGGCATGTTAGACAAAAACACTTCTCTTAAGAGCAAAAGGTAATGTCTGTAACAGTTGGTGACTGTAATTATATACTGTTTGCTTGTATTAGTGCTTTGGAAGAGGAAATGGAAGCATGCATATGACCATTAAAGTAACACAAAATATCACTGCAAAGTACACATTGAAAAATGAAGTATATTACTCAGTATCTTAAGAATACTTAGAGGTCTAGAACTGTAAATGTGTTCCAAACAGGCTTCAGGGATTTCATTCAATCATAACATACATTAAAATTAACCAACATCTGCACATCATGGATTGCTAACATTTTTGCTTGATTTTTATTAAAATAATGGCAGTGTAAGAGAGGACTGTATTTTAATTGGTAGTATTTAAGGGTTTGCTCTGGAATATTTATTTTGCTAAATGGTATTACAGTTAGAACTGAATTCAGATACATTTGCATCCCACTGACATGTTTATATTGCTGCAGTTTGCTTAAGAGTCTGATTTCATTTACACAAAAACAAAAAAAGCCTACTCATTACAAAATGGAGGTAAAAAAATGTTCTGCAGCCATGTTGTGTGTTCCTTTTAAAGAATCTTGTTAATTTTCAATTACTTCAATTCAAAAATACATCAAATACTTAAATTACAAGCTGCTTTTAAGATCACTGCAATTTAAACAGATGAAAGTAGAAAGGCTTCTCAATTTCCAGTATGTTTTATACATTTCAAACTATTTTGTGTTCAGTCAGCTCCACTGCTTTTTTAGTATTATCCCCTTTTGCCTGTCATTTGCTTCAGTAGTTACAGTACCAGCTGTATGGAAATCAGGAGTGAAAAGGGCTTAGCTACAGTTGATATGAATATCACCTCCTGCCTAAAGACTGTTTTTAACAACAGGAGGGAAGAGAAAAATACTTTCACATTTAGGCTATCTTATTTTAAGGAGACCTGTAATGGAAAATTTTATTATTACTAGAAAATTCAAGTTGACAGGATCCCTGTAATAACTTTAGGGACTTTTTTATTATAGTGAAGATAGTGCTCTAGGTATGCTAAATTTGCTAGCCTTTAAAGACAAGAAGGGAAAGAACCCAGTCCAGAACACCTGGAATAAAGATAAAATGCAAAATTTACAAGTCCCTTTTTATTCCTCTTACAAAAAGATACACCCTTATATTGTTACAGACAGTATCTCTCAGAAATAGCTTAACCAACTCATGCTAATCACTATAATATCCTAAAGAGAAATATTTTAAAATGCAGCAATCTAATCTGTGCAAGTACTTTCAGAGAACCACTAAATCACTTTACCAAATACCCTCATGAAATACTGCTGATCACTTCTTGCCTTCCTCTGACGTATCTGGTTACTTGTCAGATGCAGACACTAGATGAGTGAGGCTCTTGGGTCGGATCACAGTTCATGTTTTCAGCAGAGCTTTGAAAATAGTGAAAGTTTAAGTGTCAGCCACACAGGTGAGGGGACGTAGGGCTGTTCTACAGATTTATTTTTGAAACAATACTGAGCTTACATGTACTTGGTGATAGAGCCTGATAAACATATGAAAGGAATGATATAATGTGATTGCCTGTGATAGCAAGAGAGGTGCACAGATGACTCAGGAGATCACCTCCAGTCCTGTGTTTCTCAAACTTTCTTAAACCTAGGAATGTGATTATAGAAATTGAAAATACTCCAAACGATTTCCAACTGTCAGAGTAATTTCTCCTTTACATATATATAGACATGATGCAGTGTTTGCAATTGAAATGAACCTAAAGATACCAGGTTTAACAGCGAAGGCATCTAAAGTACTACAGAATATTAAGTATGTGAATTTACGTAGTACCTAGAAAGCTAGTTACCTAGAAGTTACATTGGCATAGTTAACTTTTTTTGTTTACTTCAGTAGTTCTCTTAAAAATAAAGTTGAAAATCAGTCTGTATTAAAATTTAGCTGCTATTTCTGTTTTTAGAAAACCAAGTCCCAAACACCTAACTGCCTTTAAGAAATGAAAGGCATATATTTAATTGCCTGTTTCTGCAAGAACCATGGTAAAGCACATCCTTTTCTTTTTGAATCTTGTTCACCTTTATAAAAGTTGAAACATGTTTATCGTATAGTAATATTACCTGAATGTATTAATCACTTTGCCTACTTTTCAGAAACTGCCAGCTAGAGCTGTATATGACTTTAAAGCTCAGACTTCTAAGTAAGTACTGGACTTTTGTTCATTTAAGAATTCATAATTCAAGGAAACTCTTTCTAGCACTTGTAGCAGCTTAACTGCTGTTTGAGCCAGTTTCAACAGGAAATGCCATGGAAATGAGGACCCTACTTGCTGTCACAGTAGTCCCTGCATTAGCAAACTGTGTGAGAAGTTATGTTATAATAAAAATGTTGCAAATTATTATATTCTTCATTGTATCTGTTGGAACACATGAATGGCTGTGCATCTTCAGCCTTCTAGAGCACAGGTCCTGAGGGTCACACACTGAATGCTTTTCATTGTTGTGATTTCTATTTAGGTTACACAGGTTAAAGTGCTTAAAATAGTGTCATAGATAATGGGCTTATAAAATTTCTTTAATGCTTCAACACCTTCCTGTCTGTCTTAACATACACAGGCATTCTGCAGAATGTGTCCTGGTCTATGCCAAGACAACAGTGGTCCATAAGAAAAACAGATAGCAGATGCTATACTGTGGTAGTAACTAGCAACACTTCCTTGGAATCACAGTGTAAAATAGGCCTATAGAACTAACAGGTATTACATGGGATTTATAAATCTGAGTCATTTGATTTTATGTGGTATGATCAATTAGTAAATGTACCACAGCCATGACACTTTTTCTTCAAATGTTTAGCTGTTACATTCGGGTTCAGTTCCAAACTGTAAAGACCCCAGTAACTATGGAGGTAGGAAAGTTCAATGTAAAGTTATAAACATCTGATATAAATAAATTTGTTACAGAGAGCTGTCCTTTAAGAAAGGAGATACTGTCTATATCCTCAGGAAAATTGATCAAAACTGGTATGAGGGTGAACACCATGGAAGAGTTGGAATATTCCCAATTTCTTATGTTGAGGTTTGTTCTCTGTTTTAATTCTTTAATTAATTTGGGTAATTAAAGTCCAAAAACCACATGAGAATGATGAAAATCTGTGGGTTTTCTTTTTCCTTAGAAACTTTCCCCCCCAGAAAAAGCACAGCCTGCCAGGCCACCTCCCCCTGCCCAGATTGGAGAGATTGGAGAAGCTGTTGCCAAATACAATTTCAGTGCAGACACAAATGTGGAGTTATCACTTAGAAAGGTACAGTTTAGAACTACCTTCCATCAAAATACCGTTGAAGTATCTACTGCTAGACTGGATAAATACTGTACTTTGGTGCACTCCGCATTCATAATATGCCGTATACAAAGCAATGTCATGCTAGAGAACTACTAACATAACGCCTTACTGGCTTTCAGTCTTTCTCAGCTACCTGTAAATTGCATAAATATGTTGTGCATGTAAACTGGGTTGTGATAGATTAGCATATGCAATCATCTGCCAACTGCCCACCTAAATATCAAGTTTTCTTTTCAATTATCCATTGCTTTTTTAATAATTATTCCTGGCTGCCACAGTTACGATGGTGAGGTTTTTAATGTAGAATTACTGAAGATAAAACATACAGAAAAAAGCTCAGAGATATTTTTGTAAATGTACCAGTTCTTGCAAATGTTTCATTTAATAAGTCCTCTTTTTATAACATTTCATGATCATTCCTATGCACATCCTGGTAGTTACACTGTGTTGTAACTACATGAGCAAAATAACTGTTTGTTTGTGTGACGCTGGAATATTACCACTGTAGAGAAACTTTATTATTGCAGATATTAGATACTCAGATGTAAGTAGTATGTACTTTTTATCCACTGGGAAGTTCTGCCTCATGTATTTGTTTCTTTATTAGAGTTCATAAAAGCCTTTCGGTGATTTGTGTATCTTTTGAATTAAAACTAAGAAGATGGTTGTTTGTTGCTCCACTACAGCTTAATCCAGCATTACTGAAAATAATGGATATTTTTCACTCACTTGAAATTAATAAATGTCAAAGAGGTCTAAAAAAAAAATCAGGAATCGGAACTTAGAGAAATTATCAGTTGGGAGTAATTTGATGATTTATTTCTTTTTAAAATTATCTCTTGCAGTTATTGTGGTGGTCATAATCTCGACAGCCCAATTGTTGGGTTTTTTTTTTAAATGTTCACTTGTACTGGTTTTCTTTTGTTCTATCTCACTAAAGATCATTTTAGTGAGTGCCACATATTAGCTACAGAAGCAAAATTAAAGAAACCCAAGAGAATGCAAAACTAATAGAGAAGGATTTGTTACAAAAAGACACATGGTAAAAAGCACACCACGTGAAAAAAAGGGGGTAGCTCATGAAGTTTCACTTCAGAGAAAAGTTTGAATGGAAAGTTTCCATTTCAATTGCTAAGCGCTCTAAAACCAGTAACTGAGCTGCCGCCCATCTGTTTTACCCAGGAGAAGCACTGTTTTCTCTCATATTTCCTATGGACTCATTTTTTGGCTTTCTACCTCCACTTATTCCAGTTTTACTTATAACAAAGCACCTACTTAGATTTTATTGTTTTAGTTTTATCACTTGTAAGGAAAATGGGCATAGCAATCACTATTGCATATTATAGTTAGACTGTTAGCTAGTAGTTTCTCCAACAATTAAAAAATGGTTATGTCCAAGGAAGTGTTAATGTTATCTCCCAACCAAAAATAGGAGACTACATGAGATTCCCCTCTGCTAAAGGAGTAGCATTTTGAGTCTGTGACTAGCCCCTCTTTACTGGAATGGTAGTTTTATACACGGTTATTATCAATGGGAGTAGAAATGTGGAAATGGAGATGATGCTCAAGACTGATGGGAAACAGCACTTCAGGGAAAATAATACTATGTGTTAAAATAGTACCTGCTGTTCACAAAATAAACTTACAATGTATGTGCTGGTAACGCATTTTCATAATGCCTTTCAGGGAGACAGAGTAATTCTTCTTAAGCGCGTTGATCAAAACTGGTATGAAGGTAAAATACCAGGCACCAACAGACAAGGCATCTTCCCTGTTTCCTATGTAGAAGTCATCAAAAAGAATACATCAAAAAGTGTTGATGACTATCCTGATCCTCCGATCCCTCAAAGCTATTCTAGTGACAGAATACACAATTTAAGTTCAACTAAGGTAAGGATTTTTTTTTCTTTGCTGTCACCCATAGAGTGGGTTTAGAAGGACATGTAATTTTTTTTAACACATAACTTAGGCATTAAGCATACTACATCTTCTTTCCTGCATAGGTAGAATTGCATTACTATCTTATTAATAAAGTATTTTAATAGCCAAATGTGTGTCTTACATTCTGCCAGGATTTATGTTCTTTTCTTCATCAGCTATTACATTATTGAGAGTAGGGCTAGGTAAAATTTGAGCAGAAAAATCAAATCAACAGAAAAATTTTTATTTGGGAATCTTAGCAAGAAGTTGAGCATTAAGTGTATATCTGGCCCACTTTTCATAGTGCAGTATGAAGACACTCCCATAATACAGCTGTACTAAAAGCCTATGGTCCCATAAGCATGCAGGACTTACTGCCAAGGCCAGTTCTGTGCCTTTCAAGGTAAAGAACAGCTAGTGATTCTGTACTAAAACCTTCCTTCTTTTGCTATTCAAAAATGGATAAGGCTGTTGTTCCATTCTTTGGGATGGTACAGCAGTGACAGTATTGTTTCATTCAGGAGTGAGGTGATTGTCATCACATTGTCAACTTGGATTCAGACCTTTAAAGTTTTGCCTTTTTGCACCAAATGTGTGTCATGGGTTCTTGTATTGTTTTCCTTACTAATCTAGATAACAACCACAACTCATCTTACAGGATATTGCAGAAAGATTCCTGTGTTATGATTTATCATTCACTTAGGAGACTTCACAGTCACCTATGCAGTAATCAAAACATCTTTGGCAGTGACAGAAACTAAGGCAGTTTCTGTATACCAACTATGATTAGCTATTGATGATTTTGAATGCTCAGGACGGAGACTTTTCTTAATATTCCTCTTTACGTTTGTTGCTTATCTCTCCAGCATGGGCACTGGCATTTGTGTGTAATTATAAACTTCTTATCCTGCTATTAATCTCTTTTGCAGTTGGTTTTGTCCTGTTTCCTACTTTCCTATATTTCAATAATGGTGCTCATTTACATGCTTTAGCTTCAAAATAAGTTCCACATTTATTTACAATTCTGGGGTTTTAAAAAGCTACCAAAAAAAGTGATTTATAGGCAACAGTAGCCTCTGATAATACTGCTTATTGGTGAAAAGTAGCTGGTTTGGGAGGGTTACTAGAACAGGTCTTATCTGGTTTTCCAGAATGTGTCACAACAAAGAGCTAGATACTCTGTCTTCTGTTCCAACAAAACTGTTGAAGTACCATCAATTTCTGTAGCTGCCAACTGAGGTATTCATAAGCTAGGGTCCCTTATTTTTACAGGAATCCAGAGGTACCTGAGGGCAAGTCTCTGTGTTCAGAGATTCTTCCCCCCAATTTCTATGGAGCAGGCTGGTCTCTAAGGCATCCTACAGCTAAAGCTGGCATCTGTGTAACCCTTATAACACTTGTTGAGCACAGGTGATGCTTCAGAGCATCTATATCCATATTACAAAACCATCCTGCTCTATTATTATGTTAGTTATTACTAAATTAGTTTTGTAGGCAAGTAAATTGGAAGAAGCCTTCCTTGTCTCATAGGATACTTTTGCAATCATTGGATTCTAGCATAAGTTTAAAAAAAATCCCAAACTTCTATTGAGACTCTTAGACAGATATCTTGTTTCTGACTCAAACTGTATTCAGAAATGGCAATACCATGCAAGAAGACATGTTGTTCCTGACTACCTAGAAGATTTTCTGCAGTCCTAAAGGTGTTCTGGGGTTCGCCACACTTAGTGATACCACTTTTCCTATTCCTTTGAGGGTTTTTACCACATATCACTAGGTTGCTAGAGCAATTGCATTAATGTTCTGTGGCTTAATGGCAATAAAATAAATGCACAACACAAGTCAGGAGCAAGTTTTGCTCTCCTTACCTTTGCCTAATCTGTCTGTATCTTGAGACCTAGTGCAGCTTGTAGCCATGGGAAACTAAAAATGGTGATGTCTCCTTGTCAGTATTATTGATCTTACAACCACAGGTTAGAGACCTTTGTTCAAGGCAAAAGATGAGGGAAAGAAAATGAGTATTGCTTGCAACCTCCTAGCTTTGAGTTAGCAAACTGCATTATATCAGTCTATACTGCTTAATTTGGTAGAGAAGATTCTGTAACAAAGGTCTGTCTAACTATAAAATAAAGCTGTTTGCCTCAGGAAAACTCAAGCAGAAGGTAAGTAAATTAACCTTCCTATTCTGTGACATTAATTTAGACTTTTGAAGTTATTTTGCTGATAGCACATTAATACTTAAAGTCTATAGTGGTCTAGATAACTTAAATATTACATGTAATTGTTCTGGATAGTTCTAACAATGAGATTAAAATATTTTTCACTCAGTTTCAATTTTGAGGATTAATAGTAACAAAAATGCATTTTCAGTATTTACTGAAGCAGTGGATATCTACTGATGCTGTGTACGTATGACTCACCAGTCTCTCATTCTTAGAAAAGGACGTTTCTTTTACCAGAAGGATGCTTCAATCAATATCGTGTAACAGTACTCAAAATATACTGCTGCATACTGTGCTGTCACTATTTTGAAAGCGTTGTTGACTGCCTACATTCAATATGAACTGGATGTACCTTTCACAAATGTTGATGTCATTTTGAAATAATAGGGTTCCTTTTGAAAAACAAATGCATTCTGTAGCTGCTCATGCCTTAATAAAAGTATGCAATGGATTAAAGATGTTTCTTAAACATTTACTCAGATGCATTAAGAAAAAGTAGAAGTACTAAATTTGAATAATTAGAAAACACCTCAGTTGTTATACTTTAAAAGAAATGCTTAGCGACACCTGAAGTGTACTTCTGAACATGCTGTTCTCAAAGTAACACTAATGGTTTGGGGAAAATTTTGGTAATATTAACTATATGATTTAATAACCTATGACAGGTTCACTAATAGAGCAGCATAAATAAGATAACTTTAGCAGATCAAATGCAGGTTGCCTTCATGAATGTAATGATTCAGATCTGTCTAAATGTCTGACATTTATGCCCCAAGCCAGAATCTGCTACAGTTTCATGTTTCAAATGTCTTTCCTGCTGCTCTGATTCATGTAGTAGTGATTTCAGACACCCGTGGTCACTGAAATTGTACCCTGTAATCCAGATGATTGCACAGACACTTTTCTTTTTCAGTTTACTCATATACTAATTCTCTGTCATGCTTATTTATTTGAATTTCCGTGTTGTTCTTATTTTTGAAGTTGCCTTCCAAAGCACTGTCCCCACTTTCCAGACAGCTTTCCTCCTCTTGGTCACACATTGATCAAAAGATTCTCCAGGCTTCCATTAGTGATTTGTTTTCAAGGACTGTTGGTGTTTCACCTTCAAGCACGGGCAGCTTACCTTCTCCATCAGTTCCAGACAGTTTTCTTTGTGACTTAGAAGAACTCAATTCTTTGGCATTATCAACCTCGCAAACTGTAGCAATCTCTCCAGGTAATAGCATTCACCAAGTTAAGGATGATCATGTGATTCCAAATACAGAGGTGTCTCTCAGCTCTCCTACAGCTCTTCCTCTGCCCTTTCCTGTAGCTACTTCTGTCTCATCTTCAGCCAGCTCATCTCATGACATAGCATATAAGCATGTCAGCAACAATACCAAACCAGGAAAAGATAAGGACTTGAGAGGTATAGTTGACCCTTTAGTTATCGAAGTACCTAGAGACTTGTCAGATGCTACAAGAGAAGGTGAACATGCTGGCGCTATCCATAACATCCTTTCACCATATGAAGGTGGTTCCATGTCTGAAAACAAAGAGGAAATCTGTACTGCAGATCTGTCACTTAATATAGGGGCTCAAGAATCAGATTTCTACGGAGAAGCACAAGACACAACAGAAGAACTAACAAGACTCTATATAGAGGAGGATGACAGTTTAGAATTCCCAATAGCAAGTGGAGGAGGCTCTATGGATTGTTATGAAGGATACAATGCACCAAATATTGATAAGGTATTTTAATTTCTGAAATACCTGGGTTCTGTTTTCAGATAACATAGTATCGTTATTCTTTGCCTTTTCTTGTATTTACATGTTTGTATTGTGGACAGGCACAGCTTTATGCGATTGCGTTCGATAAAATTTGAGCTCTGAGCAACCTAGTGAAAAGTGTCCTTGCCCATGCCAGGGGAGGTTGGAACTAGGTGATCTCTAAGGCCCCTTCAACTACAAACCATTCTATGATTCTGTGATTAAAAATTGTCAGTGTTGGGGGATAGTCCCTTCTCAGAAGCAAGCATATGCATCACTGTAATTTCTGTGGTGTATCAGATGTGCTGGTCCTTTCCTTTCTGTCCTTGTTGGTTGCCATTGGGCTTCTGATATGAAAAGCCAGTGAACAGTTTTCCTCACTGTCCCATTACATGCTGCGCCTTTGGAGTCAGAGGCCCCAGCTCTTAGCAGCCTCCAGAGGGAGGGTTATGCCTCCTGCAGAGACTCTGCAGTTTGTACTTCACATGTGTCACTTCACCAGCAGATATATTTATAGTAAGCTCTGTTACGAGAATGTGACTAATAATAACGGATCAGATTATGTTTGGCGGATAGACAAATGCTTCCTCCTGAAACCCTTCCCAGTTCCTCTTTGGGACAGCACATCACTGAACTATCCCAAATGTGTGCTGGCCCTTAAATGCCATAATATCACTACACAGTTTGTGGAGTTTCTAGGCAAAGTTTTAGAACAGATTCTTTTTTCTGTGCAGCACTTACTTCAACAGACTGTTTAGGCTGTTGTTTTGGCTGTCAACCTGCAAATCAGATGCTTAGGACACTATATTTTAGGGAAAGTGTGAAACTAGTCAATTAGAAAGATTTTTGCAGGTTACGTCAACCCTTACTTGATCTGAAAACACAGGAGAAAAACATAAGGATAGAGGTGAAATCCATGGCCACAAATGGCAACTTTCTTATGATTTCTGAGGGAAGAAATTGCTTCCAGAGAAATAGACTGACTAATAATGAAAGTAGCATGACTTTTGTGATTGTGCAGGTTAGTTACATGTATCCCTATTGAGCATTTGATATCCTTCAAAGCTAGTTTTATAGTAAAATTACTTCTCATTTTTCTTAAACATTTAAACCAGCTCTACTTTTTGTGGGAGCATCAGGAGACTGATGTTCCTTTCCACTTTTCTTCTAATCGTCTACTTCACTCTGTCAAGGCACCTCCTTCTCACTCCGTTCCTACAACACACCTGTCTGTTGCTTCCCTCTCACCACTTCTCCTCTCTAAACCATTAAATCAGCAGGAGAAAGACTCACCACAGTTAAAGGTAACTGCATCTCTTGAGTATGGATTGTTGCAAATCTTCATGTGTGTTAAATAACTGCAAGGCTAACACTGAGTTTGATATTTTCAGATGTACTGTTTTCTTTACTAATACTAAATAACATAACACATGTAGTATTAAAGTAGGCCTTCTTCAAATAAAACAAGGTAAAACTATAACCATTATGATACAACGAAATATCTTCAGGAGGTATCAGTGACAGGGAAGCAGAAAGCCTTCAGTTCATTTTCCAGTCCTTACCAAGACAACAGAGTAACTCACTTAATTGAAGGGAACAGAATTGTATTCAAGTATGCAGAAACCAGGTAACATTTGTGTTTGTGTTTTCAATTTCCATCCAATGCCTGAGAGAACAGTCATAAATTTCACAGTAAAGCACCACTGTAGAGGGTCATGTTTTAAATACCAGTTCTGTTAGTCAAGGACTGGACAAAGATTATTCCTTTAGCAGAACTACAGTTTGTGTCAGCATTGCAGCTCTGTGGCAGAAAAACAAAAACTGAAAAGTTGCTCTAGGTAGACAAAGTTAATTTCCAGTGCTGACTTCCAGGAGATTCATTTGCTTGTGGAAAGGAGAAAAAGTCATGTAAAAAGAAACTATCTTGGAAAGGTGATCATTACATCGATGCCAAAAATCCACCTCCCCCCCTTTTTTTTAATCTATCCCATTTTACAATGTGCATTCACAGAAAACACTGACATAATTTACTTAATATCCACCTGATTTGTTGATTTTTTTTTCTGAAATAGAGAAGAGACATAAGGCTTCTTTCCAGGGCACAGATCTGTCATGGGCTTAGGTGTATTCCACCTCCAAAGAAGGAGTAAAACAGAGTACTGAACTTGTTTCTGCAACTTTTAGTAATCTATCTATTTAGGTGATGCTCATATTCTTTGTCCTTGTTTGAGCAAGGCATGTTAATCCCAGCTGAAAATAAATAGAAGGAATATCTGTTTCTACAGTTAAAAATCTGCTCCAGGAACCTCCCAGGCAGTGTATTGCTCTTCATTGGACAGGGCAGGAGGCAAAGTAACCAAGGGGGGATGATTCCATCCTGCAGACACAAGAGCAAGAGTACCAAGAACTAAAGGTCTGGGGTCTTGTTACAGAGTTCTTGGTCTTATATTGTTTTCAAACCATTTCAAATCTGAATTGTTTTTTAAATCTAAGGAACAGATTCCTTTATAAACTTCATCAGTATATACTTACTTTTTTGAAATTTGTCAAAATTATTATATGGACTCCTACCAACAACAGATTTTTTTGGTATAAAATTTCCAAAATGAGATAAATCTTTATTTCCTCCCAGAGGCAGGCAAACTTTTTTCAGCAGTTAACACTGAATACATTTCCAGGATAGAGAGTTGGATTAAAATAGGTGTAACCAGGTTTTAGCTGTTAACATTTCTTGCTACTTAGTTTACAGGCTGGGCTTGAGAAGACAGAACAGTTCCTATCCTCTTTCTTTATGCCTGGTCCCCATGATTAAGGTCTGCTCTCAACTGCCACAGCAGAAAGAACATGAGACATTCTGAGTATTCAAATATCACTAGTGAAGGGAGGTTCATCAGAGAGTTCTTGAAACTGTATACTGATACTTTTGTGACTTCTGTTGATGTGAACATACATACATACATGTATGTATATAAATATATGTATTTGGAATGTGGTTCAAATTTAAAGCATGACCAGGGATTTGGGCAATGGAATACAAGGAGCTGTGAGTGAGAAGTGTCACTTTGCACCATGTTGGTGGGAGGGATGTGTCCACCAAAACAAGAACTCTGAAGACATGTCCCAAGGAGAAATGCTGACATATTTCTGCCTCTTTGGCCTCTCTTGGTATCCATTTTTGTTGTTGTTATTCACCCCTCTCCAAAGAGGAGGATGTTTTTCTATATTGTTGCATTCTACTGATGAACAGTCACAAATACCAAAGAAAAGGTTTCCGATATCATCACTCCCCTCACATTCCCCCAAACTCATCCCTGCCCCTGAGAACTCACATTTGCAAGACACACACAGCCCTTAAGAAATGAATTCTGACAAATACTTACCTGATTTGTAGTGATGCTAACAAAACAAGGATATTTTCATAAAATGTATTTACTTGCTTTCTCAATGCAAATTTAAGAGCTGTGTTCTGTTTGACAGCAAGGAATTATGATGTTTGTCATTGGTATTTCTAAAGTACTATTTCTGCTCTATGCTGTTGAACTTTTCTGTGTTATTAATTGACCTACTTCAGGGGGTACACATGGAATAATTGTAACATGTAAAGGCATGTGTCAGAGCAGCAAACTTGGGGAAAAAAAAAAGATACTATGGCAACACGGAAAATATACTAACAGTACCTTTCTACCTGTAACACAGTTGCTTTTTGTTATCAAGAAAAGCATGTTGGGTTTGTACATATGAATGAAGCAACAAAAATCCTGTGATGCTTCATTCTTAAACTTTCACTTGACATAGTTTTTGTGGTTCTTCTAGGCTAATTTAAAGAGAGAGATATTTGTTATGGGTAAACCTCCTCGTAGCCCAGTGATGACTATGAGATCCTGCAGCTCACCTGTCAGAGGTCACAGCTATTCACACAGGGTATGATACTGGATGCCCAGTGTGCAATAACAGCATTTCCATGGACAAAGAGCTCAGTGTCTAGTCCTTCAGTATTTCGCTTTTGCCCAAGTGTCTCGATACTATCAGTATGCTGTGTTTTCTTCTTGTTGTGCTTCTGTGCTATGTCTGAAAAAGGCAACAGGTGTGCGTGTGCCAGAATTTATTATATAAATCCATTAGTGTATTGTATCTCTGCAGTACCACATGGTATTTCCAGTGCTACAAGATGTAAGAGATCAAAGTTCTTCATATTTAGTCTGGGTTGGTTAAAATTACTCCTCTCTTTCAAAGCATTTCTAGTTTATTAAAATTACAGCTTCCAAGAGTTGAAAATTTATACTTCCCTGCATTTATACAGGCTTTTGCATGTATATGGAATGAATTCTTGAGTTCAGTTCCATGGCCCTATTGTCAAAATGGTTTTTATGACGTTCCCTCAATACTGTTCTCTTTATCCAAGCAATGTCATTCCTGATCTTCATACCCTTTAGCCTTTCCCCTCTTATCTGTAACATAACTGTAACATTTTTACCTAGTCAGAAAGTCAGGTTGTTTAGATTTTGCATGGATTTTGCTCATAAAGGTGATCTACATTAGGGAAGGAAAAAAAACGAGGGGGAACAGGGGGGACGTTGATAGGGGGTGGGAAATCCTCACAACCTGAACCATATGAGATTGAGAATTTATGGGTTATGTTTTGCTTTCAGTTTAGGACTGAATTACTTGGGGTGTTCATTTTTTAACATATGGCTCTTAAAACACTTAACAGGATGAACCATTTTCCACGCTGTTTCTGCTGATTTTAAGTGATCATCTTTCTGGTGGCTCCCTTTTTGAAATTTGGCTTTTAGTTTAAGATATGCAGGTTTGTGTAACTTTCAAAGTCTTGCATTTTTGGCACACCTGTGTTTACTACCAGCTATGAGGGGACAGTGCTTTCTTCATCAATGAAGAAAGACAGTTCAGTCATAGGAAGGCCAGGATTGTTGTAGTAGTGGATCAACACCATCTCACAGAAGGTCCAGCTATGGATGAAATCCATAAAAAAGGGATTAAGCCCTATATTAATCACTCGGCCGTGGCAAATGGACCTTAGGACTTAAACGGTGGGGCCAGTTCTGTGCACGCTGTGCCTCACCTAAACAATCCCCTGCGCAGGCTGGAAGGGCACACGCACGTGGGGAGAGCCCTTTCCAAATCTTCATTTGTGAAGTCTGGCCGTACATATATACAATTTTGCAAATTACTGCAAATAAATTACATGTGACCAATATGTTAAGAGCAGTGTATTGGTCAATGTATAGTGTATTTATGACTTTAATTCCAAAACTACAAGAGCACAAATCATGCACCTACTTTGCATGCTCAGGACAGTACAGAACTGTTATATGCACTGCATATTAATCATGGATGAAAATCAGGGATACAACTGGGACCATTGGCTTGATTGCACATTTAATATTTTTGGAACTAGGCCTTGCAATATTTTGCAGGAACAGAATAGTAAACTGAGGTGCAGCTGAAAACTAGAAATCTTTTCAATAGTCTCCTATCTAGCCAATGTCACTGTTAAGTGGGAATGAGAGCTTAGGGAAAGAAAACAGGGAGAAAGCTTCTGGATGTCAGCTGGGGTTGTGGAATGCATTCAAATAGAGAGTGAGTTTCAAGGTCTCCCTGTTGAGACATACCACCTGTTACTTCATCCTATTTTTCCAAGATTGTAATTTTGTCAAAGTTTTCTCTGTGGCAATAACATATAGTTGAAAATCTTCAGTCACCTTGATTTTTATTATTGCTAATTAACTACTGTAGAAACAGATAAAACATTTTATGAACCATATGCACAAAAAGAAGATAATACTGACCTAGCCATTTCTTCCTGGCTTAGTATTATGTTCAAAGCATTATACCATTTGCAGCATTATTTAGGCTGTTGACTTTCATTGTTTGTAAGAAAAATCCTTAACTTTCAGTTGAGTGCTCTTAAATCTCTGACTGCCTTTGGCACTCAGCTCAGTTACAGATCTGATGAAAGATTTGCAGAAAAGGTCCGATTCCAGTCTCAATACAAAGTATTCTGCCCAGTGGACTATTCTCTCCTTGCTTGACAAGCCAGTCATTGAAGGGGGTTTACTGAGAATGGTTTAATTTTCAATCTTTACTGTTGGATTCTTTGGTAAAAATCACCTGTCTTTCTCATACACTAGCAGGGGAGAGTTAAATGAGGGAGAGAAGACAGTAAGGAGTATAAATAAATCTTTTTTTCTTTTACTTTGAAAACATATTTTCCACATAGTGTTCAATAATATGAATTCAAAGTCTGTAATGTACCTGCCTCCATCTTTTGGCACCTCTTAGAATTACTCGATAGACTGGAAAAGATAAAATGCAGACTGTTCACAATATTTTCTGCATGTACACATACAAACTGGTAAAAAGAAATTTAACTAATTGCATTCGAAGATGTTGGAGGGAAAAGGGAAAACAGATGAACAAAACCCAACAAACTATATAGAGTGTTTTTCCATTCAGTTTCTACCATCAGGCTGTGGGTTGTTCTCTCATGGAAGACTGTATCAGCTTCAAGAGTGAACTGAAATAGTCAAACCAAGAACCATGGGGCAATAAGACAAATTCCATGGCTTAAAGATCAGGTTGCAGTTTGCTCAATTCATGAAAGAAAGTGCTAAGAGCAATGTTTGATATCCACACTTCCAAAAGAGATACGGTTACCGGACTTGTCTCTACACCATGACCATAAGGCATTCTCAGTCAACAGAGAATATGATCCATGCTCACATCAAGAGCTTTCCCAAGCAGCTGCTCCTGCACTGTTTCTGGCCTCAGCAAGATTCTAATCAGTATAAGTCAATATTTTAAGCAGGATATGGTTTCTGTAGGAGGTTAGTATTTTTCATTTCCATTGCATCTAGATTTATTGAATATTAGTGGTGGGAAATAGTCCATTAAGAAGGAACATAGTTCCTTTCATTAAGCTTTGCACTGGAAATACAAACTACTTTTTCTGCTGAAATAGAAGTGTTAAGTGTTATTTTCACACAATTAAATGTACTCTTTCAAATGTTATTTCTGTTCTTTGCCTCTCAACAGCCTGCATGGCTTGAGATGAAACAGAATTAATTAAAGCATAGCATGTTATGCCTGCCAAGTTTAGTACTCTGTGTGTGTGTAATGTAAATCGGAATGTTGTTTGTCTATGAATATTCTAGATTCTGCCATTATGTATAGATCTTATTTCTGCTTATCTAAAAATATACTTCACCCAAACAGTGTATGATGGTCAGCCATTGCATCTGATTTTTCTAATGTTATTTCTGTTTCACAGTGAAGAGGCAGAAGGATTCTATTCCAACTTTCTACTATACTATAAATAGAATGGACGGACAAAGTTCACAGTTTTGTTTAGTTTTTATTATGGCCTCCAAAAATCAGGTTTTTTAAACCTGCCAAGATTCAGCTGTTTGTCATGTTTCTTAATTTATTGGAGGGGGGACAGAATGGGACATTGTTCTACACAACGTAGCATGTGAACTTTTGAACAACTGTGTCTCACACCCCTATCCAACTATTTGGACCTTAAACTGCAAATTGTTATTACATTTCAAATCATTTCATTTCAGCCACAGCGCCCTGTGCTTTCTCATGAAAACATACACAGTGGGGGGGAACCGTAAGTATATTTATTGTCTACTAAACCAAAACCTAACATTTAAGCAATAGCCAGCAAATCATCAGATCATTCGTTAACTTGCCAAGTACCATTATGAAGAGATGTCAGAAATTAATTATAGATAACTGCATTGATGTGGGAAGATACTCAAGACGATCCCAGAAGGCAATGCTTTAGTTGTTTAATTTACATCAAATGCAGACAAACATGACAATTTACAGTTCTCTATCATCTATACTTAATAATAATTTTGTAAAAGTAAAATTTTACTCTTCTTTATTCTCTCCATTTTTACATCTCAGCAGAATGACAATTTAAGATTTGACATTGATTCAGCTCTTCTGATTTACTGGCTGGACACAAATTATTCAGAAATAGTTCTGAATGTGAATAGAGAAAAAACCCTCAATAATGTTGATCACAGGCTCATGCTTTTTGGTGTGATTTACAAGTGAAATTCAAATATGAGATACAAGAAAGCTTTTCTGAAAACTAGAGAATAACATAGATCTCAAGTCTTATTTCCACAATTAGTTTAAGTGCTTGAGATACTTCAGTGCTGACTGCTAAAATGCAAGTTTGGTGCAAGTTTATTTCAAGATTTTTTTTCCCTCCAAGTCTTGCACTTGGGTCTTGTTTCAATGATCATTGAAATCAGGAGCCATTCTTCCTCTAACATCAGAGCACTTCAGTGTGTACCCTGTTGGATAATGTCTCATAAATGTGGCTAAGGCTTTATGTCTGAAAATATTTTAAAGTTTACCTGTTAGTCACTTGAAGATAGAAAAGGGTGGCAAAAAGTTACCAAACAGCTATACCACAGATAATGTACAATTAAAAATGGATATTTTCATTTTAATCTCACCAAAACTGCAAGCTCCTGCTGGTATTGTTGAGCATACTGAACACCTAGCTCAGTTTTGTAAGCAATAATTATCTATTTCATGTTGTTTAATATAGTTTAAGTAGTTTATGACTAAAGTTATTTAGTCCTAAACTTAAAAAGAGAAATATATTTAAATTGCCAACCAACCATTCTTTCCTTTGAAATATGTATTCTGTCAGTATTGTAAATGGTAATAGAGTTTTCATACTTAAGAAAGTCTTAGATTAGCATAGAAAGAATGAAATTACTAGAAAGGAGTTACGAAAATGGATTATCTAGAAATTACTGAGGTTCAATTTCCAAAGTACAAAGAGTGCTGATTGGGAAGTCCTTGTTAATGTATTTGAGTGAGTAATTGGCTTGAATTCTATTCATGATACATTATGTCTGCAACTCCTGTCCCCTTGGAAGCTGCATTTAATAGTTTTTTGGAATATCATCATAGCTGTGCTTTCCTGGAATGATGATAAGCATAACAGAAAATGTTATTGCCCCTTAGTTTTTTTGCTCAGATTGTTGTTACTCCTGCTACATAAATTACCAGAGGTAATTGCTTAAACAACCAGCTTCATTCCATTTTATTTGTGTGACTAAAAATATAGAATTCTCAGTCTTGGGGAGATACCTGCCAGACATGAGAAATTAAGTTAAAATCTTTTTCTTGGAAGAGCATCTTTGTTTTTTTCTCCAAACCAGCAACGTGAAAAATAAGTGTAGTTTAGTCAAGACAACTACCATTAAACTAAACCTAGCATCAGTCTGTATGTAGGATTCTCAAGTTGGACTTTGAGGAGCAGGTATTTTTTACTAAAATAAACTTCTTATTTAAGCCATGGAAACTTTGCCAGAATGATTCAGAACTAGTTGAAACACGTAGTGCCAACACATCAACAGGCGAGTTATTTTGTTTTTACTGGGAGCAGTGTTATGGCATTAAGGTTTAAAACTCAGGAAAGAATTGATATGATTATATTTTGCTTCAGTATTTTGAAGCTGAAACGATTTCCTTTGTACAATTTCTGCAGTTGTACCCTGATTCCTTATATGTAGTCAGTCATATGTGGGGCACAGTTGCTTACAAAAAAAGGCAGATTCTGACTCTGCAGGACTCACGGGCTTGTGCAGCACCTTCCTGTGGGCTGTCAGCCCAAGTGCCTTCAGTTCCCCCTGGTGAAAGTTTATTGCTATTCTTTCAGTTCAAAAAATCCTCAATTGAAAGCTGTCAAGGAATCTCATACCTCTTGCCATTTACCCACCTAACATCCTGCAATCTGCAGCTCCTGGCCAGGGGTGAAGGCACAGGTCAGTGTCTGAATACTGTTTGAGTCTCCATGCATATGTTCCCTGATTTGATTCAAACCTCTCTCTATACAGAGCAAAGGTTTGCCTCACCAGTTGCAGCTGCAGAGCCCCAGGGAGGTCCCCAAGTAACAGTGGCAAGTGTATGAGCTGCTCCCTCGGCACCATCCTCCGCTGCCACTTGCCTTGTGCTGAGTGGCTCTGCCTTCACAGAGCTTGAGGGCAGAGGCACAGTTTTAGATGCTGATCATAGAAGGTTACAGGGATAGCACATCTATAGACTCCCTTCTAGAAGTGCTCTTTTTTAGTGACTCAACTATAAAATAATGCTAAAAAGAAAAACAACCCTCTGTTTTTAAAACAACTGGTTGAGGAGCCATCAGGCTTGCTGTGAAACCCAATCCTTAGTGTCTGAACGTTCCAATGAAGCTTTTTTCATTTACTATGTATTCCTAATTCTCAAGTCCACCAGACAAAATAAATTCTCCCCTCTATTTGCAAGAAGTGTTTTTTGTGAGTTAATGTTTTAAACCAGCTCCTTTACTTCAGCAGAGGTGCAAAGAACTTTTTATTTTTTTTTAAACACATCATTTTTCCTATTTAAGGTTTCAGGCTCTATATAACTATACTCCTAGGAATGAAGATGAATTGGAACTCAGAGAGGGAGATGTCATTGATGTGATGGAAAAATGTGATGATGGATGGTTTGTGGGTATGTTTTAATTTGGTTGCTTTCTTCCTTCTTTTTTTCCCCTAACTTTACTGCCTTCTTTATTTAGTGTCTCTTAAACAACTTAATTTTTGGTATTCAGTGTCATAAACCTGAACCTGGCTTTATCAGGAGAAATCCCAACCAAAATCTACTGAAATTAGCAGGTGATTTTGCATTTTTGTCTTTTGAAATTGATAGACACAAATTGACACTTGTCTGCCGTTTGATGTACAGCATTGTTGTTATTTGTGACACAAAATGGCCTATGTATTACTGCTCTCTTCATAAAGACCAGGTAACTTAAAACTTACAGGAATACATCTACAGAATTGACTACTTGTGAGAACCAAATATTACTGAACAGAAATTTCATAACCAGGCCTAGATAAGGTGGCTTAATCATTTCATAAACCCTCATGCCTGCATAGCTAACTTAATCATCTGAGTGGTCCTTAGCACTTAAAAAAAGTCAAGTTATTTAAACAGACTTGATGTTGTTGAAATTAAATTATTTCTGTGTACCAAGAGTTTTGGCATAGCTTTTAATCAAGGCCTAACAATTTAATCAAATCTGCCTCTTCATTTGCTTTTCACTTCCTGCATTTATACATTGGTAAAACTCACAACTCACAAATGAAATGAAAAATAATTTTTTGAAGTTACATTATAAGGAAATGTAGATATTTCTGTTTGTGCATTATTAAACATAAAAATTTTAAGGCCATGCTTACATAGTGATTTTCTGTTGTTATTCCCATCTTTCATCTATTGCTTCTAATTTCAGGAACCTCGAGAAGAACCAAATTCTTTGGTACTTTCCCTGGAAACTATGTCAAGAGGCTGTGAATTTTTTTTTCTACCTATTTATGCTGCATCTCTGCAACACATCTGCATAAAGCTGCTAGAAAACATGCTACGCTGGCCTTCTGTTTTCTTGCTTGCAGTCTCAAATAGAGGCCATCTAGTTCATCCTCATCCCATCCCACCTGCCAAACCGTTCCAGCAGTATTACAGCAACGACCACAGTGTGAATAACTAAGCTTTTCTGAGACAAGAGGAATCATTTCAACACTTAAACACTCCCTGCTGTAAAGTCTTTTCATGTGAAACACAATAGGAAAAGCCTGATGACAGGTACACAGAGGAATTGCCATGGGGGGTGGGGGCAAGGCAGGGGAAACAGCTTGGTTTTAGCATTTGTGGTACTATCATGAAGTCTGGTGGGATTTTTTCAGCATGCATGTAATACAGGGGAAAGTTGCTGTTTACTATTTTTAAAAACATTTGCTTGAGTTTCTACATTCTTACTAGCTTGGCAGCATTTTTTGCTTCCACTTTGCTGTATCATGGGTTTGCCTATTGTACTGGTTTACAATGTATGACAAACTATAATATAGATTTTTTGCCTGCACTTGTATGCTGTAACATATGCACAGTGATTGTAAAATCTCAAGCAAGCGTAGTGAAAAATGGAAGAACTGCAAGTGTTCTGAACGGGTGCAATGGTATTGGCTAAATCTTTTTTCTTTTTCTCCCTAATGAACCTGTAGTGTTTTCTGTTAAAGGTGAGAAGTGGAAAAGTCATAAAGACTTGGGAAAGAGAATTTAAGGATGAGATAGACAATGGTATAAGCATAGACAATAATAACCTGCTACTGAGGTCTGATATTAAATGGTTGTAATCAATATGTTGTAATAGTGAGCAACATGAAACATAAGAGGTTAGTGTTTTTACGTATCAGGAATTTTAAAAAGCAGGAAGTAAACAGTGTTAGTGCAAAGGGTTGTTGGTTTGAGGTTTTTTCCCCTAACCTAGCCACCTGAAAAATAGTCACAAGTATCATGTACTGATTTACTTCACTATATATGTATATGTATATTAATGAAACCCGAGTTACACATTCTTTTTAGGAATTTAGACTGAAAAAAGGTCACAAGTATTAAAACTGATACATTTTAGAGGTGGGGTTTGTTTTTTTTTTCCCTGAATGAAACAAGTATTTGAAAACACACATTTTCCATAAGCAAAGGTAAGCATAAATAGCAAGGCACAGGATGATAATGACTATGGCTTTATAAAAATTAAAATTCATATTTGGTTTCTTCAGCACCTTATAGATGGCAAAAGCTTCTGCTGCATTTCTCATGGGTAAAGGATCGAAATTATCAAAATGTATGTAGTCTCTGTAGCATTTTGTACATATGTTTGCTTTTTTGTACAGAGCCATTTGGTTGTTGATTTTTAAAAAATTAAGTTCCTTATTTGATCTTTGCCCTCTTCGCATATGGAACATTTCAATGCATTTTTCTTTTCTTGCTCTGTTTACCATAAGCACATCTGGATAGTGCAATTCTGTAAGATAGCATTTTATGCAAAATTTTATTAATTAAAATATGGTTTACCAGCCAAATCTAAATGTACATATGTCTTTATTACTGAGAAATGTCATTAAGACAAAGGCAAAGAAACATCTTTGTGCAGCATACCTTTATTACTGCAGATTTCATGGCAAAAGCTTTATATTCAAAGGCTTTCAATTTTAAAGTAGATCTGCATGCAGCTTTGCTGTGAGATTAATAACTATCTTTGATGCCATTTATGATTGAAGACTTAAATATCTGTTGCCTGTGATATTTAAAAAGTACTGTTTCTACTCTGTATCTGATTTTAGAAAAATGCAGGTTTTTCATACCTGGCTTTCAGGTAACTGACTTTGAATTCCTACAAGCAAAAGGTCTCTGTGGTTTTTTTCTTGAATAGACTTCTAATAAATTTTGCTTGGAGTACACAACTGTTTCCCCCATCATTTCTCAAAATACATGTAACTTATTACTTAAGTATTGCAAAGTGCTTAACTCTTCAAGCTTTATATGCAAATTATTTGGGCTCGTACTTTCTTTCATCCCACTATCAAGTATGTACTAGTTATACGTATGGGCAACTAGCACTGGCCTTTGGGCTCTCAGCTGGTCCACTTCTGTGTCATTCCTAAAGCACTTGAATGCAAAAGCAACATTATGGACATTCTGCATGGAGTGTACTAATCTGAGATAATTCCTCTGTTGCCAGGACCACCCTTTACTCCAGAAGCACAAAGGTAAAATATACAATGGTAACCCATTATGGTAAACCCATTATGCCTGGAAAAACTTCCCACATCCTAATCCTCCAACAAGAGAAAAAAACAAGAACTCCCATGCAAAGTGACAGCATAGGAACAAGATTTAAGGAAAATTCTGATTTTTGGGGAGCATCTTATGCTTGGGACATTTCTGTCTGGCAAGGAACAATTGTCAAAAAAAGCCTGCCACAAGAAGCAAAGCATGCAAGCAGCAGCATCTGGGATTTGAGGGTGGGGAGGTGGGGCAGAGAGTTCTTCTGTGTCTAGTTTTCCTTGGCGTTTTTGTTCACTGACTGGTAACACAGTTACTGCCAGTGCCTCAGAGTAGCTCTGTGGTCCTCTTCATTACACCATGCAACACTGGCTGCCATTGGTAGGCTGTCTCCTCCCGAATGCTGTGTGTGCTGCACTTCTACCACTGAAGAATCCAGTACAACAGCGTTTGGATAGGAATAACCCATTTCCTCAAGTCTGGTTCATGCTGAGTTTTGTCTCTACGACTGCTGGGCTGGAAAATGCAAAACCACCAGCACCTCTAAATAAATAAAAAGTGCGTAGCTGAGAGTGGGACTGCTGTTCAAACTCCAGCAGAAACTCCTTTGTCAATACTGTCAAAGCTGAGAGTGCTTTCAATCTGGATAATGCCTAATTTAGTCAGTATCACCGAAGTAGTTGTATCCTTCCTATGCTAAGTTTGTTTCAACCACCAAATGCGTCTCTTCTTACAGTCCAATAACCAAATACTGGAATACCCAATCAGACATTATGTGGTTTGTCCTTTCTGTTTGCTTGGTGACCCAGCATGGGATTCAGGACATCACTCAAGTACTGCTTTGTGCCAGATACTTGTACAAATTGTCAGAAATAGGAAGTACTGTGCCTTAATAGCCTTTTTCTATAAAAACTAGCACAATAACGCCTGCTGGTTAGATTAGTCTCACTAATATTAATTCTGGATAGTTAAGGGTCTGAGTGTTTAAAGGGTGAAATAGAATCCTCTGCAAAAAGTGGATCAAAAAAGGAAAATACAGGCTGTTGCAATGAGAATAACACATTATTGACACTTAAGGAAAAGAATACAATCAATGTTTTTAGTCAAAAAGTAGAGAAATATTGATGTTATATCCAGGTAAACCAAATACATTAAATTATACTAAGTCTGCTGAAATCCCAACTATACTATTTAGGACACAGACAAGGATTTTTTGAGTTTCCTTGTATAGGCAGGCCCCTATAAACTCAAGAAGACCCTACAGGACTAGGTGGTGCTTTGTCCTTAAGGCCAGAGGAAGAGAGACCTGGGGAACTACAGGTCAGATATTGTAATATCTAGGAAAGAGACTAGAACAAATCAATTAAAAGCCTCAGATATTCACAGATTTTTCTGGAAAATTGGGTATCAAACCAATTTCCTTTTCTCTTGTCAGCATATGTAGCCTGCATCTTAATTTCCATTAGGATTTTTTTTAAAGCTCTGACTTTCCAGCTGTTAGCAGACTAAGAAAACTCAGTGCCAGTCCAATAAAATCAGGTCTGTTGAGGAGCTGTGCTACATTAGAGACAAATAGGTAACATAATCCCTAAAATACAGTTGATCTCAGTGCCTACCCTGCACTAAGCTGTGTATTTGCTGCAAAGGCTTTTTAAAACAAGAAAGCCCATAACATACCACAAGCCAGAGAGACTAATGCATGAGCAGTCCAGGGCAGTTATTTATTAAGTGATCTATATCCCAAACTAAGCAAAGGGTCACCCTAGCAGCTCTCACATTCTGTCACACACGCCATAGCAAAGCATGTTGTCATTCTGCAATGCCTGGCATTTACTAGTCGCCTTTTAAATGCTGATATACAGAACCAGGACAGGAACACGAGGTGCTTCCTGTGCATTTGGAAAAGCAGTGCATGAGCCCATGGGAAGCTGGAAACATGAAGTCAGTAGCTCTAGAAAGACCTTAGGTCATTGCTAAGTATAGTTGCTTACAGCATGAATAGTTACACGGTGAAATCCTGCCTTTGCTCTGGTTAACAGCAAAATCCTTTGAAGTCAACAGATCCCACAGTAGTGCTAATAGTTTCTATGTTAGCTTGAAGCTAAAATTGCACAAGAAAGAAGCCCTGAACCAACTGAAAGTCCAGTTTGGGTTGGTTTTATTATTTTGAAAAGTATGATACCAGAAACAACTTCTTTCACGGCTCCCATGACAGAGCAGAGAAGATAGGTACCAGAGAAGGGAACTAGATGGCAAGTTAGCTTGAAGTTAAATCATATGTGGCTCAAAAGTTGCAAAAGCATATCAGGAAAACCAGTAATAAATTTTTTATACAATTTTGTATGTCAGAACCCCTTGTTACCACCCAAAAATATCAATCAGACCTATAGCTGAATCCACCCATTTTACAGAGAGGGAGCTTGCCAGACCAACACAAAGAAATTGTTACCTCATTCACACATACTAAACAGGGAAGCTGAATTTAATAAGACTTTTTTCTGCAACTCTATGAATAATCAAGCAACATCATCCCATTTGTTTGACTAGATGCAAAAATTGACATTTTACTTTTATCCTCCCTGCAACGGAGGAACTAGTTCCCAAGCCCTAGCTAAAAATTGCACAATATAATATATTAATCTCACCAATATAGTGAAGTCACATGCCACTGAAAATTAAAAATGTTTTTACCCATATCTATGCAGAATATGACAGAAATCCACTGAAAGTGAAACAAAGGAATTAATGAATTCCTGCTTGCACTCCCCTGGGTCAGATACTATTTAGGCAAAAGAAAGTGGTATTGGTGACATCTAGTCTCTTATTTATGGGTTTTGCATCACCTCTGAAACACTGGAAAAAAACACACACACACCAAAAAAACCTAGAAGATTCTAGGTTAATATCTGGTGATGAAACCAGGGAAGAACCTAAACAATTCTGCAAGTAGAACTTTTAGTGTAAATGTGCTGGTTGGTTGCACTCTGCACCTGCACCCAGGACTCCCAGCTCCTGTTTCATTTGCATCAATGTGAATCCTATATATAATGTATTAAGAATTATGCCTTTGACTATTTAACTTCTGTTTCCTCAGGGATCACAAAGGAGCAAAGGTTTGTGGTAACAGACTATTTTACACTACCAAAAAGTAGAAAGCATTCTTACTTAAATAATTTCAATGCCTATAATGACTATCCTATAGCAATTTTTGAGTGGCCTTTGTATGGTGACGTCACATTTAATTACAGATCAGAAGCACAGAGGGTTCCACTACAGCAGGATGGCGTTACATCACAAGTGACACCAGGGCAAGGGGGGGAAGTGTTGACTGACAACCAGAAATGCGTTGCTAGGTTTATCCTCAGTACAGACACTCACATCTCAACAATTTACCTTTCCTGCTGCCAACACAGATAACAAACTTGGAAGCCATTATTTCATCACCCACATAAATGAATAGCAAAGCAATCCTCCTACATTTTCCATCCATCAGATAAATCAGTAAAACACTTTAAAAACATCCCAAGAATAACGTCATTATTTATTTAAACCCATGAAAAATTACCAGAGTTACACACAGTGACTCTTGATACTTCCCTTGAAAAAGGAGAGAATTCACTGTCAAAAACCACTGTTTCCATTTGCAAGAGAGGGTCCTGTATTCAGGTATGTCCACTTTGGGTGCCAAGCTCTAGCTCCAAGTGACTGGAGCAGTACTTTGCTATTTAAATATCTTAAAGGATCTGGTCCTTCAAGACTTTTTGGCTGTCTTACATTAAAATAAAATGGAGTCATTTTAATTCAAGATTTTCAAGTAGTGCCACTTAAGGACCAAAGAAATACACTGCTGCATTAAAACAATTAAGCCTTCAGCCATTTGCATCAAGATTTTTTATCTCAGCACTGAGTTAAGAATACGACTGGAACGAGTACAGCAGAGGGAGAACACTGAAGAGACTGAACATGTCATTCTAAGTGGGTCATCACTCTCCTTCTGTCACCGTGATTTGCTAGATAAACCCCAAGCATGCAGTGACCCAACTTATGCTTCCCCGGGTTGATGCTCCAAACTGTAATGTGAAACATGTACAAATACCAGCTGGTATAATACCCACCAGAGGCTTTTCTTACACTACCATAGATTCATCTGTTATAGATAGGGGGGTCTATCACACGTAACTGGAAGTATTTGAACAGGTGAGAATGAACCCTTCCCTCCTTACACCATAAAAGAAGACAAACCACTGTGCCCAGTATGTCTGGGGTAGTAGAGAGTAATACTTATGCCATGGAAGAGTTCAAGGAACTATTTATAGATACACTTAATCTGCTCCTGTAGCCAGCTCTGAGGTACAAGACACAAAGCAGCACTACATACCATCTGAAGCAGAAAGTTTGAAAAACATATGCCATGAAAACCACAGGAAAACATCTAGGATGCACAAAAACCCCTCGCTACCAGCCACCAATCCACACTTATGTTCTGAAGCAAGCATACTACTACAGAGGGACACAAAAATTTTGTACCTACAATTCCAGTCAAAAGGAGTTTTGAAGAAGAGCAGTTAGAGAAAGGAATTGAGCCAAACATATGTCAGCATCAGATACTAATTTCTGATTGTCATAGCTTTAATTGCAAAACTGCTGGGGTTTAAGCCATTACAGAAAACTGACTTTTCAGTTGCACAGATTACTGATAAATTCCATGCACAGCACCCTAAAATTACTGCTAACTATCCACACTTTCTTGGGTTTTTTACAACATACTCTTTCATTGTATCTATTTCATTGCAGGGCCACAAACAGTGCAGGCTTTGAGAGAGGAATCCTCAAGACAGAAAGCCTTCTGTAGCTTATTTGTACAGCACTTGTCCTAAGAGGTTCTTGATCCTTTAGGGTATTAACCATTGTTTTAATGCAGAGGAAAAAAACCACTGGATTAAAATAAATTGTGTCACATACATTCGTAGGCACATCCTGTACTTCAGATACAGAAACAGCAGATGTTTCAACCTCCTCCCCTCAAAAAAATAAAAAACCCTCAAACCAAATAAACAGAAATAAACAAAACCCCAAACAAACAAACAAAACAAAAAAAAGCACTAAGGACCAAAACCAGAGAAGTGAGGTGGTTACTTGTGGAGAAATGGAAAAAGAGTGGAGATGGTTGGAACATCAGAGGCAGACAAGACCAGAGAGACTCTTTCAGGCCCTACAAAGAAGGATACCTGGCCCATTTCACAGAACCAGCCTTGTCAGCTTTCTTCCTCTACCACACACATCCTTTGCTTCCACGAATCATATCTCCCCAGGAAAGCCTTAGAAAGGCAACTATGGCAATGAGACCAAACTAAGAAGAGTGAGATCAACAGGGGAAGATACAAACATCTATGTCAAGCCTAACAAATGTCAAGTCATTTCTGAAATCCTCGAGGCTCTCTAATGGGCCTCTCAAATACCACCTGAAGGGAGACCTGTCCTGCTTTTCCCTCTTATTCTTCCACTCCTTTTCTTCCTGTCAGCCCCAGAGGCAAAAAGACTATTGAAGGAAAGGCAGCCAGCCATGGAAGTAGGAAACATTCTAGTACTGAAAAATAGTCTACCAAAACATTTCAGCATTTTGACATAATTGCTGAAAATATGGAACGTCCAAAGATAGAAGATGTCTCCTGCATCAGGGCATAAAACATACGTTGGCTAACAGCTCCCACAACACAGGGACAGGAGTTGGTTAGAAGATCCCAACTTTAAAAATTTTAAAAGTCCTGACATTCCCTCACTTAAGACTTTCAAGCTTGGAAACTGCAAAACCAGAAATTACTAAAATGCAATAGATAGAGAAGAGAAAAAAAAATTAGTCTTCAAAGACACTAATTTTGCACCTCTGAATGGCTTTTATTTTTCAGGTTTTTGGTGTTTGGTTTGTTGGGCATTTTTTTGCTGAAGGGAGTTTGTGGTAGAAATTGTAAGCAAGACAGTTTCCAGGTCTTTATTTCCAGAGATTTTTCTTTGGAGAATTTACTTACATTTCAAAGCACTACCTGTTAATACCATGATTTACCTATCTACATCTTGTAGAGTGAGGATTGTCCTTCAAAAAGCCATTGAGGAATTACACTCAAAGTCTGGCCTGGATTTCTACTGCAACAGCAAACTTCAAGAGCAAAAATTCCCAGCTATGGTATGAGTGATATTAACTCCCCACATGCTGGAGTATGGCAATAGGGGATGTATGAATACCAGTTTTAAGACTGCTTAAGGATATGCATATCTGACAGTTTTCACATCTCCCATTTCAGATCCAGAAATTACATGTAATAAAGGGTAAAGTTTGTCCTAGTAAAGCTTCTGCTGGTTTGTCCCTGCTGCAGTTCATCCTTTCTCATGATATACCCAGTTTTTGCAAACATTTCTTGATCCTGTGCACTTACCCCTACATTCACTGAACAACTGCAAGCAAAGTGTCTGATCAGGGCAAAGTGTGAAATACATCATTACTTATTTCTTTTCAATATTTTCTTCTGCTATTAAGAAATTAATTAATAAATATGGACAAGTCACCAGTGTCCTTTTAACAAGCAGAAATAACTCAACTGTAATGAGGAAAGCACAGTATAAGGTGCACTGAAGCATTACGCCTGAGTAACTGCAGTGTGCGTCAGGAGCAAGGGGCCAGCTTTGTGGCTGGCTACATTCTGAAGCTGCTAATCTCTGGCTCAGGGCCCATCCTACACTTAAAACAGAATACAATATTTGTCTTTCAGCTGTTGCTGTTTGTCATGACCCAATAAACATGGCTACCTCTTCCATAGCAACTGCTGCTAAAATGCTAAACTCAAGCCACAAGGTGAAAGAAAAATAGATGCTTAATACAATACTTTATGGAATGTGAGACAACAATTGTATATTAAGAGAAATTTTGATACCTGTTTCTGTAAGAAAAGTATTCAGAAGGTTTGGCACCTGGACTACAAGTGACTGTGGCCTTACATGTGATCTCACATGTGATCTCATCATTATTTGTTTGTGTATGAAGTCTCATCTCTTGGGAGACCACAAAATAGGTCAAGGTATTGATCTAAAAGCTTGACATATGCTTTGAAGAAACACTTGACTGCTCTGTACTTAGAAAAAAAAAATCCATGTATTCTTTCAGGCTTAAGGCAGAATGAACTTTTTTTTTCCCCTTTCCTTCTAAGCTTCCCAGATGGAGGTCCTGTGTCAGTAGACTGATACAGAAAAATTGTAAATACTTATTACTAAAGATATCTTTCTCTCATGTACACAAATCCACACAAGCTCACATCAGTGTTTGACAGAAAATCATGTCAACTACAGTGATACAGGATGAGCCACCATGGACCACAGTCCAAATCCTTATGGTCTCCTGTTGCCTACGTGCCCCCAAAAACCTGCAGCAAGCCCGAGGGAAACACCAGATACACTCTTGTTGGCATTTACACTGTTGGAGTACAGTTGCATATGAGCACTTTGCTCTGCTCTGCTATATCCAGAGAGCCCTATCAAAGAGCACTATTTTACAGCCAAGGATAAAGACATGGACTAAAAAGAACTGCTTAGAATGAAAACTGGGCAAAACTCCAGAAGCCACCCCAGACAGGATGAGCAGTTTTGCCTCCCACCTTACTTCTGCCTTCCATAAAGGTACTTTGTAGATAGTTACAGCATTCCCAGACATTTATTATCTATTATTTACAATGTAAGGCATTCTCAATAAATCAAAATATAATAATTTAAAAAATACAGACAGAAAAAAAAATTAAATCTCAGAGCAGGAATAAAGTACAAATCATGACCATACAGGGATATGCATTTTCTTTTTAACCAAGAAATAACTTTTCTTTTCTTAACACTTCAGATCTTTTTCCAGATATAACTTTCATTGACAAATATAAACTAGAAGAGGGGGACATAGATACACTACACGCAGGATCTTGAGCTGACACTTTTACCATTCCAAGAACAACAAGCTTTCTCTTGTCATCCAATAATTATTAGACAAAATGCTAATTTATTCCAAAAGTGCTGCTACCACCTCATGCCTGACAGGTTTCTCAAGTCACACAGGTTATTTATGTATCTGTTCTTAAAGTTTCGAGTTTTGCAGAATTCTCTAAAATTTTTGTCACATCAAGTGCTACTGAAAAGAATCAACTCCTTCTCCAGTAGCATCATAGATAATCTCCATACATTTATATTCCTGTAACCTTTTATCTTGATTAGATAAGGAGTAGAATAAGGTTAATTATAACTTACTTAGAAGGGACATACCACAGCACTTCAGGCCAGCTTTGGTCTCTGAATAGTGTGAATACACTAATTCACATCCCATGAATGAGACTTGAATAGCAATTACAAAATACATGTGTGAAAAGAAAGAATGCAATGTCTAAGCCAGACACACACAGCAGAAGCTGAGTGGTTCGTATCTGAAACACAGACAGCCAACAGCTTCTAAGTATCTGAAATTACTGCTATTCTCTGAATTTAACATAGCCCCTCAGAAGAGCTGATGTTACCTTCATCACTTCCACTACCCGTTTCCCTGGTCCTCATCACCTTACTTCCTCCAAACAGACTATCAGATAGCCTCTTCTGCTCTGTGCATTGCTAATGCTTGACTTGGATCATGCAACACAGCACAAAAAAAGGTGTACAGTTAGCTGCCAATGGCAAACTAGAAACATTCATACAGACACAGGCACACCTCCCATTTTCAGTTGACACACCCAGGAACAGCATAACAATAGGTGATGCAATAGATTAAATAGATAAATGCATAAAATCACAGATTAAATCAAGAAATAGGACTAATTAATGTAGAAATACCAAATGAGACTTTACTTTTAATAGAGTCAATGCTGGGTGTCTGAAGAGGTATATTTTCATTACATGCCATCACATACCTAATGAAGTATTTTGACTGTTTCCTGAATGTTGCTCCATAATATGCATCATAAAAGAAATTTTATAAATCTAACAACTTTGCATTATTTGTTCACGTGATGTTCAATGGCAAGCACACAAGATTATGTAAGTGCCAGCTTGTTACTTCATGAAGCATAATGGACTTATCCGCTGGCACAGAGCTTTGCTAACTTCATTCCAACTTTACTTCTTTGGAATGAGTTTGTTTTATTTCCAGTGCCAAAATGGTCTTTAAACCAAAGAAAGCATCAGCTTACCAAATTTGGAGGTGATGTTTGACTGCAGCTATTAAAGGGAGCAGACCTACTGAGGAGTGAATGAGCTGAAAAGAAAAACAAATCCTTCCTCAGTCAGCTTTAAAATTCTCCATCAAAACTTCTACAGACTGTCAGAACAGAAGGAAAAACTCTTTTGGAAACACAACAGGAAATCACATCCTCTCAGAAAACATTCAAATCTCATAAAATTAATGGCAAAATTTGAGAAGTGCAGCAATAAAGCACAAAATTTGAGAACTGCTTTATAACTTTTTTGCCAGGAACCATAATTAAAATATGAGCTGACATTACATCAGGCTCACAAGTGGACCAAGGAAGGACAACAGATTTTGTCCCTAGCCTGTAAAATAGGCAAAGTAGAAATACTATGGCAGAAGCAACACCTCAGGAAACCAGTGAAATAATCAGAGTCTTGGCAACACAGATTGAAAGTTAATGCATGTATATGTCAGTTGGCAAACATGGAGTTGCAAATATAAATTATAGACATACATTTTCAAAAGGTGAACAGTACTTCAATGCCTTAATGTGAGATCAGCACCTCATTCCATTCAATATACTCTTTAGATTTGTTTTAAACACTAGTCATTATTTTATATATGTCCCCAATTCCTCCATTTTTTGAAAATTAAATGGAAAACAAGAAAAAAAAATCAGTGCACAAATTTCGGGTAAGATGAAAACTGAAAAGAAAACCAAGAACATCTGTAATTAAAGAAGTTTTTGAAATTAAAATATTTCAATTTCTGGTTTGTTTGCTTGGAAGTTTATGAAACAGTTCTGAAATGTTACATTTCAGGAAAAATAAAATTTATTTTTGACTTATTGCTTTGTTAGTTTAGCACAGATCCTTAACATAGGCTTTAAAGGGCTCTAAGACACCTAATCCCCATTTGGCAGGTAGGAAGCTTCTTGAAAAAGGTGAGGTTTAAGATTTTAGTTTCTGCAGTATTCTCAGAACAAATTTACCACCATTGAAAGACAGATAATTTGGGAGGGAAAAGACAGGAGATTACTGGCTTCCTGAGCCTGTATACAAAGAAATTTAACAAAAGGCTTATGCTGTGCATTTTGCTACTCAGAACATAAGTAGCAAAGAAAAGCACCAGAGTTATGTGAAAATAAGCTTAAAATGAGAGGGCAGTTGACCTAAATCACTGCTTCAAAGACGGGGCAGGTAGGAATGTCCTTCTCCACGTCACATGTATTTCCAGTCTGGAAATCTCTAATGCCTGGGAGAGGAGTACAGCACCAGAGCCCCACTCCTCCTTTCTTTGCCAGATGCATGTGAAGAATAACAGAGCCGCTTGTCATACCACTTAGGAAAAGGAGAGAGGATTTCTCCTTTGCCAGGAAAAACTAAGGGTACTACTGATTTATCAGACATCCACTAACCAAAAGCTGACATGAAAAGTTCACTGGGGCCCAAATTATTAACCATTCTTGCTCCTTAGTGTAATTAGGAATAACTACAGTCTGTACATAAACAGTCCTACTGCTTTGGGAAACTGTTTGAAAATAAGTAGTATTTATTATAAGAAGACTTCCCGTATACCCATGAGTTTTGAAAAAGAAAACAGGCTGTGCAGTTTGGAACAGTCTGACCTTTCACCCCTGGAAAGCCAGTTTCAGTACAAGTTGTTCCACATATGCAAGTGATTTTCAGGCTCCATTTAGTATCCTAGGCTGTTACTATCTAAACTTCACATAGAGTGGCCTAGTCACATATATTATGTCATAGACTAAGCTCTGAAATAAGACAGAAGGTTTATGGCATAAAATGCAGACACTGAAGAGGGTTTTTTGGTTGGTTGATTGTGCCTGTACCAGCGTTTATTCTAGTTCTTCAGTCTGAAACAAAGCACTCAATGAGTTTACAGAAGGATTAATTGGTTTTAAACATTTGCTCCTTACAACTTTTTTTATCAACCCTCAGTCTGCCAGATTGTCAGGAAAACAACATTTCCTTCCATCAAGTCCAGGAAATACTGGGAGAGAAAATAGGAAACTGACATCCAAAAATATTCTGATGGAAACTAGGAAGAATGCCTTTTGCTGGCAGCATGGAAAACCATGCCATGGGCACAGGAGTCTGACTGTCCAAAGCTAAGGAGGTGGCACAGTATGCAATGGTGGATTTTTGCACTGTGCTACTATTCCAATGCCTAATTTGTGAACCCCAACTACCAAATCTCAAAACATTGAATGATATGAAGAAATTTGACACAGCTTCCCCACCTGCCTCCAGTTTTTAGGGGAGGAGAGGGTAGAAAAGAATAGTTATAGTCTTTCAGATTGCATCTGATAGAAAGATAACATTTGGCAGAAAAATCAAATGGAAGATCAACCTAGAGAGAAAAATTCTCCTTCAAACACTTGGATAGTCATACTACAAACCAGAAGACTTCATTATATTTTGAGGAAGCTACTTTATACATAAACTCATAGAGGAATCATTAAATTCAGAGGATGTATATTTGCAGGTAAAAATGTTGTAACACAAATGATCATATAGTAGAACAAAACGAGAAAATCTATTAAAAATACTTGTTTTCTAATATGGAAGCTTTAATGGCACAAGAAAAAGGGGGGAAAATGTCACACTGCTACATATTTATAAAAAATCTATTTTCCTACCTACAATTATTATGACAGAAAATATGTCATAAAACCACACAGATGAAAAGAAAATATCCTTACTGAAAGGAACATAAATTTAAGAGGATAAAAGGCTTTGATCTCAATCCAGTTCAGCTCATAATTTTGGTATAGTATGAAAAAACAGAAGTGCTATAGGTAGATAAACTCAAAAAGGTATCCATATATGCAAATGGATAAAAGACTTTCTTAAAAGCAATCACTGAAAAGAAACTAGGAAACAGCCTTATGTCACAAGCATCAATTTAGTATTGCCTTTCAAATCTTTCTTCTTCCCTTATTCTAAAAAGAAGGGGAAAAAAGCTCAATCCATGAAACATCAGTAAAACAGGATCTAAAATCAGCTCTCCAGAGCAACAGCACCTTGGAAAGCAAGTCATCCTTCCACTAAACCAGACAGGAGAAAAAAAGGTCTTTGAGCAAGGGCTCAGTTTCATATATGCATATGATTTCCACTGAAACTAATCACAATCACCTGCTCAGAAGGTTAAACCTGCCCTCCTCATACATCTATCAAACAAGATTAAAAGGGACATATGAGCAAATCTCAGTACAGTAAAAGAAACATGAACAAACCTTACAGAAACAATCCCAAACTTGTGTGTCTTAAAAAAATAAAAAAATCAGGTAACAATAAAAATCCCAAACAAACCGATGAAACAAAACTCCAAACCCACAAAAAAAAAAAAAACCACCACACCCAAAAAGTAAGCCTACATATTAAGATATAAGTCAATAAATGAGCAATAGAAATTTGGAAGGAATCTCTGCAGTGAAAAAGTTATTATACAATTATAGTTTTTGACACTGGAAATCCAGAGCCTGATTATGGGTTTGGCCTGATACTGAAATTCATGTATTTCCAGATAATTTTCTACTGAAGTGCAGGATTCACTATTTCAGATTGCCAATAATCAAAGAAAACAAAAATGCAAAAAGCACATTAAAGAACTCTTTAAATGAATACACCTAATATGTTATTCATTCCCAGCTACAAATCAAAACACATTACAGGATTGACTAGAAAGAGACAAATTAAAAAAAAAGAGTAGCAAAAGTGAGAGGGACTTTCACTCAAAACAGGTATCACAGAGGAGCAGAAAAGGTAAGAAACTGAAGTGCTACTTGGGGATAAATTCTGATCTTGAACACACACAATGTAATCCATCAGGATGAACTACACAGTGTCAATATATTGAAGGCATATACTGAACCAATCTCAAAACATGTTAGGACATACCAGAGTGTATGCACTACTCACAAGCAATGAGTGGATTTTTTTCCTGAACTTCAAAATATACAAAAATATTTCAGCTACCAAGACTGAGATACCAGTGAACTAAACACCTGCCTTATTTCTTTAAATGTGCCTATCTTCCTTCACATTCCTAAAGCAAGCTGTGCCCCCACAAGTTCACGACGACTGTCAAAGTGCAAGCTTTTTGTGATACAGATATCCTTTCTGATAATTTACTTTGGAAGAGTCACTACTATTTGTTTTGTTCTGATAGGGGCATGAAGCACACTCCAACAGTAGAGAAGGTCTTTGAAACATTCTGGACTAGCACACAATTACAAAACTCCATGACGAACAGTACTATCTGCTGGCAAGCCAGAAGTACAGGACACTACCTTAAAAAAGCTACGATTTCTACAAAGCAAAACAGACATCATCACCTAATACTGCATTTCTCTTCCTCAGTATGAGAAATATGTATGACATCAGTCCAGATTTTTCAAGGCATTAGGACTGGCGCATGCCATGGTCTCAAGTGACTATCTAAAAAATGCAGCTGGAGGGTTGGAAGGACTTTTTAGTGCAGTAAACTACTACATTACAAATAAGATAAGATTTAAAACAAAACTATAAGAGGGAACTCTCCTTATCAGTATTTCTGTTTTCATGAAAACAGAGTCACATACAAAGTCAAAGCACTGCATAGCTGAATCAAGTGCCAGCAACATAATCAGCATGATATCAAATGAGCAACAGGGTGGCTTTAAGAAACCAGAAGGACGCTGCATCCCCAAACTTGCTGATTGTCTGGCTGAGGGGGACGCTGAAACAGCAGATAAAGCTCATGTATTTTTTGTAAACTTTCCAGCATTCAAGCTTTATTTGTCAGAGTATGATACTCCCCTTTGTGGGTGGAGAAGCTGTGGGACTGGCTGACGTCACCCAAAGGGATAAAGTGCAGTGCCCACAGCTTTGGAATGAGTAAAACTTCTTAAGAGGTATAAAAGGTCAGCTGCTCTGTCCGGCAGGTGCTCTGTCGACAGCAACCTTCCTCCCGCAGCTCAGCTCCTCACACAGACCCAAGGGAAACGAACAGTATCCAGGAAAAGACTGTCCACAATGCCACAAAATGTTATTCTCCAAGGACCGTCACCCTGGGGATTCAGGCTCTCAGGAGGAATAGATTTTAACCAACCCTTAATCATAACGAGGGTATGTACTCTTTTCATTTCCTTTCTATTTATTCCATTTAATAGTTGCTGTAGATTTTTGCCCTTTTCTGGAGCTCAGAGATGCAGAAAGGGCTGTGAGTATACTAATGAGTGGCTGCTAGTTCTGAAGAGAGCCAGCTGAATGCTGACCGTTTTTACAAGTTTTGTGTGACATGCTTCTGTGACTGGCCTAAGAAATTTTAACTGCACTTCTACTTATGCCTCAAAAGTTAAATTCAAGTGCATTGGAAGCAGAAAAACTCTGGCATGATTTCCCAGGCATTCATAATTATGTTTAAGCCTACTAAAAGCAAGACCACACTTTTATCCTTTTCACAACTAGCCATTCAGACCACTAGAGCAGAAGGCTGCTTGGCAGCACCTCATGTCTGGAAGTCTGTGCTTCGCGGATTAATTTGACAAAGTTCTGATTATTCACTGATTTTTTATATTCATTGCCAGCAAAGGTAATAGCCTCTGGTTTTACATATGTAAAGGTTTTTACTTCCATAAATGTTAGATCAATGAATTATTAGAAAGTTATCCAGTGCTGAATATGAAAGAATTAGTTATCTAATGTTTTCTGCCATATTTAGAAACTTTAGAAAGTTTACCTTCCACCACCCAACGACCACCGATTGAGAGCAAGAATCTGAGCCTCCATTTTTTTCAAGGATTTTGAGATATTAGTTGCAATTTAAGAAACCAGTTACTCAATGAATGTAGCATCCAACACACTGTCAGCTGCCCTGAATCTACAGACATGGGTCTATTCAAAAGACAGGATTCATTTCTTGATAATTTTGAAAATTGTGTTCAATGCACATCAGAGCAAAATTAGTTCTCCCTACATTTTTGCTGGGATTTTTTTTGGTTTGTGTTTGGTGGGTTTTTTTTTTCATAAAAGCCTTGCACTATGACTCACTATGTACACTATGCCTGGAATTGAGCAAACGTCAAAAGCATTGAAGATGGATGGATACTACTGGGGATGCCTTGCAGTGAATATACTTCCAAGCAGGAGTCTGTAGAAAGTTTAATGACTAACTCTTCACATATTAACTAGCAAAAATTAACTTCATTTAATCATTTATTCCAGATGTATAAAAGACATTTTATTTCTTCTTTTAAACAGGAGTAAATCAGAATGCTATTATATTTGATAATGCGTTTACATAAAAAATATCCATAGGACATAGCAAAACCTTTGGAGAAACAGGAGACAAAAAACATGGCATTAAAAAAAATAAAAAAGAAAGAAAAAAAATCTCTGGATGTTTTGAGACCTTCATTGCCTTTTATGGGCCTCTAAAAGAAAAATAGTTTCCATTATCTCTAATGAAAAATATTTTAGCTGTGTCTGGTTTGTATTTTCTTTGTGTTTAGATTAAGTACAATGAAGTTTAAAACTGCATTAGCAAAGGATGTTACTATAAATGTAACTTTCTAAGGAATAAATTACTTTGCAGTTGACTCATACCTACCAAATGCCTCACAAGATGAAAGCCATTGGTTTCTGGCATATTACAGAGATGCTCAAAATCCCATTTCAAGTAGAACAATGAAATATAATATTTGTATAGAAAAAAATACATGGTTAAGTTTACTTAGCTCAAGTTCAAGAATATTAATTGTAGATTTTTTTAAGTTAATATTTTTGTTACCACAGCATACATTTAGAAGAGTCCCAAAATAAGTATTTACACGATACCCCTTAAGAAATGGTGAACATTACACAGGATTTATAAGTCCTGTCTCTTGGGGCATAAGTGTTTCTTTTATAAAAGGTATCAGCAACAACCTGTTCACATTTGGCTTAACTGTCCTGATCAAAAAAAAAAAAGCTTTTAAAACAATAAATAGAAATTATTTTAAACTACATTTTTAATAAAATGTTGGACAGGTGTTATGTTTGGTTGGCTGTAGTTCTTGTTTAACAAGGGAAGCTTTTAGCAGGACTTGTCAAGAGAGACAGACAACATAAGAGACCATTATCCACCTGTCTAAAGAACAGATGCCACCTCAATAGCTCATCTGCAAATTGCTCTGTTGTTTTGACGGTTTCAAGCAAATGCAAAAACCACAGATCATAAACACTGGGAGAGAGGAAAAATAGAAGGGGACTAAAAATAGACATATTTAAATTCTATTACAGTTAGAAACAATGAATTAACTACAAATACTGAAAGCATTTATTGAAATACTTGGAACTTTGCACAGATGCAAACTGCATTAATGAAATTGATCAAAACCATAGTCTTAATCAAACTGAATAATTTTAGTTTGTTCTGACCAGAATAATATAATATTTTAAGTAAAGCATTTAGAGGAATGCAATTCTAGAATTTAAGTCCTATTTAATAAAACATTGCAGTAACAATTGAAACTTATATAGTTTGGAGGAAATGGTGAAATACTATCAACTCTAGATTTAAATTCTATTTTAATATAGACCTTTACCAATCACAATGCTAGTATTCATATTAACCCAATTTTATATTTATTCGCTCTGTCTGCAGACAATCGTAGCTCTCTTCAGAAAATGTAGAGACTGATAATTTATGGTAGTGTAACATGGTAAGCTTTACACATCTATTATCAGATGCAGAGAGGTTTTCTTCAAAGTTTCACAGTAGACATTGACCCACATGTAGTTAAATAGTCTGTGACAACATCTGAATGATCAACACATATCCTCGTATTTATCCAAATCTGAGCTACCTAAAACACAAGAGTAAAAGTATGGCATACAGGCATGTCCTGAGGAGCAAGACAAAAATTTTCCCAAAGCAACGGTAGAATCTGCCTCATGAAGCCAAAGTGAGCAAGCAGCAAACACTAAAGTCCATAACACAAGTCTAAGTGTTCACAATACACATAATGTGTAACTAATAAGCCCATAGGAAATAATATTGCTAACAATATTGAGGTACCCACAATATCAATGTTATACCCATGATATGATGTAATTTTGCAATGAATAACCTTGCCTCTTTCGACAAAATGTAGGCTGCTGTACTTTTGTCAGTCCCCCTTCCCAAAAGGAACAGCCAAGATTTTCCATCCTCAAAATATTGAGAAGGAATAAGTGTCACCCAGCCATATTCCTCCTAGCCCACCCTAGCAGCAGAACACCAGCTCCTTCCATCAAACTCAGGAAGATCAGATGAAGGGAAGGATTGTACAGGGGCAGGTAGCTGCATCCCAACAGGCCTGGGCACATAGAGTTCAGCACTCCCATCAAGGCATTAAGGTCCAAGAGACACATCCCTGAAACCTGGCAATAACCAGTTCAGCCAAGGAATAGGAAATACAGACTCCTGGCCCTTTCCCTCCTTGCTCCCATCAAATGCTGGTAAACCCATTCAAACTTCTAAGTGGTATCATTGCACCTGGTGACAACTTTAAATATCCAGGGGATTTACCGGCAACACAAGTAGGGTAGGTCGTACTAACAGCACTGAGCTAGACAGATATGCTACTTTATAAGGCAGGATCATTATCTCAGTATGTTGCTGCAGTGTGTCACTGATACAGCAGGGGATTTGTTGTGACATGTACAAAGCATAACCTACCAAGTAACCTATATAAGGGTTATACAAGCAAACTCACCCTTGAGAGGGAACCAAGAACGGCTGGGTTTGACCATTTTGGGTATTAGAGCATCAACAGTCACGTTGGAACACTAGGAATTCTGCTGCAGTTTGTCATTGTAGACATATTCACATGCTAAGCAAAGTCAGGAGCAATTCCAGGTTGAAGGGAGTAACATGATCATACCTCTAACCCCTGTCTTACTGCAATGATGTAAGTGGTCTTGGTGCTGTTCATTTACACTTACAGCTGTTGAAGTTTGACAAACAGACAATTTTGGAGATTTCAGACTTTGAATTTATAGGCAACTTCCTTGATTCCTATGCAAACAGATTATGCAGGCACCTTAACACTGTGTTAAACTCACAATACACTAGCCCATTCTTTTGTAGGATGAGGGTATAGAAGCCTCCAGCTTGCTTTTGGAAAGTCTGCCTGACTTGATAATAATACATGCATTGCAGTTTGTTACAGGGACATCCAAAATAAGCTTAAGTGCTGGAATGCAGAAAAAGAACCACAAAGCAAACTCTCATGAAAAAGATTGTTTCTATTTGGCATTTATGTTGACAGTACTGTCACCTTCAGAGACAAGTCTGCCAGCTTCCCCAGAGCTGGGGCTCAGAACATCCTGGAGGTACACTGGGCAGCTCTGTCTCTTCATTTGCTGGGAAATTGTGAAACACCAGAACTGAAGAATGTCTTCATAGAACATTTTACAGTCCTCCTTAATTACTTTTAATAATCAAGATAACACTTGCTTTCATTGTAGCAGAACCCACGGTGAGAAAAATTCTCTCCAATAGCTTTTTTACATAATATGTGCCACAGATAAAAGAACTGCTCTTGTAAATCACAATATATTGACATTTTTGTCCATCACATTAGGATTCATTTACTTATAAATAGGCAAGTAACGTTTGGATGAATCAACCTCTCCCCTTTGTTCTGCTGTTCCAGAAGAGCCGAATTCCAGAAGCTTATGTGCTACATCCATCAATTTCATGTTGCTATCTAGGTAATCAAAAGTTGCCTGAAATGGAAACACACACCTAAGTGACCTAAATCTCACTCAGTGACCTAAGACCTGTTGTGTATGTGGTATGTGTAAGTGTTGTGGTGGTATGAAAACTCGCTTTTGCAAATAGAGACCTGCAATTCTAGAACAAGCTTCAGCAACAACTAAGGTCATGGACTCCCAACAATAATTATTTTAAAGCAAAATTATTAGTGTTTCAATTATTTTAACAATCAAATATAATATTATCAACTAGAAAAAAAAAAAAAGACAAGCATAGAAAGATAAGCTTAGGGCTATAACTGTGAATGTCACTGATGGTGGTACATACATGAGGTATGAATAACCACATGGATTACCCTGAAGGATAAAGGACATTTCTTTAAATTCAATGGGACTTCAGGCTAAGCCCTTTAAGGAGTTCAGGGCCTGAATTAGATATGAATAACAAAAAAAAATGTTATTTCAATGTTCTTAGCATATTTCTGATTACTTGGCAATATAACATGAAAGGCCAGGCTAGCAGAAAACACAAACTGCCGTACTTGTCCTTAAACATTGCTTTCTATATTATTCAGTCAATGGCACATCATGCCCATGAACATTAAGTAATACAATTTCTTAATGGCTCTTTTCTTCTGCTGGTGGTGTTAAAGGAAAATATAACTTTTGTTTTCAGATTATATAATGGCAGTTGAGAAAGAAAATTCAAAGATGAGTTACAGTAACTACAGAAATCAGTGGAAACGAATGCAGAAATGTGAAGACAATTTTCACCTAAATTGAAGTTATGATAAATTAAACATTCATATGGTGATCTGACAATACAACTTACAGAGGGTCTGGCAAAATTAAGAATTCACAATTTTTGTAGGCAATCATATAGTTGTCTACAGGCCTTCTCTCCCCCATTCAATGGAAGATAGCACAGTGAAGTTTATTTTCTCTATCAACTTTCAGACATGCACAGTGATTAAGCAGTTACATTTTGGTCTTTTCAGATTACACCTGGAAGCAAGGCTTCAGCTGCCAACCTGTGCCCTGGTGATGTTATTGTAGCTATTGATGGTCTAGGCACAGAGAACATGACACACAACGATGCCCAGGAGAGAATTAAAGCAGCTACACATCAGCTTTGTTTGAAAATAGAGAGGTATGTGTACATGTCTTCTTATTCTGAAATAAGATAATACTCAACCAATTGATTCTACAGTACAAATATTATGTGGTGTAATTATTTCAAACAATTTGAAGAATTTCATAAGATCTTTAAAATTATAAGCAACCAGACCTACCTCATAAATTCTGGATCAAGCAAGACTCCCCAGAACTCATCTTCATGGGTATGAAAAGAATGGCTTCCCTCAAGTTACTTGCCACATGACTGCTGACTCCACAAATGGTGGCTTTACTATCAGTAAGGAAGAAGTTCCTCATGTTTTGGGAGAAAAAATAAAACCCTCATCTCGCTGTCATTCATTTAGTGACCTGTCTGCTCCAACACTCCCTCAGCCACAGGTGCTTATCATTGCCTCTGGCTCCCAACCACAGGCAAGGCTGCAGTATATCCTCCCAGCCAGGGAAAACATCAGCTCAGACATTCATATAAGATGACAAAGGAGAGAGTTTAAAGCAAATCCCTTTGGTCACAACAAATTAAGCCAAATACACGATTCTCAAAGCAGCATTCAAAACAAAAGTAAGAAATTCTTTTACCTGAACTGCAGGAGTCCAGAAACTTTTGTGTTCCTTTCTCTCAGCTAGAGCCAGGAAGAGAAACAACCTGCAACTTTGCATCCCCAGCTGACTTTGATCAGCCTTTAATTAAAATCACTTAACACACTATTTCAGCTGCTCTAAAATGAGGACAGCCCTGATTGACCTGAGCCCCTCAGGGAAACACAGCTCTTTGTTACAGCTGAGCACAATATTTCTTTCCAAATACAGAAACTGGGATTGTTTTTGAAATAATCTTTGTCTATGTACAAGAGCACGCACCATGGTTGAAAATTCCTTCTGCTAATTCCAGGTTCTGTTACTGATATAAGCCATTTAGCAACTATCTTGGGAAGCCATTTTCAAGATGTGATAAGTGCATGTATAACAAACAATACTGTATTAATATTTGACAATACTATTATGCTACTACAAAATTTACTGTCACATTTCACTTTGTCAATGAAAACAGAATTGTAAATGGTTTTTTAATCTCTGCTTACGTAACTGAAAGAACATACTTTGCACACTTAGATCATGCTTCTACATTGAAAAGTAGGCTTGGCATGGAAATCGTGATCATAAAAAAGGAAATTGAAGCTGTCCTGGTTTAGGATTATTAATAACATATTCACTGACTTGTTTAAAATATGCTGAGCATCCAACATTCATTCTAGCAACCATTAAAAAAAATAAAACTGTAAAAAGTTTGGTCATCTCAGGTCAGAAAGGCACTAATCTACACTTCCCTTTACATTTGGAAACTATTAACAATTTACTTCTCATTGTTCATAGCACACGTAATTTTTTAAAAATTAAATACACTTTATATATATTGATTACATATCAATGAAGAATTTTTATGTCAAAACATTAAAAAAACATAGAAAAACCTGAAAATTTCCAAGCTGCATTTTTTACAGGGGCATATGGAAGCCTATATGAATTCAAACTATTTAAATTCTGCATTTCTTCCCTTCTAGGGCAGGAACTAAATTGTGGTCCCCACAAGTTTCAGAAGATGGCAAAGCACATCCCTTCAAGATAAATTTGGAAGCTGAACCACAGGTATGAATTCTGAAAAGTTACCTAACCATTTCCATTTGCCTTTTTACATTCTAAATTATCTCACTTGTTGTCATTAAAATTCTTTGAATAGAAATTCCTCCAGTATCTGCCAGTTTAAGCTAATACGAACCATCATGATTATGACATATATGAATATTATTTTATTTGACAAACTGGTTTTGATTTTTCAGCTATAACTGAAACAAAACATTAACAAGTTACAACTCTTTCTCATTTTCTTTAAGACTGTACTTATCACCACAGTTTTATTATGAAAATAAAATATGTTCTTTTATTCTCATACAGTTTAAGTTGCTTTAACTCATTTAGAGATTCTTCACCATATGAGGAAGTTCTTCAGTCAGGAATAAATGTCAAGTATCTTAAGTGATGAACTCATCAGATCACACAATTCATTTTGGTTATTTGGTTATTTCTATACATTTTTATACTACACCACAGAACTGAAGTTTACAAATCTGTACAAACCTGTGTACTGGTCAACAAGCAAATGTGTCACATCTGACCAGCTAAGTCTTGATGGTTGTATATGACCAAAGAAAATCCAATCAATTGACATCCTGTTGTCTCTTCAAGCTCAAAACCAAAATGCTACAATGATTCAAAGTCTCTGTACCATTGACAGTGAATTAGCTAGCTACTGCCTAGCCCCAGTCCTTTGTTTATTTGTCATTCCTTTTTAACCTGCATGAACTGATGTTCTCTCAAAAAGGGGCAGGGAAGAGCATTCTGCTGATCCTAGAAGGCCAGGTTCACAGCAAGTATGTCAAAGTATTTATTCTGTGGAAAAAAATGTAAGTGCAGATTCCATGTCAATAAATCCTGTACGATAAACACCTCCTAAAATTCTGTTTTCCCAGAGATATTTCCAAAACCTAAATAAGGCATTTCAGTATTTTGTTTCTCTCTTTTCTTTACAATCTAAAAACTTGTATTAAGTGATATTGAAAACTTAATCAGAAATAACATAGCCTCTTCAGCAGCAGGAGGTACTATACTGAAGAAACAACACTATTTTAATTGCTTATTTTTGTGGAAGAGTAGGATGCATATTTAATGAATAGCAAGGGAAAAAATTCACTAAAAAAGCTATAGAAAAAACCATGCAGGCCTGTATGACAGAAGAGTAATCCCTCTGCATGAAAGCTGCATTCCTAAAAAAGACAGTTACTTAAAAACGGATCACAAGACTTGACTAAGTGTTATTTGGCAGACTATTGAAAAGCAGTTTCCATTGGGCAATCAGAAAACTGTTTCTCCTAGATTAAAAGCAGCCTTTTAATTTTAGTATATCTCTCGTTCCATCCTAGGAAAATCGGGAGCACTGAGTACATTAAATAAATAGTAGACACAAGAAAAGTAGCAATGCTTGCAAGCAAATATGCTAAACCATTTCTGGGATGACTTAGATTTTAGATTAAATTCTTCCATCTAAGACCATCCATCACTCTGATCTCCCTGTGGAGAAAAAAAAAAAAGAAACATAGTCTTTTTTTCTACAATTGCTGTAACTTTAAATTTTATCATCTGTTTAGTCACAACACAAGTCCCAGCAGCATTGTGTATCAGTAGTGAAAACACTACAAAGTTTCTTTAATTCCAGATGACAAATACTTGCACAACGGCAACCTGTACTGTCTAGGTCATGTAAGAGCAAAGCCTCTGATACCACCTCCCATGGCATACTCCTGGAAAAGTTGGCAGCCCACAGCTTGGACAGGTGCACCCTGTGCTGGGTTAAGAACAGCCTGGATGGCCGGACCCAGAGTGTGGTGGTGAATGGTGTTACATCTAGTTGTCAGCCAGTCACTAGTGGTGTCCCACAGGGATCAGTGTTGGGCCCAGTCCTGTTTAATATCTTTATTGATTATCTGGATGAGGGAATTGAGCCCACCATTAACAAATTTAGAGGTGACACCAAGTTAAGGGGGAGTGTGGATTTGGTGGAGGCAGGAGGGCTCTGCAGAGGGACCTGGACAGGCTGGAGAGATGGGCTGAATCCAACAGGATGATGTTTAACAAGATCAGGTGTGGGGTCCTGCTGTTTGGCCACAACAACCTCCTGCAGCACCACGGGCTGGGACAGAGTGGCTGGAGAGCAGCCAGGCAGAAGGTACCTGGGGGTTCTGATCCACGGGAAACTGAACGTGAGCCAGCAGTGTGCCCAGGTGGCCAAGAAGGCCAATGGCATCCTGGCCTGTATTAGGAACAGGCTGGCCAGCAGGACTGGGGAAGCAGTTTGTTCTCTGTACTCGGCACTGGTGAGGCTGCATCTTGAGTACTGTGTTCAGTCCTATACCCCTCAGCTCAGAAAGGAGATTGAGGACCTGGAGCAAGTCCAGAGGAAAACAAAGCTAATGAAGGGTCTGGAGCACAAGTCCTGTGAGGAGCAGCTGAGGGAGCTGGGGTTGTTTAGTCTGGAAAGGAGGAGGATCAGGGGAGACCTTATTGCTCTCTACAGCTACCGGAAAGGAGGCTGTAGCCAGGTGGGGATCAGACTCTTCTCCCTGGCAACCAGCAACAGGACAAGATGACACAGTCTTAAGCTGTGCCAGGGGACATTTAGGTTGGACAGTAGGAAGAGGTTATTCACAGAAAAGGTGATTGGGCATTGGAATGGGCTGCCCAGGGAGGTGCTGGAGTCACTGCCCCGGAGGTGTTTGAGAAAAGACTGGATGTGCCATTCAGTGCCGTGGTGTAGGTGACAAGGTGTGTTCACTCACAGGTTGGACTTGATGATCTCACAGGCCTTTTCCAACCCAGTTGATTCTGTGACTCTGTGGTTCTGTGACTGATGTGCAGAAATGGAAAACCACTGAGTTATATTTACTCAATTTATATAACAATTAAAATTGCTCAAAAGGTCATAGATCTTATAAATGTAGTCAGATTATTTTAACTCTTGCAAAATAGACACTGTAAAATTCACTAAGGTGAGAGAAGTCAGTCCTTTAAAATACATTATAAGCCAACTAAATAGCAAAACCAGATGAAGACTTACACAATTTTCTTCATAAGTATCCAATTTCTGTATGTAAGCTAATAAAGGCAATTAAAATGAATGTAAAACCTATTTTAAATTTTTCAGCAATTTGGCCAACTATCTGAGAAAAAAATGCTTACTTTATCTTCAGTGGATGAAAATGAATCTACAGACACTTGGAGATTGTTATGTGAAAAGTGATAGACAACTAAACATTGTTCCTACTTACAGCTCTGGAACAAGGGGCCTTTACACTGTATCAGGCTGAGCATCTCCCAAGTATCATCTGGAGATTGATAGAGGCAATTGCCAGAGCACAGTGAAAGTACTCACTATTTTTAAATCTGGGGAGGGGAAACTGAGATGACAATTCCAACTTAGAGCAGTAAGTGGCTGACTGAGAGTCACTCTTGAAAGCTGCACATTCCCACAAAAAAAACAGCCACCATAATTTTGTTAGTCTGGAGCAACCTGTAGCGTGATGAACAAATAATAGGAAATAACAGACCACTTGAAGAATTGCTAATACAATCACATTGCATTCAATACAACAGTATCTTAGAGCAGAGGGTGCTCAATGAATATAATAAGAAAGACAATCTTTCACAATCTAAATTACAAATTGTATCATAAAATGATTTTTAAAATCCTTTCTGCTATATTGTCAATGTAAAATAACATGATGACCAGTAAACATTTTCTGTTACAACCTCTTCACTGAAGGTAATTTTGTACTCATTATCAACATTTCTTGAATTGTTTTTATTTGAGCTTTTCTCTTTTGCTTCTGTCTTTGCCTTTGAACATTTTGTTCAGTGGGACTAGAGTTGACCATGAAGGACTTTACACGTTCCTGGGAGATATGTATTATGCACATAGACAAGTATAAAAAAACTAAAAAACATTATTCTAAAAAATAAATTTATCGTCTATTACCACATAAAATCAACTTTTGAAACAATGTAATTGTCCTAGCTAGTTTGGAGGACTTACCCCTCTTTTTAAAAGCATTCAAAGATAGGGATTTTAGATGCATAATACCTCCAAAATGTACACTTGTGTTCTGTCACAACAATTACCCCAGTGAATACCATCATATGGCCTGTGTTGGATGCCTTTCTACAGACTTTGGGGGATATATTAGTTCTATTCCTGATTCCTATATCACTGCAAAAATTTATGTAGCCCTGCAAAAAGAACATCAGTCAGTGGGGAAAAAAAATTAAGAAATTAAGTACTGTAATTCTCAAATATTCCTGATTAGGAATTTCAACAACGTCTAGTTCTCATTTAGCCTTTGAACTAAACGAGGACTTTCCACAGATTCAATGAGATCCAATAAACACAAGAGCTGGACTGTTTTTGCTGCTGTATGTCTGTCACTCACATTTTATATAAATAGATGAGTTGTAAAGAAAAAAAGACTTCAAGTCTGACTAACTGCAAATACTTGTTTCACAACTGTTACATTGTAAACATGCCATTATGGCATCTCATCTTCTGTTCATTTCTCAATAAGAAATGCAAAAAGGGGATGAAATTACAATGTTCTTGGTTGGTTTTGTTCATACTGAATCATACATTGATTTAAATCCATTTTAAATACTTTGATGTTAATATCTTTCATTAAGTAGCCATGATTCTAAACACTATTAGATTATTTCCATTTACTAATACATTCTGTTAACTGCAATTCAGTTCTATCAGACAGAAAGAAGGAATTGCAAGTAGAATCTTTGTGGTCATTTATCTGATTGCTGCTTTCAGTAGCCTCTTATGGTGCAATGTTGCTAAACATTTTCATTTAATAAAACTGCTTTTTACTGTTTGCATTTTCTGGTTGCACATTCTATATATCCATGATTTTCCCTTAGTCTGATCCTAAATGTATTTCTGAAACTGTTTCACAACAATCATGCTCAAAACCAAAGCCAAAACAGAGAACTGGCAAAGATTTCTATGAAAATTCAAGTATTAATGATCTGCACTATCTTACAATTGTAAGATTCAGTCTCTGAAGAAAAGACCAAATCAAGTTGTAGAAACACAGAAGCTTTTTACTCCAGGGGAAGGGAAGTTCAAGTGCTCTCCCAGCACTGTTTCCAAAGAGTACTGCAGGTTATCAGGACAAGGCAATGGACTGCAGCAGCCAATGTTCTTCACCCACTAGGGTAGTAGGAGAAGAACCCCTCACCAGGAGACAACATTGTTTTTTTCAAAGTCTGCGTCTGAGGCCTAAGGTGGACCTGAGCTCAGGAGACTGTACTAAATATGCACAGTACAAGTGAATTTCACACAGTCAGCAATCCTTGTCATTCCTGGCCAACTACTACATTTTAAGTATCTGAAAGGTCACCAGAGATTTTATTTCCAGACCTTATCCCTATGAATTCCTCAACTAGAGGAAATTATCCTGGCCAACAATTTAAAAAAAAAAAAAGTAGTACTGCAGAAATAAACATAGGCAGAATAATTTCAAATTTACCCATTCCTGTGTTTTATATATTTATGATGATTTCATATTTTGTTTAAATCATACCAGCATCACAATTTTCAATGCACAGGTATGCTTCAAAGACAAAATACATTCAGAAGAATGTCTTCAATCTGATGCACACCCGAGACTATTTCAGTTCAAATAAGTTAAAAATTAGGTGTTAAAAATTATGTGTTTTCTAGGCAAGACCCTTACAATAAAAGTCATATTTTTGGGAATCCCTGCATCAGTTGGTGAGGAAAATGAAGAGCTAGAGATTAGCACTAAAGCAAAGCAATCGAGCTAACTATACATGAAATATTTTTAAAAGAACGTAAATAGTGCAAAACCTAGAGAACAATATGAAAGGTCACTATAATATTCATCACTCCCATTTCTTCTAAGCCTTCTGTTTGCTTGGAAGCAGGAAAATAATGCATATGGCTCAAGTATCATATACAAAATTCATGGGGAAATATAGTATGATTGCACCAGCTAAGAAATAACACAGTTGCAAAAGTAAAAAATGCAGAGATTAACAATACTGATGTTGTCAGTTTTACTCATTACTAGCTTTGGTGTGCATTGTAGCTCTGTGTATTTTGTCTGCCTATCATGTACAGGAATTCAAGCCTATTGGTACAGCTCACAACAGAAGGGCCCAGCCTTTTGTTGCAGCAGCTAATATTGATGAAAAAAGACAGGTAGTGAGCTCCTCCTATAATTCTCCAATTGGGCTCTATTCATCTGGCAATATTCAAGATGCACTTCATGGACAACTGAGAGGTCTCATTCCTAACTCATCACAAAAGTGAGTACTAGTATTTGCTTACAATACATAGTCATTTGTGTTATGTCATTATCTGTTCCATTTTCAATTTAAAAGTCCAGCTCTTGCTGTTTGGTTTGGGGTTTTTTTTGTTTGTGGGGTTTTTGTTGTTTTTTTCCCTGAGAATCAGGAGTTTAATCATTATCAAAAAAGAAAGGAAAAAAGGTGATCAATGAAACAATTTTTTCCAACACAAAGAACTATCCATTCAGCTCTGTAGTAGCAATGCTGCAGGTAGCTAAAATTTGCACTCTGCCTTGAGCTGCAACAATCTGACCTTCTCTCTTACAGCTGCACTTTACTCTGAATGTTCCTGAACACTGCAGTGATTGTATTTTGAGTACTGGCATGAAAAAATTAACATGGTGGCTTCATGGTTATAATTCTAAAACTTTTTAAGCTACATTTTAAATAGAAATGAACATTTGTAGGCTTAAGAAAGTTATTTTAACCCTTCTTTCTTTGCAGGACATGAACTACTTTGAACACAAACATAATATTCGGCCAAAACCTTTCATAATCTCAGGCCGAAGCAGGTTATAAACTTTGAGTGCTGTGCTGGATTTGATGCATGGTGTTATTTGTTTAATGGATGGATACTCACCATTGACATTAATAAAGCATACTGGTGTATTTGAAATTTACTTATAGTACTAGACAGCCTAATGCCAAAATTAAAAACAAAACAAATAAAAAAAAATTAAATGGTTGCCTTGCAGAGCTCAGTCTTGAAATTCAAATTTCCATTTTTGAAAGAAAGCAAGTCTGCACATCCATCTCAGTTATCATACTGATGAGTCTGAACCTGATTCAGTTTACAGCATAGCACCAGATATTGTATATTTACAGATCTTTGTCACTCTGCACTGCTTCTGTCCAAATTCAAATACATGTAATTTGTTAATGTGCTAAATAAGAGATATTATATAGGTTATAAGCTAGGCCATTCAGACATTTCAAGTTTGCATTTCAGAAGGCATCTTTCCAGAGGACAACTTAATGCTGAGCTAAAATTGGAAAAAACTGATGCCAGACATGTAAAGCTCCCATGCTGAAAAGCTTATGCATTTACTTCCATCATTTTGTTGCAACAATCCTCTGTCGTAACTGGTGATGAAATTCCTCACTATTGTTTGCATTATTAAATACAGAAGGGAAAAAAGAATTCAAACTGCATGGCTAAAAGAATTCAAACTGCAAGGAAGCTCAAAAGAACCTGAGGTATGCAATATATTGCAATGTGAACCTTTGTCCTTTCTAGCAGTAGCAGTTTTTACTAGTGGAATTAGTGTTCTACGTTTAATTCTGAAAATCCATAATGCCTGCATTTTAATTATACTAATTTAAGTCTGACAAACTACACCAGAAAAACAGGGTGATAAATGATTGCAGTGTACAAAGGGCAATCTCACATGGATCATCAGTTTTGAGAGATATCTTAAATTTTTCAACCGCCTGTTTGCAGAAGATGGTCCCATCCTGCAAACATGAACCATCAGTGCAGAACACCACCACAGTGGAGAAAAGGTGCCTGAGGACAAAACAGTCCTTAGGAAACATCCACAGCTTCTAAATGTAAGCAGCACTTACTGTACCAAAACTGACTTTAGGACCACGAGGTACCCTTTAACAGGTGCCTACTGGATATATGAAGATTCAAATGAGTGTATCAAGAGTCCAATCTCCTAATTCAGAAATCTCAATTATACCGTATTTTCCATGAAAATGCTGAAGTAACCACTTTCCAGCATGTCAAATGAGGAAATTAAACTGCAAAACCTACCCTGACAGAGATGCAATAAGTTTCAGAACTTCAGCTGGGCAAGGTGTGTCAGGTGTTCTAGCACTGGAGAGGTCTGCTCTTTCAAACTGTAGAATCAGAGACACAGGGTGTTAGATCTACAAAACCTTGCCGTCACACTGGTTGTCTGCTACTTTTTCATCAGTTTGGCTCAGTACATATACACTGTTAAACACAGAAAAAAAGAAATCACCCCCTTGACTGTAACTATTCTTTTAGGACACAGCTGAGACTAAATAGGACTTGGATTAAAAGACATAATTGTGGACTGGAGGTTTGAACTGACAGGTTGGACATTGTCCGACATTTTGGGCTTTATTCTGGCAAAACTAACTGGAGCTTATATAACTGCATTGTATTTATTATTTGCCTATAATTTATCCTTTTTTAACATTACTTTGGCTGCTCATAGCAAGAGTTGTGCTTTATCTAATCTTTTCCTGCTACTTTCCATTTACTAATGCTATTGGCACTGACAAAACTTATCCTGCTGCAGGATTTAAGGTGGTCTTGTAAAAGAAAATACTGTAAATTCGTATGTTGCCCTATGTGGATTTTTTGCCTGGCTCATGTTAGGTGATGATGCACAATTATAGTTTGTGTTAAGACTTGCCTGACACTCCTGGAATATGCTTTTTTTCACATGTCTTTGATGGTAAAGTATATATTTCTGTTTAAAAATTTGAGAAAGTGGCCCTGCACAAATTTCCCTGTGAATTAAAGCCAAAATTTTGGGTTGTCTTCTCCACCCAAGAGTAGCTACCAGGCAGAGGACTGTACTATGAAACTGGAAAATAGAGCATTCTCCCAGGTTTACACAGATTCATCAGCTTACAAAGAATTAACCACAACCCTGATATGAAGGTTGGAGGATGCATTTGAAGCATTTATTGTCTCACAGCTCTGAATATCACATAAATGGTAACCAATGACTGTGGAAAAGCCTTGGTTATGTGCTGTTACATAGCAACAGCAAAGAAATATCCCATAACAAAGAAAGCCTCTGAGGTACTATGGAGAGAAGACTGTACTGTTTAAAATAGTGACACTGAAAAAGACTTCAGGCCTAATGTTCACATTCTTTTGCTAATCTTCTTCCAGGTATGTTAAATTGTACCATAACTTCACTAATCACTTATGTCAAGCAATAATAATATTTCCAAAAAGTGTACATCTTACTTTTTATATATAAATTATATGTAAAATCTACTTCAAAGGCAGGAAAAGTTAATTCTCTGAATACGTGCCCATTGTTCTTGTAAGGACCACTTTACATTCCACTGGCAACACTGTAACTTAGAAAAGCAAAAGTAAGCCTGGATGCTTTAGTATCTCTTCATTGTAATGATTAATGAATATTTCTTTTAAAAAATTGTTAAACTAATTTTAAAAGATTAATTAATATCTTGCTGTAGACTTCAGGGAAATCTAGAAAATGTCACATCCATTATTTTTCACTAATTCATAGTAGTCTTTTCAGCTGTGGACTGAGATGCTTGTGAGTTATGGAACTGGAATGATGTGTCTAGAATTCCAGTGCTGCAGGTGTTTACTCTGTTGCTGACATGGACAACTCACATAACACCCTTGTATGCTACCCTCTTATAGATGTTAAGAATCACTCATCTAGAAAAAAGAATTTTAGAGACGCTTAATTAATCCTCAGTAAAACCTAGGATTACAAATGCAAAGTAATGTTATGTTCTGAATCATTCAATCTATCAGTGGATTGTTACTATCTTTAAAGAAAACGCGTGCCAGAATTTCAAGGACTGCTTTATAACTGGCATTGATAAGTTTTGCAGGAAAACTTCTTTCAATGATTACACATACTTTTGCTTTTCTCTGCTTTCTATACTTTTGCTTTTCTGTGTCTGTTCCATTTATGCTTTTCAGGCCCGCTAATATATCACTGTATTCCTGTCCTTTTGTCTTTATTCTCTGGATTGCAATGCACTCTGCACACCCTGCTGTAATGTGGCTATTAACCCAGTGGATGCAGCACTCCTTCGGGGCTGGACTGTGGCAGTGGGCGCAGTACCCCCTCTTCGATTAGCACGGTTAGCTCTATCTGCCCCACCGAGCTGAAAGCAGTGTCTAAGATGGCCCCTAATGTTCCCTTGGAAATGGAGCTTCCTGGTGTCAAGATTGTACACGCTCAGTTTAACACACCTATGCAGTTGTACTCAGATGACAATATCATGGAAACACTGCAAGGCCAAGTTTCTACAGCTCTGGGGGAAACACCTGTCATAAGGTAATTAGAGCAGTATCTTTAATATTAACAAATATACAAATTTAAAATATGCCAAACATCACAAGCTTTAATCATATCATACTGTTTCTATGAAAAAGGGGGAAAGGGTTAGAGAGAAACTAAGTAATTTAAAATCGTTCAGTATTTTTATTAAAATATTAGTTATTTCTATTTTCTCACCCAGAGTATTAAAGAATTCAGAATCTAAAAATAAATATTTCATAAGTAATAATCTTTAAATTGTGGCTAATAAATAAAAACTGATCATATTACCTGGACTATTAGCTTACTAAATCAAGAATTTGATTCTATCCAAAATTCAAAACTGTTTATTACTATTATAATTATCTTAATAACTATTTAATAATTTTATATAATTAATAATTCATAAAATATTATTAAATAAAATTTATTTCAACTGTCAAAATTCAGGTCAGTAAGGATAGGAAAGCTTGTAAATGTTTATAGTGTTCTAGGTACTTAACTCCCATTCAGGGCAACTCATTTGGTACAATCTCTCTCACACGAAAAGAGACAGAATTTATTTTAGGCCTACTAATCCATTTCTGACTCATGAATTTTATCCTTTGCATGACTAAAAGTCAGGTAGGAGCCTTACGTATACGGATAACAATCATGATTATATAATAAAAGGTCCTAAAGCACTATTCATATTTTTCAAGGGATAATTCATCAGTCATGTCAGTTTATCTTTACTTTTGCATAATAGTAACTTATTTTTCTGTTTTACAACAGTACTTAAGTTAATTATTCATAACATATATAGTATAAAATAAAACCAATTACTAATCTTTTAAATAAGCAATAATCACTTGCACCAATGACCCTTCTTCTGCAGCTTGAAGAATTTGGCTGCTACTAACAAAAAAACCCCATATTTATATAGAAGTATTCAAGTTCACCCTATCTGACGAAAAAAAAACTTAGAAGTCATATCTTCACAAAAGATTTGTTTGCTTAGGTTTTGGCTGACCTTATGTAAAGGTATGAGTTGTGATTTTAACAGTATTCTTGAGGCCAGTGCTGTGAAAAGGGAACTTCTGGATACGATTCCAAAGAGCAACTTGGTAATACATCAGTTCATTACAGCAATGAAACTATTTTGAGGTTAAACAGTTTATTTCCAAATGTCAATAGAGACAGAACAGTAATTATGGAAATACTTTAATGAATTGATAGATTGATTTTTGTAACAATTTCACCAATTTAATTTTTTCCACCACTTTTTATATACAAAGGAGGCTATATAAAGAAATGCTACCAGGAAGAAAGTCTTTCAGTGGTTGTTGAAACACATTTTCTTTATGTTTGTTTCCTGGTAGAGGTATTGCTTAAAAATTATGTTTGTTAAACTGCCTTATCTGCTCTTCCTCCCTTTGATGCAGTGACTCGTGTCCCAACTCAGTGTCTCAGTCTGACGTGTACAAGATGCTGCATGCCAACCAGGAGGAGCCCACTCAGCCTCGCCAGTCTGGCTCCTTTAAGGTGCTCCAGAATTTAGTCTCCGAGGAAGGTGGTTAATAATGACATATTCTACCTCTTCAAATAATTGTAAAATGTTTGTGGGAAGGGGGGATCTGAGAAGAAAATTAGAGAGATCAGAGAGATAAGAATTTCTGAAAGCCCAAATCGCTCTGTATCTTCTAGCTATCACACCAGTCTGCCGTTTCCCCATCCTGGTTTATATAGCTAGCAATCTCATCTGTGAATACAATGAAGGTGTTAATTACCTTTTTCAGGCTCTCCTCTCAGCTTTTAAGGTCATTAATGACTTTTAAGGTCAAAGCTGACTTCAGCTGAACAACAAAGAGTTTTACGTGTGATTTTTTGGGGACAAGCTGCTTATACTCCTGACACTAAGAAAGAAAACACATTCAGGAAAAGAGGAATTTAAACTAATGCTTAAAATCTCCTTAAAAACTGTTCCATCTTCATTCTAAATAAAAAATGAAGAGGAAAATATAATTTACAGCCATATTTCCTTCAAATGAAGAAGTTTTGAAAATAAAATCACTAAAGGCTACCAGCTTGTTACATTTACAGTAAACGTAAAGAGTAAAATACAACAAAAATTAACCTAAAATATAAACATTTAAAATTTTAATGTTTGTGTCTCACTATTTACCAGAGAAGAGATAAATACATCTAATTTTCTATATATATCATTGTGGGATTTTGCTTAGTATTTTCTTGTATTTTGCTATTATTTTGTATTCATCTCATGTTACTAATTTTTCCTAATTTGTTGTATGGTTAGTTATAAAAATAAGAAGCTTTCTAGCAATAGGTCCTGATGATGTTATGTTGCTACATTAAATCCCAATCCTTCTCTCTCTCCTGCTACATCCAAGACCTACTCTCAGAGAATTAGATGATGTCAGTGAGACAGAGAGCACTATATATATAATCTCTTCTGTACTTGCCTTTTGGTTACGGCTAGACAACACTTTTCCTGATTCCAAAGTGGTGGCATCTGGCCCACTAAAGCTGTATAGTGAAACAGCACTGTTTCTTGATATAAGTGAAAGTCTGTAAATACATGCAGAAGGATATTTACAGGAAAAGTACTTATTTGCATCAGATGCTTTTATATTAGCCTATATGTTTTGTTTCTCAGATGGACGCCCTGTGGGTACAAGAAGTGTGAAAGCACCTGTAACAAAGGCACCTACTGCCATGCCTGGTGTCCAGAAAGTGCCACTGTGTGACAAATGTGGGAATGGAATTCTGTAAGTTGTTTCTTTTTTGTTTCAGAAAATCTCTCATTAAAGCACATGTTATTCTCAAACACCATTGCAGATTACAGGAGTGCTTTCCCATAATGCTTCCAGAGAACAGACATAAAAATATATTGTTCTCAATTTCAAATTATTAACCTGTACCTTAAACAATTTCAAGACAGATCATTTCAGTTTTGAAAATGTACTATCAAGGTTTTAATTAAGTTTTGACAACCTTTTGTAAGACAGCCATTAACACATAATGAAACCCAAAGTTATCTGTGCTGTTTTGGCCCAGGCTGTGAATTCTTAGAAGTTTCTTGGTAGTGCAAAGCACCCTACTCCCAGCCCAGTGGGTCATAAAAGAAAAGGGAATGTGGTTTTGAAACTCATTTTGTCACTCTTATTTTTAGGTTAGGCTGTATTTTCTCTCTTGTAACCAAACTAAAATGTTTCTTCAAACTCTTAATTTTCCAATGCACTAATGAACTACGTGATCAACTTTACGGCATTTTATGTCACTTACTCCAACTCAGCATCCAACATTGGATTATATAGTAGTTTCCAAAACCTCCAGATGAACAACATAAAAGCCTTAAAATAAATACATAGAACATACTTTTTGTCATACTGTATCATAGACTTATAGAATGGTTTAAGTTGGAAGGGACCTTAAATATCATCTAGTTCCAGCCCCCCTGCCATGAGCAGGGACACCTTCCACTAGACCAGGTTGCTGCAGTTTCTTCTCACTTTAAATTCATATGAATTAATTGGGGTTTTTTCTTTTCCTTGATCCCATATAGAGGAACAGTGGTGAAGGCACGTGATAAATACCGGCACCCAGAATGTTTTGTGTGTTCTGATTGCAATCTCAACCTGAAACAAAAAGGCTACTTCTTCGTGGAGGGCCAGCTGTACTGTGAGGCTCACGCACGAGCTCGCATGAGGCCACCAGAGGGATACGAAACAGTCACTGTTTACCCAAAATGCTAGTCTTAGGTTAACACACAAACACGTGCATGCACACAAAAAGCCATTACCAGCTTAGACCTGCAGTACAAGTGCCAGGACTCCTGCCTAAATCCAAAGTAGCAGCTTTTAAATCTTTCCTTGTGGGATCCTGGGGGAGGTGGAAGCCCCTATTGGCCAGCAGTAGAATATTATACCAGCAAAATTCTGCTACAATATTGTCTTTGAAGTTCTCCTGGAAAACAAAAAGTTAAACAGCTGAGGTATTACATGAATGCTACAACATATACATAAGTGCTGTTATCAAGACACTATTTTTAACATAAATTAAGTATCTATGCAAATACCAACAGCATCAAAGTCTTACAGGTTTGGCCCCTACAAATCTGGAAACTTGACAGATCATTTAAAAAGCAGCTATTTTACATGGATAGTACAAAACAAGCAGTTGTTCATGTCAGCTATCTATTATTCAACCAGCACTAATATACACCCCAAATAGGTTTTGCTTTTTTGCTTTGAATTTGGGGTTATATTGCCTTAATTTTCTGATGCAGCAACTGTGATAAAGAATAGATGTCAAGTCACATAATCAAATGGCTAGTATAATAAAGACTGGTTAGTGTGAAGCAAAACAAAAATTCTGTGTTGTCTTAATGATTTGTAATGACATCAACTTTCACATCACTTAGCAGAAAATTGTTCTGAGGCATGCACATACATGCATTGTTTTTTGGAAAAAAACCCACCACACTCTTAATAGGAACTCATTACAAAATGAGTTTAAAAGTAAATTTTAAAACCTTTCTGCAGAAAATTATACTGGATTTTTGCATCTCCATCTTTCAATTTCCATAGTAGAAACAAAGGGGAAACATCATCATAATATCTTTATTACCGGAAAATTAATACTAGGACAACTTTAAAACTAAATGCTAATTAAACTATGCAAAGGAAAAATCTATTACAAAAATCCTGGTGAAGTCCTAAGGGGGAAAAAAGTCTGAAAGAATTCAGTTTTGTAATCGATTTCTGAAACTTGTTAAATATTGCTTTCCAGTAGCTGCCACCTACATAAACACACCTACCAGGCAAACCAAACCTTACCATTTTCAGATAATATCAACACAAGTAATAAGTTATTTATTGAGGTATTTTGAACTCAATTTAAAGTAGAAAAATCTACAAAATTTTATATCCAGTCTACAAGACTAACAAAAAGTAACAACTCAGTGGCAAAAAACTGTATATAATTTTCTCATTCTACAATATAAGAAACTTAAAATGTAAGTAGAATATGGCATCAAAATAAGAAGCTGTACATACTTTAATTTTATTTTAAAAAACCACAAGTCCTAAAGATTGAAATACAATGTTCACATATTCAGACTTTTCAAAATATCTTAAAGTATTGTTTCATAGTTTAAAAGTTTTAAACGTGTGTGTCAGTGCCTTTATTATTTACATTTGTATATCAAAAGCAGACAAAAAAAGTCTCGCATCCTTTTCAAGGTTACTTTCTGAATTATTTTTGGGCACAAAACGTAATTCTGCTCTTCAGATATTATGGAGACTATAAGTAGTATTAATATTTCCCACTAATATAGCCTATTAATCTGAAAATCCTTTTGGAAGCAAGAGTGCACATAATGTCTATTTTTACAAACTTAAAATGTCATTAGGGTTTTAAAATGTTTGTTTAATGTTTGTGTCTTTGTGGACTAACTAAAAGTAAAAATAAATCTGCTACATATGATAAATATTCTGTGTTTCTTTTCAATTGGTATGGAAAATGAGAAAGTGGGAGTGTCAAGTGAAGTGACTTGACAATAATTTTGGCATTTCAGTCTGACAGAGCATCATGCTTCAGATTTATCAAATCCCTGGCAAGAACAAAGGACAATTTTTATATTAGGCATTTGAGTATATAACCTGGGCTTTTTAAAACTGAATGAGATCATGTGCTTTCAAAACTGAAGACCTAAAACTACTGTCCTTAACATGCCAAAAATACTGATTGCAAATGTGGGGAAACTCTTGGAAATGCTTACACTAGAACTGTTATGTTACAAGGAAGTCATAGAACATGACCTGATGTTAAAACTTTGAGGGGAGTTCAGTGGTATTGCAACATCACATAGTGCTATTTTGAGAGGTCTGAAGTTGGATATGACTTGGAAAGAATTAGAAGGTAAGCCTATCTAATTGCAGGTACCAACCTATCCAAAAACCTTTACATCAATATAACATAAAGGAAACTATGATTTTCAGTTAATGCAGATTCTGAAATCCTTGATCCTGATCGAGGAAAAAAATAGGAAACCTCATTCTATAGTCAATTCAGTCTGGAAGAACTGAATATAAAGTTTTAAATGTTAGAGGAAGATACAATTCTATGGTATGCTCAAGGCCGAATTCTTCATCTCAGTAGGGTTTTAGTGGCTCCTGGCACAAATTCTTAATAAAAGCGTCCAGCTGAAGAACCATCCATTTCATCTTCTGGCTTCAGAATGGCATAGCTAGTCAATCATGATAGTTTAATGCTACTCTGCCTCTCAGCTGTGTCTAGACTTTTCTTATATATATTACAAGTCAAAGGCAGACATGGCATTTATTTTTAGATGGAGAGAGAGGTAGGAAGTGTGACCTCATATGCTTGTTATCTTGACTCTTCAGATGTTGATCAACAGGTGGGAAAAGCTTTCCTCAGCTATGCTACTGCTGCATAAATAGCAGGACTGTTCTGGGAGATGTTAAAAACTTCTATGAAACTGTAACAGTCTAAATCAGTAAGCCAGGAATTGCCTCTGAAAGTACACAGATTAATTTATATGGTACTTTTGTATCAATTGTTTCATACCAAATTTGGTCCTCTAAGTAATGCAGTGCTGCCAACAATCTGAAACCTTAAAAAGTTCTCTAAAGCAGTTAAAAGAAACTGTGTTATTTCTATCAACTAAATAGCTTCTTTCATTTTGGGGGGTTTTTTTCAACCACATTTCATCAGTTAAAAAATTAGAGTAGCACTTTTGTTCAGATCAAAAGTGTATTATTGAAATAAACCCTCCATTACTGTAAACATCCCACTGACTGCATTTTGGTTCCATCACACAATTTCAGAGTGCACAAAGTGGCTTCCTTTAGGATGAAATTCAACCAGAAGTTGTTTTCTGGGAGCCTGGGAACATGGCTAATGCGCACCAATGACTAAGGTAAAGTCAATCCCCAGAATCAAACTAGAACTGAATAGACCATCCCTGAAACATGTATAAACAGAGATGCAGGTCCTCAGTACCAACTGATCTGCTCCTACTGCATCACGCTGCCTTCCAAAGCACACAAAGCTTGAGGCACTGCTTCCAATTTTATAGAGGAGAGGTTTGTTAACAGAAATCAAATTACAGATTGATTATCCAGTCTCAGAATTTGGACCTGTTTTCAGATGTTTCAATGCTCAGAGTTTTTTTGCTCAAGACTTTTGGTTCAAATTCTATAAACCATATTAACAACTCTGCAGCTGTGCAGACCTGACTTGCTTGTAAAACACATGCACTTGATTTAAACTCCTTTTTAGGAGAGCTTTTACACAAGGACAAATCCATTATTAACCTACTGGGTTCATATATTTCCTAATAAAATGGTGGGAAATAAAACATGTGTGTTGGCCTGTATCCATCAAATTTTATCTCTAAAGGCAACATATTCTGCAGATTTGACCACTTCTGTTTCTTTTTTTAACTCTTTTCATCCCAGTAAGCTTTTCAGATGGCTTCTTTTGAAATTGTTAACAAGAAATTTCCACAAGTGGATTATTTCCTTTTTTCTTAATGCATGAAATTTTGAAATAAAATGCATACAATTCTTCAGTTTATGGTCAGTGCCACCAACTAAATTCTTTGCCTCCACAGCATATGTTGGATAAACAATATTATGTTCCAAATGTCTGAGTTTACTAAGCGTTTTGTTTCTATATATGGTAAAGCACACATTTGTTTTAGCATACTCAGTGAGTGTTTTTAGTTACATCCACCCTACCTAATCCTCCCTCTCTCTGCACACCAGTAAAGGTTTTAGGACAGTCTTGAAAGACTGTATATTATATTACTATTTGGCACAGGCTAGGACAGTTGTCGAAAACAAAACTTTAAAGAAACACTTTCATACAGTTCCTGTGCTGACAAAATTACAGCAGTGTTAGAGTGATAAATCACAGAACACACAAAAAAAAGTAGAATACTTAAAGACCATTATTTATTTCTCAGAAAACAAAATATTCACTAATACCAATAGGATTCTGAGAGGAAAAATCTATTTCAAGGCTTTCACAGTTTTTCTTTTCATGACACTGTACAAAACCAGATTTACACAGATGACTCATTCTCTGTTTTTTTAAATCTTTTTAGTATATTTGTGATTTAAGTGGTTTTTAATAATCTCCCAAACCAGCAGCTTATATAAAGTTAAGTATTTAAATAATAATTAGACCCATTATACTAAAGAGATATGACTGGAGCAATACGTTCAATGGCCACAAAACAAAAACACCACCACCACAAACAAAACAGGGAATACATATGGCCAAACCGTCTTCACATATTCAGGCCAAAACCAGGTTTCTCTATTACAAAAAAGACCAATATTCTGATATTATGCAAAACCTGTAGGGTGTCAGTAGCAACAGTTTACAAGTGTTGCTACTGACAAGTAGCACAAGGCACAGAAATATTCAGTCCATTTGCACAGAGAAAGAAATCTAAGTTTCCCAGGACCAGCTTTGCAGCCAGGGCAATTACACAGTGCTTGCAGACTGTGCAGACACAGAAAGCACAGGCACAGGTAGTTTTCTGTGAGAAGTGATAAGCCCCAAAGAGAATCTATGATTGCACAAATGACAATCAGTCTTCTGCTCTACTTACGGGCAAAATATCCTTTTTATATATTAACTATTCCACTTGTGTAGAACTCATTCAATTCATTAATTATAAATGAATGCCATTGGCAGTGTCACAAATAATTATCATCACTAGACTTCTTTTTACTTCTACATCCTGCACATTTAAGAAATTTGGGAATGGGATAAAACTGCCAAATATGAGACAATTAACTAAGACATTTTTATTCTGGCTTTCTAATATTTTCAGAGAATTGCATTCCTTCTCCTCTTTTACTGTTACAAATTGCATCAATTTTATTTTACTTTCACTGCAAGAACACCCTTACCTTCCAGATCATGATCCCTTTTACAGAGAGCTCTTGTTCACTGCTCTAGATCTCTTGCACCTTTGTGAGCAAGCCAGTTCAAAACTGCACACAAGTAGGATGTAGGAGGTGAAAACTATAGTTGTTTCAAAGTTAAATTCTCCCATTGTCTACCTTACCTCATCCTATAAGAAAAGTATATATTACAAGAACACTCAGAAGCAGAGATGGTCCGAGTGTATCAGCCACTGTACTGAGAATACAAAATAATTGGTAGTGCACAGTTTAAAATTCAGACTCAGCAGACAAGGCAGTTACAGTATGGAAGGGAAAGTGGTATGATGACTTATAAACATTTTTCCACACAAGGCTGAAGGAGATTCAAACAAAGAAGCTCTAAGAATCACAAAGTGAGAGAAAATGCATAAGTAACTAATAAGCACAAAGAAATAACACACAGAGCTAAACATGTGAAAACTAGTTATACGCCAAGACACCAGCAAGATCTTTTGTCAGCTAATCTAGTGACTGGCTGGTTCATAACAATTTCTCTCTTCCCTAAACTCAAATGAAAAAAACTGAGAAACCAGGTAAGGATCCTACACTGTGTTAACAGGACTAGTTCCTGTTAACTTCTGCTTGACAACTACACAATCTCAGGGACTTCTGGAGATTCTTTGATCCTAATACAGGATTTTAATTCTAAAAATGATCTGTTGTACCTTCTCTGACCCATAATTCATCCAACCTTTTCCATTCTAACTCTGTCTTGTTATGAAATTCTTCTCTATGAGCACATACACCACCCTGCTCTGATAATTGCCTTCTCTACATACTTGCTCTTTGCTTATTAACAACTGGCCTTTTTGAATCCAGAGCTACTCTCACCCTTGACAGAGCATGAAAGTGTAGTGCTTTAGAACTGGTGCACTGACACACAGTGCTGTTTTCCCTTACAAGTCCACAAAAATGCTAAAGAGGTCAGTTGTCTTATTAACTGTGGAGTTTTAATGACCCCGTGACATTGTTCTTTGAAAAACACATCTAAACACAGATGGGCCTTTTGATGTCAGTTAGGAAAAATTGTAGCAGTTCTTGTCCTGCTCTAGGCAGAAGTAAGGATTGAGTAGAATATGTTTTATGCTGGCTGGTAGCATCTGGGCCAATAACAAGCTATCAAAACAACCATGGCTCTAATATGGCATGCAAGGAAAAAAGGCAAAACTTCTGAGGCATTCAGAACACAGTGTTGCACTGGATCTCACTGCTGCTTGCCAAAAGGCTTTTCATGGCAATTAAATTTCCTAGAAACAAGGCCTCCTCCTGAGTGCTGAAAGGGCTCAAACTCGTGTTTTTACCACAATACCACATACCACAGTGATCTGAAAGAAGGACAATCTCTTTTTTCCTAAAGTTTCAAGGTCAGACAAAAATATTAAGTCTGTAACATTGTATTTAACTAACTGATAACAGAGGATAATGGATGCATGGTAAAAATTCATTAGTAGAACAATATGAATAGTTACATTCATACAGACTCTTACATGAAAGTGGGCAAGTTTGCCACAGTTGTGATAACAGAACCCTCTTTTGAATTAGTATCTTAAATGCCTCTGCCCTTGCTACTTCAGACATCCCCAAAGAGGTCAATTGACCTAAACTGACAACAGCTCTGACTCACATTGCCTCTCAAGTCAGAGAACCAAACTGACATTTCCAAATATTTAACAGATTTTGTCTCTATGATCAGCCAGTCAGACCCAAATGTCTCACATACTTGTATATTCACTGTTACCATGTTTCAATAAACCTGCCTAGCTTGCACCTGTTCAAAGGTTGGTGAAACATGTCTACTCATCGTCTCACAATAATCAAGAAGTGACAGCTGCCTTGTGGCTGATTCTAACATTTCTATCATAAGGAGGGACATAGAAAAGTTCCATTAGCTTCCATACTTAGCCCATATTTCCCTAAGAAGATTCATGGGCTATAAAGACCTGAGTCATGCACTCTCAAGACAGATTGGCATCTGATATCACAGGTATTGAGAATGACAGACTGTTTCCAGATACATCTCTCTTCTTCTCTTCTTCGTTTTTTTTTTTAACTACAACCAGTTAGTGAATAACTGTTGCTGACTCTTTTTGTCAAAGCTGTCTTTAGTAAAGAGACAATCAGTGTCAAACACCAAATAAGAAAAATACTAATAATCCTTGACACTTCTTGGCACTTATTGCACCTTCATACTGAAACAGTAGCAATATCTGCCATTTTTCCAAAGCTCTGCATTAGATGATGTTGAAGTGTTTTGTAAAATAAATCAGTATCTTTTTGATATTTTGAGGGTGCAGAATGTATTCAGTGTTAAGTTTTTAAAAATATACCAGTTCTGATTTTATTAAACTGTTAGCTTGTTATCATAGCTGCTTGTTGGAATCATCATAAAAAGAAAATTTTTAAAAAAAGCAGTAGGGAAAGGACAACTCTCCTCAGATTTTCAAGAAAAAACAATTTACCTTCATCTTCAGAGAATGTCTCTTCCACTTTAAAATTACTACCTTGTAAGAGGTAAGTGAAAATATTAACTTATAGATTTATCAAAAAAAAATTTTGAAATTGATCTTTTTCTTTTATCAGAACTTTTATCCTGAGCCCAGGAATAAATACTCTTTATTAAAAAAGAAAAAAAAAATAGCTATTTATTCAAGATCAGCTTTTATCTCCACATCTAATTCACTTATCCACAAAGCAGAAATTATTTTCTATTAAGTGACCAAGCAATTACATACTTCCACCCCAAAACCTTTTCTTTTTTCTACCAAAACCTTTAACATTAGGTTTCACACCCACCTGCTGCAGCACTTCCCCACTTAAAAGTGACCCAGTTGACAGCCCTCAGCTCTTAAGGCCGAAGGTGGGGAATGAGTGGGCCACTCAAGGTATCATATGAGCACTATGACATCCACATGGTCCTATTCAGAAACTAATGTCAAAAGCATCTCCTGGGGCACACAGAGGATCTCTGTCATTTGTATACAAAGCCTGGGACTGTGCCACAAGGGTTCTGCTGAGAGATTTCTTCCCTGCTCCTGCCTTGATGGCAAGCAAAGTCCTGATCTGACAAGCTCTTTGAAGAGCCTTCATATCCCAAGTCACTGGATAACCCAAGCAGCTGGGAAGCCTTGAAAGTTACTTTTAAAACACTGTTTATCACATAAGGTGCTGGACATTATTTCTTCATAGGTTCTGCTGCCCCTGTTTGCTTATAGTTTCATTATTTAGAAGCCTCCTTTGGTCTTTAAACTGGTAGTATTCCACAGGATTAGCTCTCTCCCTGACTGAGATTCACACACATACTTCTGGTAATACTAACTTGATATATTTGTCAATTCCTGCATGTATCAGTGTCTGAACTCACTGTATCTTCACTAAAAAAGAAGACGCAATATTCTAAGAAATTTCCACTATTTGGATGGCTTACATCAGGAGCTGATTAATTTTACATTTATTCAATTCAAATGGTGAATTTTTCTTGCATCACTAGCTCATTCTTCTTCTTACTGCACTACTTGGAAGCAGACTTCTGCTGTGTCCCAGATATTTCATACAATTTAACAAACATTTTGTAAGTTATGTGTGACAAAACATCCTAATGTTAAAAAAAAAAAATCACACTTAAGCTAGCATACCTTAAGAACAATTTAAAATGCCTGAAACAAAGATCAAAACAATTAACTGTTAAAAAGCCATTCCTGAAACTTTAAGGGCAGAATTTTCCATTAGTCATTCCAATAAAAGATTCTGATTCCAGTTCATGGAAAAGCACTGAAGAAACACCTTTGGAGAAAATGTTATCACTAATCTTAAAATAGGATCCATAAAACTCTCCAAAATTATAAACAAGGGACAGATTACAGAGACAGATTTTATGCTCTATTAATTATGGATTGCATACATAACCCATAATTTGCTTTTCCCCCTATGATGCCACAAAAATTAAAAACAAAAACGAATTACTTCTCAGTTGGTAAGTAGCTAAATATAAGATATATGTTATTGTTGTTGTGTAATACTGCTGGCCTAATCCCAGACACTAAACTCCTCAGCTGTTCCTCAACAGGTGTAAAGTGGTTTCACTAACTTTGTACTTCTGCAAAAACACATGAGAACTATTCAGAGAGCATGAAGACCTTGAGTACTACAGCTGTGCCATTCTTAAGGATTGAAAGTCATGGCCCTAACTTATCTCTCCTACTTACATAACTGCAAACTACCTGTCCAAATTAATGTTCAAATAGACAATTATCAGTGTCTTTGTCAGCCTGCGGAACTACGATCTTCTGATGCTATAAACACATGCTAAACTTTCAGCATAAGCACTGAATGACAAGTCCCAGGACTGAATATTAAAAAGGTCAAATTTCCTCAACATCTCCCACACTAAACTAGTTAACTAATTATAATACAGAAGCCTGAGAATGTGCAACAAGGGTTCTGCTGAGAAGTTTCTTCTCTGTTCCTGCCCTGGTGGCCAGGGAAGTCTGGGCTCAGCAAGCTCCCCGAAAAGCCTCTACATCCCAAGTGTTATGTTACCAGTTTTTAAATTGAATGTGAAATAAAAAGATGGAGTTTTAATTAGTTCTTTCACCAACAAATACTGCCAGATCTTTAGGGTTTATGGCAATATTGGGTTCATAAATATATCTAACTTCAACCAATCAACTATTTTACAAGTTTTAACAAGAAAGAAGAAGCGGGGGGGAAGAGACAAAGAGAGAGGGAAAGAGAGAAATACGGAAAAGAACAAGAAAGCAGGAGTGAAAGAAATGAAAAGAATGAAAGGGAGGGAGGAAGGCAGGAAGGCAGGCAGGAAGTGAGGGAGGGAGGAAGGAAGAGAGGAAGGAAGGGAGAGAAAAGAAAGAGAGAGAAAGAAAAAAAGAAAAAGGAAAAGGAAAAAGGAAAAAGAAAAAGGAAAAAGAAAAAGGAAAAAGGAAAAAGAAAAAGGCGGGGGCGGGGGGGAGGAAAAAGCAAGCCCTCGGAGGTCCAAGCGGGCTGTGCGCAGGGGCTGCTGCCACCACTGAGGGCGGCGGGCCAGCAAAGCCTTTCTTTGCCTTCCCTTCCCGACCTTTCTCCGCCACCCTGCGGGCTCTCAGGCTGGTGATCCACAGCATCCTGCAGCGAGGATCATGGGAGGAAAAAGAAGACAGGGAAGAGCCAGTGCTGGACCGAAGGACTGTCCCGCCTGCTCCGGCGCAGCCCGCAGCTGATCCTGTCCCGTGCCAGGAACGGCAGCTGCGCTCAATCCAGAGCAGGAGAAATACGCAATTATGTCCTTCCTCAGGCTGAACAGCGAGGCTAAATTCATCGGGTATCCTGAGTTCTCTCCTGGGGAGTATGGCAGCACTTACGGCTGTCATGATATTGGGGCAGAATGGTAAATACATGCTAGTAAATAGAGATGACAACCTTCCTAACAGTCTGCTTGTGGTCTGGTTATGAACAGTGCTTGCTATTGGTCATTTGGAGGTCATTAAAACCAAAAGTTACATATTTTTAAAACAACTCTTAGACAACATAGGTGCACAACTTGTAATTCTACTGAAGGGATACAGTGACAGTAGTTTCACTGTTGGCCACATGAGGCATAACTTGGAGAATACATACACTGATACTTTAGAGCATTAGCACTTCCTTTCACTGCAATATATAGTCAATTTGCAATCCAAATTGCTCATTAGAAAGTAGGCTTTCTAAACGTACCTTTTAAAATTCCAGCTAAGCAATATGATGAAAATGTATACAAAAATACAATTTTGGACTCAATAAACTATTTATTATAGCTTTATATTTAGAAACAAACTATTGAAGTCTTAATAAATAAAGAGATTGGATTGCCCTATATAAATGAATTTCACTTTTCATATTTTATTTGCTCTGTTAATGGAGTCTAAAAAGTGTACCCTTCATTTTACCTTTTGCACCTAATAAAATGTCAGCTGTGCAGTCTTGTAGTTCTTTATATTTAATGGTCTAAACAGAAAAATTAAGAAAAACTTGCTGGGTTTTTTTAGAATATCACTGTAAAAATGATAAGAGTTTTTCCAAAAATTTAAAAAAATGTGGTAATGAAATTAAGGGCTTACATCCTTATAAAATCAAATTGGTTTCAATTGAGATCTGGGTGAAAGCAAGAATCTACACTAGCAAACCAAGTTATAGGATTATGGTCTAAATATCAGAAGAAAAGCTTTCCATTGGAAAGTACATAAAGAACTGTGAATCAGTGGGGAAGCAGACGCTTTGCAAAATGACTTACCACATTTCTTAAAATCTATGACCTATGAGCTTCATATTTGTAATAAATTCAGCTTACAATTCCCATTTTGTTAAACATTTGAATAATGAACCAAAAATGAATGTATTCTTTAAAATTCTTAGGTGAGAAATAGTAGCAGAGAATTTGAAATACTAATTCGAATTTCTTGCCATGGAATTTATGTTGGATATTTTTGCATGTGTGAGCACATAGTTATAATGCACAACCAGTACCTCCCTTTTAATTTTGAAACCTACTTCACACACGGTTGTGGGGTTTTTCCCAATAAAAGTATTTAATTTGTAATGTGAATTTTTATTCTGTTGATAAAACAATATACAAACAATTACACTGATATGAAAGTTGCTTAGACGAAATGCCATTCTTTTTCCCTTTTACTTGTTTAAAAACACCAGTATATACATGGCAGGCCATGCTTCCTTCCATCAATACTGGTAGTTTTATTGTACCAAGAAGTTATTTTTGTTTCTTTCTTACTTTCCATTAACAATGATGTATTGGATTTGTATGGCCAGACTTCACGAACGAAGATTTGGACAGGGCTCTCCCCACATGGGTGTGCCCTTCCAGCCTGCACAGTGGATTTTTTAGGTGAGGCACAGCATGCACAGAACTGGCCCCACCGTTTAAGTCCTAAGGTCCATCTGCCACAGCCGAGCGAGCTTGGACAGTGACAGTGAAGTCCTCGGGACTGTCACAGCACCCGGTACTAACTGGGATTGACCCTGCTGAGCATTCGAGTTCTGATGGGATCGGATGGCAGGGAGGCATTGAACTGCCTATCTATCTATCTATCTCCTTAATACTACTTCCAGGCTTTATTTCTTATGCCCTCCAAGCCCTTCCATGCAAATTTATTTCTACTCTTTTCTTCCCTTTCTTCCATTTCTCTTAAACACTGATGAGTTCACAAACTCTAAAGCAGCATCCAAATTTGTGTTTGCTGATGGACAAGCAACAAATAAATCCTGAGTTTATTCTGCAACATTTCCCTGAGCTGGAGGATTAACCTGAGTTCTTCCTCTCCTTCCAGCTATCCATTCCATGACACTTATAGGACTTATCTTTTAGATGCTTGTCTATATAGGCTGAGAGTAATTAGCAGGTTCAAAAATTACGAGTGACTGACAAAATCCAGAAGAGAATTTCATTTTGTTGCAGTAACCTAGTCTAATCTATGTCATTTATTACATAACCTTCTGCTTTGCATCTTTTTGTGGTATATGCAGACAATTAACTCTATATAACAGCAATATGCAGATTTTAAAGAGAAATAATTCTGAGGTTATTTGAAACCAGTTAGCAGTTGTTGTTGGAGTAAACAATATATTTTATAAGAAAAAATAAGAAAGCAATAGAAAATGCAAGCATTTATTTCTATCTTATGTACTCTAAGCAAAGCTTTAACAGGAAGTACCTGAATATCTCTTTTGCGTCCAGTAGCTTTAAGACAAATTAACCTTTTTAGCAGGAGAACTTGGTTTGAAAGGTGGTGCAATTGGCTTCTCTGGAGGCAGTTTATTCACAGGTGGCAAAGGTTTGTCATTAAAATAGGGATTCATGTCAAAATACTTATGGGGATATAGATTTAACTTGAAAGACCCTCTTCTAACCAGCCATCTATGTGCTTTTTTTGCTCCTTCTGTAAAACAAATACTTAGAAACAAAGGATCTTCAGGATTTTTATTGTATGTTGTTCTAAGAGAAATATGGAAAGCATTTAAATTTAGTCTTGGAGAATTTTTACTCTTTCTTTGCTCTTGTTTGATGATCCAGGTATTTTATATACCCACCATGTGTAATAGAACATAGATTCTTTCACTGATCAGGAAGATCACTATGGGAAGTGTGGTAGAAAAATGTCAGGAAAAGCACTGTGCATTTAAGATGTGCCCAACAGTACTGCTTACCTGTGTCTTGGCATACAGGCATATGTACACACTTGAACTGTATGACCAAGGGATTAATGGGGAGGAATTTTGGACCTCAGCAGCTCGATGCGACTGAGGATGTGTCAGGGTGGATGTGAACGAGCCTGCCCTGGAAGCTGCAGTAATGCGGAGCAGCAGGTGGGCAAGCGGGACCCCGGAGAGTATGCCAAGGGATTTGCAGAAATGGCGAGAAGTACCACAGTTGTGCCGCAGGGCGCTGGTACAGACGCGCTGCGCTGAGAGCAGCGCTGTTCCCCAGCCTAAGGGCGGCAGGCGCGGGAAGGCTGAGTCCAGCGGGAAGGCTGCAGCCCACCGCGCTCAGCTGGCCGGGAAGCGGCCGAGAAGGGGCCGGGCGCGGGCGGCAGCACGGCGGGTGCGTGGCCGGGGGAGGCGGGGTCGAGGCGGGGAAGGCGGGGACGCGCGCGGCTCCGCAACCTCTTCCCGGCGGGAGCGCGCGTGCGCCGGGAGGAGGTGTCCGAGCCCGGCCCACGCGGCGGCGCTGACGGACGTGGTGAGTCTGCCCCTCCCCTCCCTCTGCCTCTGCTCGTCTCCCCTTACCCGGCAGGGATAACGTTTGTGGGGTGGATGGATGTCCGTCCGTCCGTCTGTCCGTCCGTCTGTCCTTCCTTGGCTAGGACGGGAGTGCTCCCTCTCGGGCTGGGGACTGGTGTCCCTGCTGCCCCGCGGGTGCGGCGGCCTTTGGGCCTCCAGCCCCAGGGGCACCTCGGGGACAGGTGCCGGGGCCCCTCGGGCCCCGCGCTGCAGCGCCCGCGTTGTGTCAAACGCGGGGCAGCGGCGCCTCCCACGCTGTCCCTCCCTCCGCCCCGCTGGCCCTGCCGGTCCCCATCGCTCTGCGGGAATCAGCCTGCGTGGCGTTAGTCAGGCATTTGACGGAAGATGTCATAGTGGTGGAGCCAGGCTCTTCTCGATGGTGCCAAGCAATAGGACAAGAGGCAACGGGCAGAAACTGATGCACAGGATTCCACGTGACGATGAGGACGAACTTGACTGTGCAGATGACCACACAGTGGAACAGGCTGCCCGGAGAGGTTGTGGAGTCTCCCTTCTTGGAGCTATTCAAGAGTGGTCTGGACCCAATCCTGGGCAATGAGCACTAGGATGACCCTATTTGAGAAGGGAGGTTGGACCAGATGTCTCTGTGGTTCTTTCCAACCTGACCCATTCTGTGATCATCTGTGATGAGCCGCTATCGAAAGACCAGATCCTATCTTCCTCCTTTTGCAGAGCTCTGCTTCTTATTCATGAATGTTATTCTTGCATAGTAATAATTCAAATAAAAAGATCTTTCACATCAACCAGGCAATTTTTTTACACATTCTGTCCCTTGTGGATCCCACACTCCAAGACCCTGTTAATGTAGATAACTACGTTGTCTAAAATATTGCATGGTTATGCTTCAGAAACCAAACTCTTGGAGGACTTTGGCACTCCAGAATCACTGAAACCTGAAAATCCTTTTCCCACAGCTAAAAGTGTGGTAGATGATTCTATTTTCATCAGGCAGGCATTTTTCTCTTTAGAATACTTTTAATGGAAAGAAAATTGTTCCTATGTTTTGTTTCTTTCATGAGTAACACTAACGTTGCACCTGCAAGTCTCTCATACTTTGTAAGTAAACAGTTACTGGAGAAGTCTTTCCAAAGGGTCAGAGTGTGATTATTCTTATAGGTGAGGTTTTTTAGAGTAGTTAAGGCTGTGAAGCATTTCTTTTTGTGGACTTAGATTGAGCAATACCCACATTTGGCTGGGCTTCACGTTTTGTTCATTTCTCTCTGCAGTGCCACAGCTGTTTTTGTACCAGTATGGTGAACTTGACTAGAAACTGATCTGTCTGAAAAGGTCTTCTTTCAGTAAAAGGGTGGCTTTCCATCTGTATGAGTTCTCTAATGAAGTTCATGTTAGAATGTCTGCAGTGAGCAGTTATGAGGACACAGAGGACTTTGGAAGTGGGCAGAAACAGCTGGGTGGTTTCTGTGCTGGCATAAGTGGCTCTCCTGTGAAACTTGGTTCTAGAGACTGTGTGTTTCCCCTCCCTTTTTTTATCTCCTTTTCCTGAAGCAGTGGTTTCCTAAGATGAATGCATACTTACAGATGTGCCCAATTACCTTTCTTCTCAGAGCAGTCCTTAGTTTTTTTTACTTGAGCTGGAAGAAGACTTATATTATGGGAAACATGACATTTAGATTGAAACCATGAGGATCAATGACATTTTTCCCAAAGTATTTCTAAATGGTAGAAGTACAGAGTTATAATTTTTCTGTTTAGGTAGGAAATGTGTTCTCAGGACTGTGTTTGCAGCAGTACTTGTGTAATTGAGGTGCTGGCTCCAACGACTGTTCAATGCTGTGCCACTCACTTCCCTGTTTATTCACCGAGCTCTTGTAATCTGAGCAGCTGCAGTAATTGCTGATGTGCTTGCACACTGTGGTAAAACAGCAGTCAGTTGTGCCTTGAGAGAAGGCATGTTGAAATGGCTATTCATTTTCATTGCTTCTTTTTTCTCCTTAGGTAATTCTAGAAGCTATGGATATACTCTTCAGAATAAGAGGAGGCTTGGATCTTGCATTTCAGCTAGCAACTACTGATGGTATGTCTTTAAGGCTAATAATTTATTAATACTTATATGAACTTCTATGAATAAACTACTTAGGACATTTATTTTCTTGGAATTTTACCCACTGTTAAGTTCTTCTTCCCAAACCTGTAACAGTTAAGGACACAAAATATTATTCTTTATCTTCATAAAATTTATGGTAGTCTTTTTCCATCATATGTTTTGAGATAAAGTTTAAATTGGCATTTTAACTCATTTTATTTGCATATATTTCTTACTTGGGGATATGTTATTGAATCCTGACATTCTAAACAAACAGAGAATAACTTGATGGCAATGAGTTTGGTTGTAACAGATTTGTATTAATAATACATTTTTGAGACTATGGTCCAGTCTTCCTAGAGACAGAGAGAAGGGGAATAAGTTAACTAGTTACCCTACTGCATGTAGGTGGGATTGGCTACTGCAATTCCATATGATAAAAAGGGACTAGCCCATATGGTGTTGAGAGGCTCCTCTAGTCCCACACTGTTACAGTAAGGACATTATCTTCAGAAAGTCTGCTCAAGGCTATCAGTGGCCTATTGAACTGTCATAGGGAATGTGGAAGGAGGCTGTCTGTAGCTCAGCTGTCACTCATTCTGCATTTTAAAAGGACATGTCTCTACTAGAAACACTGAATTCCATGTTAGTGAACCTTGAAAAGAAGCTTGGGTTATTTGAGTTCATGATGTGGAGCAGAAATGTGGAATAGATTGGCCTAGTGCAAAACAGCATTTAGTGAGTTGCATCCTCAGAAAAAGGCTATTTATTTGACTTTGTTGACAGTGTAGTGAATTTTAACCACAGTGAAGCAGAGTGGTACTTGAATTGCCCAAGTGCATGGTATTCACACTTGTTAGTGTATAAATACAGCACACCCCTCCTTTTGAAGGCAGTAGGTTTTTCTTTTGGAGCAGTTTGACTTTTCTAACACTGTAGTTTATACAGACTTCTAGTGCTAAAGTCTTCTAATAGCTTTCCAATTTAAGTTAGTGGAATAAAGATATACAGCATAGTCTTTGATAGCTTGTTAGGCTTTTTTAACTTGTTGTATTCTAAGTAATGGTTTTTAACCTCCTCAGTGATGAAAAAATGTGGCTATTGTGCAAAAGTTGCTGTGTCATACGCAGTATTGGTTTAGGTTGTCAGGTGTGGGTAAAACTTAAACAGGCAAGTGAAGCTCTGAAAGACAAGTATCTATACTGGTAGTAAAGTTTAAGACAGACCAGGGTTACAGTTGCAGGTTTATGTTGGTCAAAATTTGGTCCTCAGCTGGAATGAGGACCAAAGCTCTGCATTTCCAAATATTTAGTCTGTTTGTATTTCTGAATGATATGAAGTCAGAAACATGTGACTCAGATTGAATCTTTCTAGGATTTACTCAAAAGAGTAAATGTTAAAGTTTGTGTACATAGAAGGTTGTTTGCAACTGTAGGCTTGGTTAAGAATTGTAGGTGTGGGAATAGACTGCAGAATAGGTTACTCTTAAATTCATTCACCTCTTCATATCTGACATCTGAGAGAAACAGTACACTTTTGTTTAGAGAGGTATGAGTATAAATGTTTGTGATAGACCTGGTAAGTGAAATCTTACATCAACTTTTGTTTACCTAGTAATTTTTCTGATCATAACAGCATTTGGGTTTTTATTCCAAGTCAAAACTCTTTCTGTTTAAAGTATGCCAAACAGCTGTGGAAAAAAAAAGGATGAGGGAATATTCTAGGCTAATTGTATCCTTATTGTGTTTCAGAGGCATCAACAAAAAAGGCATTAGGATATGTTTTCAGTGATCTTGCAAACAAATTGTCCTCAGAGGTTCTTGTATTAAGAATTTGCCACAGTTCAGTCTATGTGTGGCCCAACAATGGTATGACCACAGTTCCAGAGCTGACTGATGAGTCTGCGTGTAAGGAGATAAGACGATTCATACAGTGAGTATATTTAAAAACTGGGGGGGTTCACAGATTCGTTTCATATTATAGAAATTTTTCTTTTTGTTGACACTTCAGATTTGATCAAGATGATGAGACCAAACGAAAGCTTGGCAAAAAGAAGGATAAAAAGTTACAAGATATGGTATGTTTCTCACCCCAGTAAAAAATTATACAAGACAATTTATCATTTAAACATTTTTAGAGTTGCCTTCCTTACAGGACAAATAGACATTGATATGACTTAAAAGAATCGTTTTAAAGACATTGAGACTCAGTGTGAATGCAGAGATCCACCTATGGTAGATCAGCTTGTAGAAGTTTGTCTTTAACATTACTAGCTTTTTTTTAACCCAAGTATTTCATTACTGAGTTTGATACCAAATATCTACAATGTCTCTTTTGCCTTCTTCATGCATGTATAGTTGGCGATGTCCTATTGGTGTCTTTATTCTCTGCAGCAGCAGATAGTCAATGTAGATCTCATGCTGGAAATGACATCTTCATTAGCTGCTTTGGCTCCTGTCATTGAAAGGGAAAATAAGGAACACCACTACATAAATATGACATTACCAGTTGATGTTGTTGTATCTGTTTCTCCAGAAGAAACGTGGGGAAAGTAAGTGTTATCCTGAACTCATAATTTTTCAGCTTAATTTCTGCTTTTCCTTGAAGTAATGAAGTAAAACTACATCATTCATCAGTTTAATGAAAAGTATGGAGTATTTTTGTAATGGAATTTTAACTGTAAATAATAAAAGCTCATTTAGACAATGCAGTTTATCAATGTGTGACAGGTTTTATAACTGATAACCATTACTTAGCAATGAGAAAGTTGGGGAAATGTTCTAAAAATTCTTATATGTCATGTATAAAAGTAAGAATTAGGGTGTATTTCATGAGTCTTTCTAATCTCAACCCTGGCTGCAGCTGGATAGGTGCAGATGGAAAACTTTTGAGGCTGCCTCTGTATTTTTTTCCTTGCATTTTTTTCTGCTGGATTTGACTCCAAACAATACTAAATGGGGTGGGTAAAATGCAGAAAAAAAACAACAACAAAAGAAAAGCCAAACAAACCAACCTCAAAACCCTCAAACACTTAGTCATATATGTAATTTTTATTTTGGCAAGTGCTCATAATGATAAAAGACCAGAGTCCCTGCACTTTGGAGGATTGAATCACTTGGGACTGGTTTCTGTGTGCAGACATGCTTTGACTAAAGCACAGTGAGGCTCTGCAGAAGCAGAGAAGTAGTACATTGATATCTGATAAGGTGCAGATATACATATAAGTATTGTATAACTGCCAGAGCTATGAGAGAAAGTGATCCACCATCACTGCTCTGCTCTTTTAATATTTTCCCTTGTACTTTGTAGGGTACAAAATCTACTGGTGAAAGCAATTCATGGGCAATTAACTGACATGGAAAGATGTATCATGAAATATGTGAAAGGAACATCAATTGTGGTACCAGAACAATTTCATTTCATGTTACCAGGAAAAGACCACCTTGTAACAATCTCATATCCTACAGGTATTTCAGATGATCAACTGGAAAGTTACAGAAAGGTAAAGCCAACAAACAGTAGCACAACCTGATTTTTCATTTTTGTTTTTAATTATTGTAATTGAAGCAGTGGTAAAGCTTTTCATATAGTCAATATAGAATAAATAGTAACAGATAATGCTATTTTTTAATTTATTTTTATATAACCAAACCAGCATACTGAATGTGTAAGCTTGGTTTATTAGAAGTCATTTTATAAAATATGTGCCAGATCTCATTTTGGTAAGGGAACAGTAGAATCTTTCAAAGTACATAAAATTTGGTTTAGATATACTTTATCTAAATTATACTTCCAGTACAGTATTCTTTGAATTTCTCCACTTCCATGATAGAATATCAGATTACTGGTAGCATGTTACTACATTCAGGCTTTAACACATGTCCTGAAAGGGTTAGTGTTGCGGGGCAGCTTGTTTGTCTTGGTTTCTGTCTTGGGGATTTGGGGGTTTTTGCCTGTTTGTTTGGAGGGGGCTGCTTTTTGTGGCTCACAGCTGACTAGACTTGGCTAGCTTTTGTTTGTTTTGGCCTTCTGAGTTGGCACAGCTAGAAAAAGGAGGATGAGATGGAAAGATGTCATAATGGGGCAGTCCTTTCAGATTGAGACCAATACCAATTCAGGTCACACAATTACACGTACTGAGAGCAGGGAAAGAATATTCTGCCAGCTAGAGGTGTAGAAGCTGTGGGGATTTTTGATTTTCCTCTGTATAAAGCATTACTGGGTATATTAAACCTAATCTAGCCTTATATTTGCAGAGGCCTTAGGCACTGGTGGCACACTGTCTTCCTGCTCTCTCTCTGGTGTTCACTCTTGCCCACTGATGGGAAGTGTTACCGCAGCTTATGTAGCTGGGTTCAATGCTGGGTCATCTGCCTAAAATGTATTACCTGAGTTACACACATTATCCTGGATGATCTCATCATTCCTTTCACTTTTAAGTTCTGTGAAATAAGACATATCTCTTTAAATGTGGCTGCTGTGTTATAAACAGGGCTTAAGAGATTTAAAAATAGACTGAATCTGCTTGAGCCACAAGCTTAGTATCTTTACTTTGTCTCAGTACATGGTACTTGTATGTGTTCAGTATCACTTAAGGTTATAATTCAGTGTATGTATCTACACTACTACATAGATAAAACTGTAATTCTTTTCTGGGATGTATTTTATCATACTTTCATAACAAACCTGTCACTCATGGTATCTTCAGTGGGGCTCCAGCAGCAGGCATTATGTAACAGGACTGCATATAACAGTGGGCCCTTTAGATAGGAGGTAAGCCTGCATGAGCTTCCTTTGAGACATAGGATCTGGTAGTAAACATATAGGAATGTTTAATGAAGCATCTTTTAATAATTTGTTAAGCTATGCTTTCAAAATTGTATATGTGTTTATTGCTACTTACAATATTATCTTTCTTGTAATCCAAAATTTGAATTGTGCTCTTTATTTTTGTTCAAACTTGCATGTAGGAATTGCATGGGTTATACAATCTACCTTGTGACAGACCATATTTCAAGAGAGCAAATGCTTATCATTTTCCAGATGAACCATATAAAGATGGATATCTCAGAAATCCACATTTACATCTTAATTCACCTGGTATGGAGTCTGGTATGGTAAGTTTAAATTGAAACATTTGTCATAAAATACTGTTTATTTTACTTGAAATTTGTTATTAAAAGAAGTAAATTAGATAGTCAATGTTGTGTCAATGAGAAAAATGAAATAATTGGCTTGGCCTTTTAAATCAAAGGGCCTTTCTGCACAAAATAGCATTACTTTATTTTGCTATATTTGTCCCAAAGAAATTGGATTTTCTTGGAAAAGGATGTACACATTTTTAGCACATATTTTAAAAGTTTCTCAGAACCAGGACAAGAAACCCTCTGATTCTTGAAAAGATCTGCAGTCCCCAGCTAAAAACTTTTACAGTGCAAGTGACAGGTCACATGACTTCCATGAAAACTAATGCAAGTATGAGCAGATTCTTTTGTATTCTCTCTTTCTGTGCAGGTTTATTTAGTACATGGTGTGTACAGTTATCACCACTACATGCAGGATCGGATTGATGACAGTGGCTGGGGCTGTGCCTATAGGTCTTTGCAGACAATCTGCTCTTGGTTCAAGCACCAAGGTTACATTGATAGACCTATTCCAACACACAAGGAAATCCAACAGGTACAGAACATTTAAGAAGATTCATTATTTTACACATACTTGTCTAGAAATATTTGTGTGGATTATTTTTAAAATATCAAGTTCATATATTTTAGACTTTGATTTGTGTGATTTTTTTTTAATTTATCTCTTAAATTGAACTAGTGGTTCTGAATTACTATTTTTAACAAGTTTTATTATAGGAGATGTGTCTCCAAATATTTATCAGTGTCGAATGACATTATCTGTACAAATCAGTCTCCTTGAAATAGTCTTTTAAATGTTTCCTTGGATTAATGTTCTGTTAGAAGCTGAGATTATGACATTTTCAGTGGTTTTCCCAAATGAAAAGAGAATGAAGAACCCAGTATGTCATAGTAAAATCAGTTTTAAAACTGACTTTTGTGTTAGTGACAGCTGGATTAGTCCCCAGATGCTAGGCATTGATTTACTGGCACCTTTTGCAACTTTGCCTGTGAGAACAGTATACTTTTACTGATTTTTGAACTCTCCTTGACTTCTTTTTCTGTTTTGAATTCAAATATATACCTGAATATGCTCATTTAACAGCACTGAAATGAAACTGTAGGCTTGGATAGCTAATACTATGTGCCTTAGTTATCTTCAATCTTTTAAAAAGTAGTTTCTTGTGTTCTGTTAATTTACTAAACATTTTTAGCAATGTTATCCAATACATAAAAATCTTCCATCATACCTAGCAGGGATGTGACTACTAAGGGTAAAACTGCATTGCTCAGTCCACACCTAAACCTAAAAGCTCCTGAAATCTATGCTCTCCCGTAGTATTTTGAGGCATCTAGAACAGGGCAGTAGCCTGCAGGGAACTTTGTGGGCTTTGTATCCTGAGTAGAAAAGGACCCCCTCAAGTGCTGCATGTAACATATAAGCCTCAGAACAGAGAAGAGTTTAAAATAGAACACAATTTTTGGCATGTTTCAGTGGCCTCTTTCTCAGAGCACCATTTTATGGATCCTGTTCTGAGATGCTCTGAAGAGGAATCCAAGCCCTTCAGTCTTTGAAATGGCTTCTGCAATGAACAAATGATGCATTCCATTATTAGACAGCTCAGTGCTCACTATCCCAGCTTGAAGCCTGTTTGTGGACCTGGAATTGTAGTCTGTGCCTATGGACACTGTTCTGCATTACTGCTGAAAGGGACATTTCCAAAACAGAACCACAGTGAATGTAATTGATAGCCATTAGTCTGCTTTTGGCTGGCTAGGTTCAGAACATATTTCCATATGTATAAACCAATTATTCACAAAATGTGATGCAATTCCTTACTATATGTTGTTGATGTTTGTTTTGCATCCTCATCATGGTGTTGTGAAGGCACTGGTTGATGCTGGAGACAAGCCTGCAGCATTTGTTGGGTCACGGCAATGGATTGGCTCAATTGAGGTACAGCTTGTTCTGAATCAGCTTTTTGGACTAACATCCAAAATATTATTTGTCAGGTAAGAATCATTAAGTTGCTCAGTAATTGTTAAAAAGACTGAATGCCTTAAAAAACAAATTATCATTACAATGCCTGGGAGAATAGGCAGAATTAAAGAGATAAATCTTTTAGGGGTTCCGTGTTCATAAACCCTGTATTCCTGCCTTCAGTTGTACTAAGTGCTTACAGATAAAGGTGATGTTAAATTTCTTGGGCACTTTGGGTTCCAGTTTCCGTTTGCTATAAATGGCTTAATGATAAGCAAACCACCCAGTTTCATAAAGCTACAATCTAATGTTTCCACAGGAAATGTGGCTCCCATTGGGTCTGCTTTAACCTATAGATTTCTTAATGATAAGCAAACTGATATGGAATGCAGCCTATTCCACCACAAGCATAATTTTTGAAGCAGGCAAACAGTCTGGTGGCCACAGAGAACTGAATGCCCACTGACAAATCACTGCTGTGTTCACAGAGCTAACTCATGAGCATTGAGGCAAATTGCTGAGCAGCCTGGAAATAATGTTCACTTTTTTGCATTTGTGTGACAAATAAAACAAGGATTTTTTTTTTCCATTCTGAGAATCTGATGCTCTCATATACAATGAAGGACCCTACGAAGATATTTGGGATAAAAAGAATAATGTCCAGCATTTATCAGAAGTAAAACTACCAGATTTTTGTCATTTAAGCAACACCAAGCAAACTAACAAATCTCTGAACATGTTGTGATAAAAAGTCATGAAATAGAGAACATGTACCAAATTAGTGTGTATGAAAATTCAAGTAAAAATACTTCTCTTGTTTATTTAGAGTAAATATCTATGGATATCTAAATAAACATGATGATGGGGATTCTTAATGGTAGGAAAATAGTTCAGTTCTTCAATATCTTAATCTTTGTGTGGATGATCCAGCTGTTATTTATAGTGGCTCTGACAGGCCCTGCCAGTAGGAAGATTTATATTCCTGTATAAAAGAATACAGAATAAATTATTTTCTGAACTGGGTAGAATTGAGTACAGTGGTGCCACAAGGGTGCACCAGGGTTTTTTTAGGGTTATGAAAAACCAACATCACTACTGTGCTGGGAAGAAGAAAATGTCATGCATCTTTTTCAGCTGGGAGCAGATGGCATTTTTGTCTTGGGCTTATTTCCAGCTAACACATCTAACTTTTTATGGAAATAAAACTTTACAGCTGCACCAACAACACTAGCACTGGATCCACTATCATAAATGCACCATTTCCCAGAGTTTTGGTTTTGTGTTCTGTCTGCATTTAATAGATCTCTCCAGGAACTTGGAAAGTAGGCATGCAGGCTTTCTTTGGGTTTTAAAAAAGTTAACCACTGTATGAAGAACTATAATGAAAAGATATTAAAAATATTTGTATTAGTATCCTTGCCTACCTTTGGTCACAGCTTTTGGGAGTTCTGTTAGTCTTATAAGGGGTATATGAGTCTCCATTAGACATATGTCTACAGCTCCAAATCCTAGAGTATGTGCATATACTGTGTGTGCACATCTTTCTTACATCTAGACTTCTTTTGTCAGTGGCTGGTCCTTATAGCTGAAAAAGAAAACAGGGAGACTATAAAAAAGACAAGTTCAGTGTTGCTTTCAACAGATTGCTAATGTTATTTGAGGTTTCTTTTTTAAAGCCGACTTGAGCACAAATACTGCAATCACTTGTGCAATTACATTGGAAACTTACCTTAAAAGATGTAATTATAAACATCTTTATCAAGTCCTTGTTTTTGTTGTTTCTTAGGAAGCTCTGTTACTTCAGGCTTCCCCTTGTTGACATACGTAGCCAGTCTGTTTTTCAGCCACTTGGAGGGACCTGTGGGGGTTTACCAGCTGTCTCCAGTGTGGGAGACGTGCAGCAGACATTTTTTTAGAAGCTGGATGACTCCAGATGCTCCCTGGTGGCAACAAGGCTTACTGCAGATTCATTGGTCCAACCAGAATCTCTGAGTTGCATTAGAAAACGTTTTTCACATTATCTTGGGAAGTTTACACAGTAAACCAAGTGACTTTCTGATCAGTTTTCTATACAGTTAGTAAGTATAATGGATAATGAGAGAATTAAGCCTAGTGAGAATGACAAATCTCTTGTGGTTTTTCTTACCTAGCCAGGGTTCTGAACTAGCATTGCAAGGAAGAGAGCTTGCTAATCATTTCAAGACTGAGGGAACTCCAATTATGATTGGTAAGTGCTTGAGTGTTGAAGAAAGATGATGAAAGTGCATGGCCTCCCTGTGCTGAATCTCATTTCAATTAGAACCCGTTCAATTTACTGTACAAAAGTTAATTAAAACTGTAGATTAATTAAAAACTACAGTTTTCCCAAGGTAGTCTCAAAAATGATACAATTAAGTCTGTGTGGTATCTTCTCATTCAGTATTTCTCTCAAGCTTAGTATTACCCATGGTAACAAAAGTCAATCTAAATGGTGTTTTTATAAACTGCTGTTAAGTCAGAACTGAAGAGCTGACTTTGCTCTCTGGAGGAACAGAAGATTATACAGTTCCCCAAAACTTCCCCTCACAGAAATGTAGTGTTTATCTGGCCTGGAAGAGAAGGTTATTATCCAAATTTTTTTAAGACCAGTTTTAATAATTTGAAATGTTGGTAAGAGAAGAAATGCCATTCCTAAGAATACTGTAACTTTAATTGAACTATTTCCAAGCTGTGCTTTATACAATTAGTAATATTGATATTATTATTTTCAGCCTTAATAAAATTAAGTTTAGCAATTCTTACAATCTGTATCTGGCAGTCCATAATATATTGTTACTGTCTCAAATTAGAGGTGTCAGAAGTTCAAACTTCGGTATGATGATGGGTTAAATTAGGTGTTAGGAAGAAATTCTTCCCTACGAGGGTGGTGAGGCACTGGCACAGGTTGCCCAGAGAAGTTCTGGATGCCCCAAACCTGGGAGTGTTCAGGGACAGATTGGATGAAGCTGTGAGCAACCTGGTCTGGTAGAAGGTGTCCCTGCCCATGGCAGGGTGGTTGTAATTAGAAGATATTTAAGGTCCCTTCCAACCCAGACAATTCTATGATTCTGTGAAATATTCTTTGCCTTTCAGCAGCCTTTTTGTCTGAATTTCAAGAATTTAGAATCCTATATTGAAAAATCTTTTAGTCTGTAACTTCTCCTTTCCTGTAATGCTCTCTTGGTGGGTTTTTGTTGCTGTTGGAGGGGTGGTGATTGGCTGGTTTGGGGTGGGTTTTTGGCGTTGTTTTTGCTTGTGTTCTTTCGGAGATTTTGCAATTCCTGTCTGTTGTGTGTTGCAGGACATGCAAGAGTTGACCTGTGCCCATCTCATCAAAATACCCCCTTTTTCCTGTTTGTAACCTAGAGAAAGGGAAGTCAGAAGTTACTACTCTGGCCCTAATATCTATTGATGTAACTTAGAAAACAGCAGATAAGCCTTATCCAGAAATTCTGATTTCTGGTCTAATTTTAATCGTTTTGCAAGCAGGAAGTTTTCCAGATTTCTTTACTACATTTAACTTTCTTTTAAAAAAAGTGCAAACCAGATATTTTAAATGTCCTTGACTTCATCTGGTGGAAGTGTTGAGGATTTAACCTGCCTTGCTAACTTGGAAGAAATTTGAAAAGTAAATTCTTTACTTATTTTACTTTATGTACTACAAATAATCTTCCCTAGTTGTAGTAAAGATATGTTATTTAATAATGCGAAAAATCTTATGTAGGTCAGCTTCAGAATCATCTTAGTAACTAAGCTAATCAGTTAGTAGAAAGTGGTGATGTATTTTTATTTAAGCCTTGCACATTTAGCCAATTTCAGTGAAAAAAATTAGCAATTTGTGTTTCTCCTATTTTAGGTGGAGGTGTTTTGGCTCACACGATATTAGGAGTGGCTTGGAATGAGGTTACAGGGCAAATAAAATACTTGATTCTAGACCCACATTACACTGGGGGAGAAGATCTGCATGTTATTTTGGAAAAGGTGAGGCTCAATGAACATATATACACACATATTTATGTATATACATATATTCTGGCACTAAACAAATAATGTACAGCCAAATACAAATTGGTCATTATATGGCTTCTCCTTTCCTTGTGGAACAAGTGCTGATCCCAGTTAACTTGCATACTATTATATGCTACTTATTGTCAGTTTCTGAAACTTGGTGTCTTTGGATAAGATGGATCAGATCAGCAACTGTTCTTCATTTTATCTGAATTAAGCCATCTACCTCTTTTATCCTGTAGTATATGCAATAACTGTGTTTGGTGTTTTGAATGAAACAGAAAAATCTGCTCAGCCTGTAAAATGCTGTAAATGAAGCAGAGAAGATAATAATTTATTTTAAAAATACAACTCTAAGCATTCTCAGATCAGGCCTTGAACTATGTTTAAGGAGCAGGTACTGAACTGTTTGGAAAATGTGGGAAAACTCTAAAATCCTCAAAGAGCTAAAGAGTGTGTAATGTTATTTCCACATTTAAAGCCACTACAAGGGATGACACACTACATTACAAAACAGTAAACATAGTGTCAGAAATGTAAACTGTGAAAGTGGATAAATCCTCATATAGGTGTTACATAATTTCTGTTCTGTATAGTAAGTTGCAGTTACTTTTATTTCGAATCTTTACTTGATAGTATTGGGTGGGGCTCACAGAACCTAAAAAGCTGTTCTAAGAAACATTTTGCTAGACTGTAATTATGCAAGCTTGACATAGATAAAGAAAAAATTTCCAAAAATCATGGAGGACCAAAGGCTGTTACAGCTACAAGTTGTTAAGAATGGTGCAGGAGGACAGAATACATGCAGAACTCACTTTCCTCATCAAAAATGGCTGGGGAGGAACTGAAGTGGACTGTAATTTTGTAGCTCTTTCCTCCAAAAACACCACCCATAATTATGTGGTACTCTGCAAACTTAAAAGCTTTGTTAGACTGGAGTTTTTTCTGCTGAATCAGGATGAACAGCACAGTTTCAGATAGTAAGAGCTCTCTTTGGGGCTGAAATACCAATTATTACCAAAGAAGGCAAGGAATCAGGATGAGAAGCAAAAACTGTGAGAATAATGTGAGTCTCTCTGTAACAGCAGAAGGTAGTGGGAAGAGGAACGTGGGATGCAGGAGATGATACTTTCTAGGAACTAAGCTGGGGAAGTAGGAGGAGGGAGAGGTCTCTGTAAATGCTTTCCATTAATGTGTTTCCAGGCATGTAGAGAACTTTCTGAAAATTATCACTGCATTCTATACCTATTTGAAAAGAACTTATACAGCTCAGATTAGTATGATTTTTAAAATAAAATAAATCCAGTAGTAATAGATAGGAAAAACAGAATCCATAGTAGATTTGAAAGGCATCTTGCTTTTTCTTCAACAGGGCTGGTGTGGATGGAAGGGCCCAGAGTTTTGGAACAAGGATGCCTATTATAACCTGTGCCTACCTCAACGACCAAAAGCTATTTAAATTCACTCTTGTGCTAGAACATGCTAAGCTAGAATAGTAGCTGATCTAGAGAAACTGTCCTGTTATTTATCAAAAGAATGCTTAAAGTCAATCAAAACCCAGATGAAATAGAAACATTGCTGGAGTAATTTAAATTAAGAAATTATTTTTTTTAGATGAAACTGCTAGAAATAAGAGTTGTCCACTGTGAAATGTATTTCTTACAAATGCTTTTATTAGGCAACTAATACACTATTCCTTTCCCTAAGGCAACTTTATGTTTATATAGCTGTTTTTGTTACACTAAAATATTTGTAGATTAAATGCCCAATCCCTTTATTTTATGGAATTCTTTCATGACCAAAAGATGAACTGTCCCCTGCCTTTCAGGTTCTATGCAGACAGCTGTCTTGTGCACTCTCAATCTGTTCAAACCCATTGTTTCCTGCTGGTCAATGACAGCATTTTGGGAGTGGGAGAAAAATGGCTGTATGTCCTGAATTTTATGAATTCTGCTCTCATATTTACACAGAAAAGAATCAAGAGAATTAATTGTTACATGTTCATTTATTTATAGCTGTATGAATACAACTAATTGGGGGCTAGGGGGAAACCACAACATTCTTCTGTAAGAAGTAACAATAAACAAGCTTTCCTCCTTCTCAGAAGGAGACACTGTCCCAGCATACACATCTGGCTGCTCAGTGTATCACCAAGTCATGTTTCTTCAGACTTCAGATTCTCCTTATTTCATGTTGGGATTACAAGCTGTTTCTTCTGGCAGCTAGGAGACAAGATCTGTCATACAAATAAATAATAATAAGTCTGTAGCTACTACATCAGTACACCAGTAAGAGTACCTATGATTTTTGGTTTTCCTTTGTTAAAGTGGCCTTTTCAGTGGTATTCCCCATGTACTGTCAATTTCCAAGAAGACCATAACATTAACTACCTATGCAAGTTCATCCTTACTAGTAGGCTTCTAAATCTAACTGCTATGTGTCTAACACCATTTACTTAGATGCTAAAAACATGTAGAAAAATATTCTGAATTGTATTAAACCAACTGTATTACACACCATCTGATCTCCTCCTCTTCCTGCTTATGGATCTGCTGGTTTTACTTTCTTGTTTCTGTGCGGTTGGATCCTCTCTGAGCAAGCCATGTTTGTCACTTAGTGAGCAGCCAGACTGTCCTTTCAGTTTCATTGTCTGAGTGTGCTGAATTGTCATGAGGAACTTGGCACAATCCAGAAAGCCGTAAGCCAGTGCAAGATCTGCTGCTGTCTGTCCACTGTTGTTGCACAAGCTGAAACACAGAATTAACAATAACCAATTAAACTGAAATACATACTATGAGCAACCACTGATTAAGTGGCAAATTTAGACAGATGTATAAAAGTAAGTACAGAGAATCAATACCAAGAAGGTTTGTCAAGGATAGCATAGGGCTTATAGAGAGGGCTGATATTAAATACAACAAGGTATAATTATTTTAAAATAAATTTGTCATCAGAATAGGACTGGCTTAGCATATCAGATCGGCGAGAAGAAGGTGAGCAGAGGATTAGAATGGAAAACTAACAAGGAGAGATTATGAGCAGAAATATTCTCTCAGCGGTTATTACAGAGTATTTATTACAGGTATGTAACATGAGACTAAATAACATGATGATCCATGCTACTTTGGTGCTTATGTTAGTTTTTAATACTCTAATGCTGTAGTCATGCCATATTTGTAACCTTAGCATGCACATTCTGAACAAGTAAAAGTACTGCGTAAAATACACATCCTTTGATGCTGTTACTGAAATTACTAAATGTTATTCAACTTACTCAATTTTTGCATCACCAGCAACAAGGAGAGCAAGACATTCCAAACTTCCAACTTTTGCTGCTTTATGAATTGGGGCTTCTCCAAGGCAGTCCTAAAAACACGATTTATACATAGCAGTCATTTGAAGAAAGGGGAATAGGATAAAGCTGTCTAATTCTTCAAAATGATTGTTTGTGTATAACAGCCTGTTGTGAGTTGAGAGAGAGTGTACTTGGTAACTGCCATTAAATGTTTAGTGTATTCATCACTACAGAGTAAAACACTGTCCCCTGCAATGCTCATTGTTTAACCTTTGCCTTCTAAAACGTAATTTATACAGAATACACTCCATACACTGATTAACAGCATCTTTTATCATCATTCAGGGATTGCTGTGACCAACAGCGTGCTATCAGCTCGGAGGTGTAAGTAAATTAAACTTTGTAGCTAGAATCCTTATGTTTACTAGAAGTAGGGACAAAATAATCATTTGTGTAAAAGAATTAAGTTCTTTGGAAATCTACATGCAGCACTGTAAGTGTGAAAATTGCATTATACATAGCAAAATAAATCACTAACACAATAGAGACAGGACTTCTGGTTCATGCTAGAAGTTACTCTAAAATAAGTGACCTCAGATATACCTCATGCAATACAACTGTGTATAAAAAAAAACCCCTCTCTTAGGTAAAAAGTATGTAAATAATATTAATTGGATTTACTGACATACCAGATTAGAAGTGGGAGGAATGAAACTTATGTATTTTTACCTGTTGGTTCAAATTTGCTCCTGTCTGCAGCTGCCAAAGTAAGAAAAAAGCTTCCCCACCACAAGCAGCCAAGTGAGCTGGAGACTGACCAAAGGCATCTGCAGGTGCATTCACACCGGTTCCCGCCTCAAACAGATTGCTGAAACTACCACACTGAAATTAACAAGAAATCAAATGAAAAAAACCACGTTACTGTCAGTCTAAGTCACAGCAGATCTAAGCACACTGCATTATAGTAGAAAACGTCCCCCTCGCAAATCATCGGACCTTCATGTTCTTTGAAACTACCCTTAAAAAAAAACCAAACAAACAAAAAACCAAAACAAAAAACACAACAGAAAGCCAAACCAAAACAACACCAAAAAACCACCAAACAAAAAATCCCAAAACAACTAACAGCTCCAAGCCATGACTTTTTTGGCTGTTAATCTCATAACCAGCAATACCGATCGACAGCGGCAGCGCCGCAACATTCCTAGCAGCAGCTCCAGGCAAACTACACCCCGTTCCGTGGCGGCGCTCCCGGTAAGACAAAACAACAGACCGACCTTCCCCAGACCTCACCTCTGAATTGCAGTCCAGCATCAACATCGCCTCCCTTTGCTGAGCGCCCAGCGCTGTCGGGGCTCCGGGGCTGTGGCGGCTCCGGGGCCGTGTGTGCTCCGGGGCCGTGTGTGCGGCGGCGCCGTGCGGGCTCGGGGCCGTGGCTCCCGCCGGGCGTTCGGGCCGCAGC